>VZRJ01007738.1:0-85498 GCA_013397565.1 Ptilonorhynchus violaceus
ATATATAAAATATATTATAAAAAAATATATATTTTTATAGCAAAATGTATGTCTTGAACATTGAAAGACTTTTTGGTTAGTGATACATTTTATAAAAATCAACAAGATGACATTAAAAGTTACATTACTTCAAAAGATGTTTGTTGCCCAGAGAAGCTGTGGCTGCACCATCCCTGGAAATGTCCAAGTCCAGGCTGGACAGGGCTTGGAGCAACCTGGTCTAGTGGAAGGTGTCTCTGCCCATGGCAGGGGGGGGGGACTGGGTGAGCTTTAGGGTCCTTCCCAAGCCAGGCCATTCAGTGATTCTGTGAGACTGGTGAGAGGTGCCTGGCAGGTGCCAAACTCCCTGGTTTTTGCTGGTAGCAGGTCAGTGCGAGGCAGCCCTGACCCAGGAGCCTTGGAGCCGTGTGATGCTGCCTTCGGGCTGCACAGCGCTGATTGCAATTGCGTGATTTCCGCTCAGTGTTTCTGTGCCTGCCTTCAAAAAGACCAGGGAGACGTTCTCATCATCAGCTGGTGTCCTGAGTTATTAGTCAGACTCTTAGAGAAAATAACTCTTGAGATAGTACAGCATCACTGTAAATGTTTTCAGGTGGGGTCTTTGTTAGAGTATCAGCTGCAAGTGGAGTACTGAAGCCTGCTGATGTGCTGAAGGGCCATCAGCTGCCAAGTGTTGTGATTGTTCTTAGTTTACATCTGTGTCAGGAGTGGTTCCTAGTTCAGTAACAGTGTATAATGCATGGTTCCCATGTTGTTCCATAGGTGGTGGAAGTTTAAATCTTTCAGGGTTTGGTGCTAGCAGTGTTTCTGTCCTTGTGTGCCGATTACTCAGTAAAATGTCAATTTTTTTTCTGTAGCTGAATACCTGCTGTACCTCATGGTATGTACAGCTGACGTTATCCAGGGGATATTGGTCACTGATGGGCAGCAGGTATCAGCTGTAGCCGGCAAAGCCACAACCTTGCTGCTCACCTGGAGCCCTTGACTCTTAACCACAAGCGGAGTAAACCATGGCAGCTGGCCGAGCTCCTGGCTTGTCACATGACTCCAGAGGTGAAGTCCATGTTTTCATTCCCACAGCCCCAAATCCGGGGGTTTTAGGTGGCTGTGCAATGCCACGTGTCCCCCAGCATGGCAGGAGGTAGCAGCTCACTTGGCAGTGAATTACTGTGCCTGGAGAGGGCAGGAGGAACTTGTTTCCTGTGAGCATTATCCAAGCCCTGCACTGTAGATCTGGCAGTCCCGCTGTTGTTGCAGCATTATGGTGGGACTGAGGGATGGCTTTGGAATCTTGGCTCGTTTTCCATCACCGTGAGCTTGGGTCTCATCTTGTGCACTGCTGGCAGAGTCTCCAGTTGTGTGTGTGGTAGTGTCTGTTCAGCGTTATCTTGTGCCTGACCAGAGGACTCGGTGTGTTCTGGGGCTGCTCAGTTATTTCATATTGTTGTCAGCTGGAAAATCTGTAAATGCCCTGTGATATTTTATGGCTTTATAAGCTGTACAAAATGTCCAGCAGGTACTTGAATGTCGAGCAGGTAGAGTCTGTAAGAGTGCCTTGTTTTCATTACTCGTTGGCAGACACTGAACATACTTGCAGAGCTGCAGGATTGACTTTTGGTTGCTTGTGGTCATGGCGTGGGGTTTTTTTATTGGTGTCTACCATGTGTTATACAGAAAACAGGGAAGGGCCTCACAGTTTATTTTTTAGTTGTCCAAACTCTTGGCCCTTCTGGAATGTAAGGCAGCCTAACAACTTTTTCTTTCCATAATTAACAGCAATCTGTTCAGGGTTTCCTGCAGGAACTGGCTAGTGATTTTTCTTCTCTGGAAGTGATTCTCCTGAGCTAATACTTCTGTGTACTGCTAGATTGTTCTTTCTTTTGTTATTAAAATTGATGGAAATTTTGATGGGCACTTGTTAGAATTTCTCTGTATCCAGACTTTGTACCCAGTAGAGGATATTTCACCTATTTGAGTAGATATGCAGTTTTGCATCCTGGGATTTTAGCTCCTTAAGTCACAGACGAGACCGGAGTTATACACAGGGTAAAAATAGCAAGCAGTAATTAATACCCATCCTCGGTGAGCCTGGCTCTCCTGCTTTCTCTTGACATGTTGCACTGCAGCAATTTCCTTTCTTTTCCTAAGAAATAGATGAATTAATATCTCTCTACATGAGTGAGAAAATAAAATGAAGATGGTTGTTTCCTGCCTTGGCACACCACTCCCTTGGGGTACAGTGAGTTTCTGGGACATCTTCTCCTGGGCAGCCCTTTGCCTTGATTGGGCTAGAGTGGGCCAGGCACCAGGAGGAATGGCACAGCCTCTCCCAGACATCCCCCTTTCCATCTATCAGGGCTGGATTATCTCTGTCTCAGTGCTCCAAGCAGCAGAGACCAACTCCTCTTCAGCTCTAACAGGGGTAAATCCAGGTTTTGTGGCTCTGCTCCATACCCTGAGGGTTTGGAGATTTTGTCTTTCTCATTTCTTTAGCAGATGGGGCAGATCAGTAGGAACTATTTCTCATCTGTCCTTCGTTTGCACAAGAAGAATCAGCTGCTGGGAGTGTTGGAGGGGAGAGTTTGACTGCAAGTCTGGCTGTGCTGCTTGATAGGGAGACCTTGGGTTTTGTCACTCTAAGGATAGATTTTTATATATGTATATATATACACACACAGAGACATTAAAGGAATCGTTTTACCTTGCCTTCTCTGAGAAAGTAAGTTCAGGAGGGCAGAGGGAGTCACATTTGGAAAGTTTGGGAAGGTTGGCTGTACGGATGTTGAGTCAGGAACAGGGATTTGTATATGGAAATATGAAGAATTCATCCTTGAGTGTGACTGGAGCCGTGGGCCCCCCACTGGCTGTCAGTAGGGACGTGTGTGTTGGTGCTGGACCCCAGGAAGGTAAGACATACTTAACTCCAGGGAAGGTCATTCCTTTGTGCTGGATGAGGGAAGAGAGCACCTTAGGCACTCCAGTAGCATGCTCAGTGATTGCTTTGATGCCATGTGAGCCTTGCGGATGAGGTTTCACCCAGTGTATTTTCCTAAGGGATATTGCTAAGTATTCCATTTAATTGTTAGGCTAGATTATAGAGGGAAAGCAGAAGGAAAATGTAATTGTAGGTGTATGTTACCGTCATTATCCCCAACATCTCAGTATTTAGTTCCATCAGAGTGGTGATTTCATCCCTCACCTTTTCTTCAGGGCTGGTTTGCTCTCCTCTGCTCCCTGAGCTCTCATCTCCCTTCCTGCCGTTTCAATGGAAACCCTTGCTCCATGTGTCTCTCCCTAGGGATCATCCTCTTCCCTTGTGCTTGTGTGATACGGGGTACTTTAAGGGATTGGGTGATCTCCTTCCCCTCTCTTTCCAAGGTTTTCCTCATTTACATTTCTGTTGTGTCCCCTAATTACCATCCCTTTGGTTTTTTATTCCCCCTCAAGCTGCCTTTCCTTGCTTATGTCTCCTGAGGATGTTCTGCTGAAACTTTATCAAACTTACATTACTGGAAATAGTTAATACAAAATTTTCTTTGAGGAATTCTCACATCCTGCTTGCAACATCACTGCACGGTCTGTTGTGACATTTCCAATAGAGACACAACTGGAACTCAGTCCTTTCTTCTTGGGTTGCCTCCTGTTTCCCCTTGCTAGGGACATAGCAATACATTGTCACCCTGGCATTTAGATCCATTTATTTCATTAGTTAGTATTACAAACCATCTATATATTTATCCACCTGATCCTCCCCTCCCATATCTTTAATCCCATGAAGTTTAGGTTTTAATAAAATACAGTCCAGTAGAGAATTAAGTATAAGGTTGATTAAACATTTTTTTTATATATATATATTTATATAAAATACCCATTCTGGGGCCACAAACATCACATGTATAACTGCTGTCTGGCAAAGCAGCCGTGGCTGACTGTGGAAGGGGGGCTGTACTAGCCTGTCTGGTCATGATATGGAAACCATGCACTGGTTTTTAATGTACTCCTGTTTAAATTCTTATTTAAAGACTTGGAAGCTTCCTATTGTGTGCTTTTGTGAGGGGTGAGTTTGTAACTGCCTTGGGCAGAATCCCATTTCAAGGTCTCCTGTAAGCCATCTGCTTTCAGTAATAGCTCTTAGCTTTGACATTTGGCTCTGTGCAGACTGAAATAGCCACATTGCTGCAAAACTTTCTTTACTGCCTGCATCAGTTTGGGCTTCCCTCGTAGTGCTGTGCATCGCACCCTGCCCTTGGGGTGCACCCTCCAGCTTGGCCCCAGAGGAGGGGGGAGGCATGACCCAGCCTAGGAGTGGGGGGTGCACCATATCCTGCACCTCTCCATGTTCTGGGATTGCCGTGAGAGGAAACCCAGGTGCAAACCCGGCCTGTGGCCTGGCTCCGGTCACCAGGGTGTTGGGGTATGGTCAGGATACGCTGGGACCAGGCTGCGGAACCCCATGCGTGGTAAATCTTCTCTGCTTCCAGGTGTCCTCAGTGGGTTGCATGTTGGGAACACTGCTGTGCCACTCTGTAACCCAAGCCATTCCTCTTCTAAAGTCAGGAGTCTTTAACTTTTAGCTGTGTGAGTCCTGCTGACACCAAATAGCTGTAACACAGATGGTTCAGTGTTAGAAACAGCAGCCTAAGGCACAGAGATTCAATTCCTTGCTTTGGCATGTTCTTCCCATATGGCACTGAAGTCCATCAGTCCTTTGCTTTTCTTTATGTAACAGGCGCCTCACCTGCCAAAAAGCCAGTCCTTTGTGTTGAGTTTTGTTACAGTGCATTTGGGAGAGCTCCATGGAGGTGGTAGAGGTCAGAAATGTCTCTACTTAACACCCAGAAACAGAGACCTGCTGCTTTTCCCAAAACCCCTTCAGAACAGTTATGGAGAGCCATAGTGTTGGTAGCCTCGTTCCCATCAGGATGTGGGACATGGGCAGTGCTCACCTCAGAGGCAGAACCTCAAAAGTGACTTCAGCAGTAGGACCAGCCATGAAGGGATTGCTGAATTAATTCTGGAGCGTAGTGAAGCTTCCTTAACCCCAGCTGTTACCACGGGGCATCTGTATGATTAGCTTAAGTCTGCACCACATCAACCCGCGTTCAGGGTGGGCCTTTCCCTGGCAATGGGAGGCAGCCCAGGCCTTGGCTCCAAGCCTTGAGCATGGCACTATCTGGAGAGGAGCAGCATAGGATCCTCTGTGTGCTGTGTATCCCTCCCCATGTCGGGGGGTTGGAACAGGAGGATCTTTGAGGTCCCTTCTGACCCAATTCATTCCATGATTCCATGTTGCCCTGCACGGGAAGGCATTAGGTTTTGCACTGTTTTCTTTCTCGGGTGGTGGGGGTTTCTAAGAAATGAACCAACACCAGTCTTAAAAGCAGCTCTGGCTTTTCACCTGTGTGTGGACTTCTTACAGCAGTCGAGCCCCAGCTTTGCAAGGAGGATTTGAAGGGCTGGAGTGCTCACTCCCCTCACTACAGAAATGACAGCCATGGAGCTGTAACTCCCAGCTCATCAGTAAACATGTCTGTATTGAGAAGATTCATCTTGTTAAGGATTGTCCTTTAGCAGACTCAAGCCAGATTATCTTACTTGGCTTTTATTTTAAGCCCTTTCATCTCTCCATTTCTCTCAGCCTGGGTATCCTGTTCCTGGAGCATGCCAAATGTGTTGTCTTTATTGCAGCCTTTTGGATCTTTGTGGAGAGCAAGGTCTGCTCACAGTGATACGTGTCAGGATGTTTCTGGTTTGATCCAAGGCCCGTTCTGAGGGGTTTTATTGATGGGGTGGTTTTTTGGGTTTTGAGGGGGCTTTTTTGATAGGAAAGGAAACCTTTATTGGAATCCTGCAGGGTTTTATTTAATTTCCTCCACGGTCATGAGCAGTGGTAACTGCTGTAGCTTCCCTCACGGTGGTGATTCCTCCCACTGGTCCCTGGTTCTCATATTCATCCTGAGGGTGATCTCTTGAGCTCGAGTCAGCAGTGTCTGATGGTCCAGCTGCCATTTCCTAGGAGGTGGACCCATCTCCTTTCCCCATCAAGCTGAAGGTGTTCAAAAGGAAGTCATAAAGTCGATATTTTCATTGTAGAGACATGGTCTATCCAAGTTTTTCGCATGTTTTGTCTTTTAAAATATGTACTCCCATGAGATCTGGCTCAGGGGCTGAGGAAGTGTGTTACTTGTGATCACATCTTCCCGACACCTCAGTGTGTTAACACAAGAATGTGTTTGTGAGGAGCTTGTCATGAAGTCTGGAGTTTATCAGTCCACATGGTAGAAAGATAAAATTAATTCCAGAAAACAAGAGATGTTGGAAATGACACAAAATCCCTCTGGTAGAAAGAGGCGTAATGGTCTGCAGCCATCAGATATTTGAGATCACACAAGGGGATCAGTCCTCCATATGGAAATACCAACATTCACTGTACAGTGTTACTCTGAAACATTCCCTGCTATGAGTGTAAGGACCCTCTAGACCTGATGAGGGGAGATGCTTCCAGAGGTGCTGTAGCTTCATCAGCCATTTTTCAGAGCTGCCAAAAATGTGGCTTTGCACAGACAAGGAGAAATAAAACTCCAGTCTTGCCCAGGAGAATGGTAACAGGGAGGTGGAAGGAAATAAAATCGTTGGTCAAGATAGATTCTGACTCACCTCTTCAAACTTTGCAGCTCCTCACTCCTGAGAGCTTCCTTCAGGTCCCACATAAGCATTTGTCATTTTGGTTTAGGACTCCTTGCCTGCATGTCTGGCTCTGAGAAGGCTGGTGCTCAGTCCTGGGAACTGTCTGCTCATCTTTGGCTTCTGCCCAGGAGAGGGGTCAGTCCCCTGGCTCATCAGAGCATGCTTTGGGAGGGAGAACTGGGGGTTTAGATCAGCAAAAGTTGTGGTGTTCACAGGGCAGGCAGAAGTCTGAGGAACCAAGTCCAGTGTGAAAACCAAAAGCAGTAAGAGGTGTCAGATCATGCGCTGACAGTCCTCTGATTCCTCAGGCAGGCTGAAAGTGCTTTTCTTTCTGCACCATAGAAATTAAAAATGACAAAAAAAGATGTTAAATGAGCAAGCAGGCTGAGATTGGACAAGGTTCTTCTCCCAGAGGGTGGTGGGCACTGAACAGGCTCCCCAGGGAATGGGCACAGCCCCAAGGCTGCCAGAGCTCCAGGAATGTTTGGAAAATGCTCTCAGGCACAGGGTGGGATTGTTGGGATGTCTGTGCAGAGCCAGGAGTTGAACTCTGATCCTTGTGGGTCCCTCCCAACTCAGGATATTCTGTGATTGTATGATCTGCTCATCATTTGCCTGGTTTTCTGATTGGGTTGGGATGCCATTGAGTGCTCCTGTGTAACCCATGGTCACATAGGGGCTTCCGGAATGGAGCTGAAACAGGACCCAGCAGCACAGGCTGAGCCCCCAGCTGGGAGGCTGGAATGGCAGCACCACTGTCACCCACGGGGGGCAGGAACTTACAGTGCTGCCCTCCCCTTTCCTGAAGGATTTTGTAAGGGACAGCTCTTTATTGCTGGAAACATTGATAGTGTTTGACGGAAAGATGACTGAAGAAAACCTCAGCTGAAGCAGAGGTTACATGGAAAGGATTTTTAGTGACTGCAGTGGTCATGGTGCTCCAGACTTGTGCTTTTGTGGGGAAAAAATCAATGACTGCAGGCACTTTGCATCATGAGAAACCATCAGGATTCCTTGTGGCAGTCCCATGGGATTTCCAAGAAGTGTCATTCTCACAGTTCTCTGGCAATATGCACAGTTTCCTTTTTTTTCCCCCCAATCCTAATCTATGGAGTATGTATCCAACCTAATGAAACCATTTTTCAGCTTCGCTGTTGGTGGTTTTCTTCCTCTTCTCTCTGAAAGCCTCTGGCCTGCTGGCAACGGCATTGTCCGGCGAGGTTTGAAGCTTGGCACGCTGTCAACAAACCTTCAGGTCCCCTTTCAATCAAACATGGTAGCGCTGAGATCCGACTTGGATTCCATCCCAAGGTTCCCCATAATCATCCTTGTATAATAGGAAGTCCAGACAACCCCAGGAAATAATTCAGATGTGACTGGTGCCTTGAGTGGAATAAAG
The DNA here is from genome assembly GCA_013397565.1 of Ptilonorhynchus violaceus. NCBI lineage: Eukaryota > Metazoa > Chordata > Aves > Passeriformes > Ptilonorhynchidae > Ptilonorhynchus > Ptilonorhynchus violaceus. The sequence continues at coordinate 8,087 of VZRJ01007738.1, forward strand.
AAGTGCGTAGAAGAGACATTAAGAGCCTCAGCTCTAACTCTTTTCATAATTATGCGCTCCGAAGGAGGGGAGGCTTTGGAGATAAAGGGATTACATGCATCTCATAAGGTCTGGAGAGATAGGACGGCATCTTCCACCCACATTTTCTCATTTTTGTTTTACTGACATAGCAGTTGCCACATTTGGTGGAAGAATATTGCAGAGCAGGCTCCCCTCTAACCCTGCAGTTCCCTTCCAATCTGGCACAGGTAAATTGAATCTGTCTACCCTTAGGGATGAGCTTTTGGAAGAGCCTGTTGGCAGGAGCAGTGGGGGGAGAACTTAATTAGATTAAGATGCATTTCCGCAGTATTTGTGCTGCGGGCTGTGCGGTGCCGGAGAGAGCAACGCTCGGAGCTGGGGATGCCCTGGGATGCTCTTCAAGCCCTGGCTGCCTCTCTGCTGCCTGAGGAAAAGGAAAATGCATCAGAGGTGTGAATGTCGGCGTAACCCAGCACGGGGTCAGCAGGGTGTGAACAAACCGTGTCTGGCAGGAGGGCAAGGGCTCCGCTTTTCCTTGCCACAGCACAGCAGCCGAGGCAGTGATGCGGGGGGCAAGGTTTGGCTGGGCACCCAACCTGCGCTCAGCTCTTGCTTGAGGCCTGGGTAGCAATGGCCCATGGGGCTCCTACTTTGATGCTCTTACAAATGCTGGTTTGCTTTTCAATGTCTTTGTCATTTCTAAGGTTACTTGTTTATTTCTCTTGATAACTTCCCTCCATGAGAAAGTTGCACGTCTGTTAGTTTCCAATAGACATTTCCTTCTCACTGGTATGGACTTGGGAATTTTTTAGTTTTGTTGGTTTGCTCTGCTGCAGTGGGAAGGGATAATTTGGAGTCCCCAGTTCTCTCCCTTCATGCTACTCATTATTTTATATGCCTCTCCTGTGGTCTCTCTCCTTTTCATTACTAATCAGGTCTAGTCTTTTCAATCCTCCTTTGTGTGATAGTTTCATTTTACAAAAGCTGAACTAGTTTCTATCAGCTCAGTTGATGTGATCTTACTCATATCAAAGGTGTTTAACAGCCACAGTCCCGTGTACTCACTGCAAGCTGAACTTAAATTGTGTCAAGTTCTGTGCTGCTTTGCGATTGCAAGTGGGAATGTTTGTTACAGCTGTCTTTAAATTTAAATTTGGATGTTTTAAATGAATTAAATATGAACATGAATAATGCAGCTGGTAACGTAGCCTTTCTGCAATTAAATGCAAACTTTTTCATTTTGTCTCTCTGCTTTCAGGTTTTGCTATGCCGCAGTGTTTGTACTGACTCTGCTGTCTTGTAGGAGTGATGGGGAACTAGAGCCCATGACAGTTCAGTGGAGCCCTTGGCACTTTTGATATCTCGGTGAGTGAAAGTTGTTTGAAACTGTGGGAAAGGCACTTCATTTGCTACTAAAGGCAGCAAATCAGTTGGCCTTTTTACATTTTTAAAGTAGCATCCTGCTGAAATGAATTTGCACAGTGATCCGTCCTTTCAGGTTACAAACTCTGGAAACCAACACTCCGTAACACAGTAGTCCATGCTTGGAAGATTTTCTTGATCACCACAAGCAGGAGAAACACAGCTTTTGAAAACAAGGGGAGTTTTAACTGTTGTGTGCTGCTCTGTACAAGTGCCAAGTGCCTGGGGATGGAGCATTGCAGCGTGTGCTGGGCTGTGGAAATCTCAAAGGCTTTATTGGATGCAACAGTAAGATTGTGTCTTTGTGCCATGGACCCAGCCAACAGTCCCTCATCAGGGGCATGTTTGTGTCTGAGGTCATTCCAGAAGATCTGTCTCTGTGGATAGCCCATTTTTCCCCTTGGATACCAGACTGTAGCTTCTGCTATTTGTTACTTTCACATTTTTTTAGTCTTCAGTCCCTGAATGGAGTAAAGGCCACGTCCGTTGGTACCACGGTGCTCCTGTCCTGCAGTGCCTGTGAGCTTGTCTGTTCTGCCATTAACTTTCTTCTCTCTACACTGAAGTCTCCTCACTGGGGTATTTCAGCCTTGTCAAAACCTATAGAGTGGTTCCTCTTGCCTTCCAATCCGCTGTCAGTGAGATAAAATCCCTGGGTGTTTCAGGTTGGAGGGAGCTTTTGGAGGTTGTCTGGTCCTGTGCTGCATACAGAGATGGACTGACTTTGAAGTCAGACTCAGCTACAAGGTTAGATCAGGCTGGCAGGAGAGGGAGCTGGTAATGTTTGGAGTATCTGCAAGGGTGGAGATTTTACAACTCCTCTGGGCAACTGTAAATAACAGTCAGTGGAAATTATCAATTCCCAAGCCCTGTGTTAGTAAAGCCCAGGGGCAGCAGAGGGGCAGCTTCGATCTCTGCTCTCTGTGACCAGCCGGGACCCAAGGGAACAGCTGGAGCTGTGCCAGGGGAGGATTAGGTTGGACATCAGGAAAAGGTTCTTCCCCCAGGGAATGGTCATGGCCCCAAGGCTGCCAGAGCTCCAGGAGCATTTGGACAACACTCTCAAGTATGCACAGGGTGGGATTGTTGGGGTGTCTGTGCAGGGCCATTTGGTGATTCTTGTGGGTCCTTCCCAGCTGTGATTCTACCAGTTTCAGGGGGGCTGGAGTACACAGCGTCTGTCTCCATGGCTGAAGGTGGTCATCCCTGCATCCCAGGGCAGGAACTGGTCCATGTCCCTGGGATGCCGTGAGGCTGGTGGCTCCCATCTGGCTGCAAAGGGCCAGCTGCCCCTGGGCACCCTAATTATTTTGCACCTTTTTTGCTTTTCTTTTTTTTGAGTTACAATTTTGCGGGGTTAACCCACGTTTAACCCACGTGTTGCTGTCCTGTGGTGGCAGATGCGTGGGGGATGTGGATGGTGCAGAGCTGCAGAGGAGGCTCGTGAAGGCTGGCAGGAGTCAGGTTGGGGCTGTCTCATTTGGACAGTTGGGGCTGTGTCATTTGGGCAGTTTTTTGGAAGCATATTTGAGAGTACAGTGTCACTGAACTGGCACTCATGTGGCTCTCAGCAAAGGGGGACTCCACATGCAGCGTAAGTCGTCTCCTCCTTTGGGGAAAAGTCACCATTTATTTATTTATTTATTTAAATAGGCGCAACATTTACAGTGTCTGATTCTCTACCACGACATGAGATCTTGCTGAGAACCTGCTACAGTTTTGGCTGAGAGATACCAGCAGTCAGCTCTGTGCTTTACCAGTATCACAGAATTATAGAATCATTAAGGTTGGAAAAGACCTTCAAGATCATCAAGATCTTGACACCACCACGTCCACTAGACCAGAGCACTAAGTGCCACATCCAGTCATTTCTTGAACACTTACTCCACCACCTTGCTGGGCAACCCATTGCCATGCTTGACAACCCTTTCCATGAAGAAGTTCTTCCTGATGTCCAACCTGAACCTCCCCTGGCACAACTCGAGGCTGTTTCCTCTTGTCCTGTCACTTGTTACCTCAGAGAAGAGCCCAAACCTCACCTGGCTGCACCCTGCTGTAAGGGAGTTGTAGAGAGTGAGGTCCCCTGAGTCTCATTAGGGTTATTCTCATTGCCATCTGCCTGAGGATGGAGGGTGCAGTAGTGCACCCTCATCCTGGGTCACAGCCTTCCACAAACCCTGTCTGAGCAGCTCAAACACAGTCACAAATGTTCTCTCCCAATACTTCTGCAGGGAAGGGTCACACATCCCTGCCAGCAGGACTCTGAGGAGCTCAGGCTGAAGCAGCTTTTCAGAAACCCTCAGAGTGGCACAGGAACTCCTGTGCCAAACAGATGAGATTTATGTGTGTAGGTACTTGAGAAAGTCCCACAGACAGCAGAGGGGCAGAGCCAGAGGTGGCGAATGCTTGTCTGGTGCCTTTATGCATAAACACCTTTCAGGCTGGGTTTTTATGTCTAGGGGACTTTTCGTGCCAGGACTGGTAGTTTTTAATAAAAATGACTGAAGAAAATTATGAAAAGAAGCTTTAAAAGTTGTAAATAACCTTTCAGATGTAGGTTACCTTCTGCTATTGAAAGGGAAAGCAACTTTACTCCTTTCACAAGTGTGTACAGACACACACTATTTGGGAGAGAGGCAATAAGTGCACCTTTTGATTTGGATTGAAAAAACAACCAGGGATTTTTTTCCTTTAGTATTTAATATTCCTTCAGTATTTTTCTTCTCAGAGTATTGCTCAGTGTTGCATGTAAAGGCTGTAGTTTGTAGAGCTGTTATAGAAAATTAAACTCTTTATTTCCCTAACATTTAGAAAAAGCCTGGTTTTCAAAATACCAACTTCTTGCCAAGTTGGATCTGTAAATAACCCTTTAAGCAGTGAGTTGGTGCTTCGTCCTGAGACAGCTTCCTCTTCCATCCTCCTCCTGATTGCCCCACTGTGAACAAAATGGAATTATATTGATACAATTAATCTTTCATTAGTTAGTGGAGTGTCAAAACATGCTATTCCTGGCTTTCCCAACGGCTTGTTTGTGGCTGAGCCATTCATTTGGATGTTTTCTGGCAGGGCTTGGCAAGGCTCGGTGGGTACAGCAGGCCCTGCCCTGTGAGAGCAGCTGCGCCAGAGTGCTGGGTCCCTCCACGTGTCCAGCACACATCTCCCAAGAGCTCCGATTTTTCAGGAATATTTCTTTATAGCAAGAATGCAAATGCTTTTGCTTGTTGGGAATAGTCCAGCCAGTTTTCCTCCAACCAGGAAAGAAAAATGCAGCACAGCTTGGACACTTGTGGCAGTACTAACAGCAAAAGTATTTCCTGGGTCATTGTCCAATTTCTCATCCTTATTCCCCAGAACTGCTGTGAGCAATTTGAATTGCAAGTGGCGAGCTGGGGATTGCTGTGCTGCTTTGCCAGAGTTAATGTTATGTTTCCATGTGTTTTCTTTCATAAATTCCAGCTCTGCCTTCCTTTGTTAGTGAGTGGGAGCAGCCCCTCCTTCCATGCACACACTCTGGACCCGCTGTAGGGTTAGCATGGAGATGGGCATGTGCTCCTTGTGCTTATTTATGCTGTTCCTGCTGCCATGAATTTGAAGTTGTCCACAAATTGAAGAAAGTCTTGTAGTTTTTGGGGGTGAAATGAATTGTGTGTGTGTTCTGTGCAACCCTGGGTGACAGAGCATGTGTTTCCCCCCACTGTGTGAAGAGTTAATGGTGCAGATGACTGTGTGCTCCAGAATGGGGAATTTTCTCATGTTTATTTCTTTTGTCCTAGACATCTTCAGTTCTCTAAGAGCAAGCCGGTCCCAGGATAAGGACAGCAGCAGGTGATAGAATGCGGAAACCAGGCCCTCAGAAAGGTGAGCAGTGATGCTTTGTACCACCAAGGGCCCTGCAGTGAGCTGGTGTGGCCTGGAGGGCCAAGCACCTTGGGAGGCTGACAGTGGGGTGGGAGCTGGGGGGATGTGGTTGGAAGCCCAAAACAGAGCTGTGTGTTTCTCCATCAGTGTGCAGAGAGCCGTTCATCAATCCACCCTGAGACAGTCAGAGGAGAGACCCTTTTCAGGGCATCCCTGCAGCTCGTGGGGCGCAGTGTCAGCAGCAAGGGTGCTCTGCAGAACCCACAGCACCATCTGGCAGAGCTCCCAGCGTGAGGCAAACTGCCTCTGCTGGCACAGGCCTCCCCCCTCTAATGAGGCATGAAACCAGAGACCAGCCTACCTTGTGGAGAGGAAATCTGTCAGGAGGTTACTGCTGCCACCGAGTCCCTCAGCCCCTCACACAGCACGTGCTTCCTGGGTCCTGCATCCCCAACAAGAAGGGTGAAGCAGAGCAGGCTGCCTGCGGCTGAGCTGCTCTGGCTTCTTGTGCTTAACAAAAATATTGATTTCCTTTAGTGCTGTGCCATGCATGTGCGTTGGGCTGGAGTGATCTCATCACATGCGCTCTGGAGGAGGGGGGAAGGGAGAAGCGAGAGGATGGAGCATCCTCCGCAGCTCTTTGTTCACATCTGCTCCACACTCCCAAGGTTTATTGCAGGAGATTTCTATGCTCGATTTCTCTCCTCTCTTTATTTTTTTTAAATGTCTCCTTTGCTTCTGTCGTGGTTCATCTTACAGCAGCATTATCCCCTTCCTAACACTGCTTGTCCTTTAATGAAGTGAAAATAAATGAAGGAAAGCAGGGAATGGGGAGACCCTGCTGTGAGGCAGCTGGAGGGCTTGGCAATAAAGCAGGCCGGTTGATTAGTCAGCAGCGTGGCCGAGGCCCGGGCTGGCTGGATTTAGCCTCGCACACAGCTTGTTCCCTGTGCTCATGGAGCCTCCAGCCAGCCTGGCTCTGTGACCTGTGCTCGGAATGCCGTGCCGTGGGTTGCAGAGGCAACACCTGCATCGTGCGCATGTGGGTTTCTGTCCTACTTACCTGCTTTTTTAATAATGCATTGAACTTTCATTGTTTCTTTATTTGTCTGCAGAAATTCTTGTTTCTCTCCCTCTCTGCTGCTTTTGTATCCTGCTTAATGAGGATTTTTGCATGTTAAAGGTTAAGAACAAAATGTACCTTCGCCTGCACGGTGTGGTGAGAGGCTCCTTTGAACACACGGATGCCATTAGAGCTGTCCTGCAGCACTGAGGGGAGCCTTACCCACCCGGGGGACTCTTTTGCTTCTGACTTAAATACTTGATGTCCTTTATTCTTGCTTTCTTAGGGAGATGGCACAATACTGTCCTTCATGGTAATGCATTTATAGGAAGGGTGTCCTTCAATCCTTTTCATTCATTTATGTCTCTCCAAGGAGGCTCTTTGTCTGGTCCATGTCTAGTGACGCTGTGGCCACACTCCATATGTCCCTCGTGTTCATTTAAGGGATGCTGATCTGGCATCCCTCCGTTGGGCTGGAGGCTGTTGGAGGCAGAGTGGGCATCCCCCACTTCATGCTCTATCACTTTCCAGAGCTGTAAAACATGCATGCCATCCTGTCCATTGTGCTGAAAAGAACACGTCAAGAAGAGAAGATTGCAAAAGTAATTGTCCAAAAGCAATTCCAGACACGTTAAAACACCGCAGGCCACTTTAGCAGCAGCTCATAGCCTGCCTCTTCCAGCTACTTGTCAGGAGATTTCAAAACTTCTCCTGTTTTCTTTGTCTTTCACAAGGAGCTGCTTTTCATGGGGGCAACGCACATTTTGTAGGGGACTACCAAATTGTTGTTTACGATAGTCCTAAAAATGCTCTGTAAAATAAAGGAGCTGGAGTGCAGCAGCACTCGCAGGGTCTGGCAGCGGCAGGTCGAGGAGCTGGCTCAGGGTGAGCTCTGCCGTGGCACAGGAGTCTTCTGTCACTCCACTGGGCTGGAGCCAGCTGGAGGCAGGGATTAGCATTCCCCACTTCTTGCTCTATCACTTTCCAGAGCTTTCTTTAATTTTTATTTGTATCTCCGAGGCCCAAAGCTGTCATGAGCAAAGACAGCTCAGATGAGCTGCGCTGCAGAGCTGCTGCTGCTTTGCTCTGCTCTCCTCTGAGCTGCTGGGGACATGTGGAAACATGGTATTGTGCGTGGAAAGGGCAGTTGTGCAGATTTTCAGAGAAGTCCTCTCCCCATCTCCACAAAGGGTCAAGGCTGTTTGTGTGAAATAATCTGGAGTTGATACACAAGGAGCGATTCGGCACATGAAGATTTACATGAACTGTTTTTAGTGGCAGTTGTTTGTTCCTCTCGAGCCCTCCTTCTCGTAGCTAAAACGATGGAGCTCCAGCAGTTTGCTGCTCTTTGTTATTGCTTGTCACTGGGGGAGAACAGTGGCTGGTGGGAACTAAGCAGGGATTAAGGTAGAAATAAAGATACCTCATGTCAGGTACCTGCATGAGCTGTGGGGAGGAAGGGGGCACACCCCAGAGATCGAGGCCAATCGTCCATGTTACCTGGGGTTGTGACAAGGAGGTCACTCCTCTCCTCTGAAGTGCTTGTAAGGCAGATAGTGTTGAAGGGTGCATTAGCTGGCTCCTTTCCCTGACACAAATGCTCTATTTCTTCTCTCAGCCATAGACTGGAAAGATGGTAAAAAGCACAAGTACAGCCGCCCGTCAGAGTCTCCCTCTCAGTACCAAGGTAAGAGAGTTCCCTTCTTCCTCCCCTGTTCTTTCTCCTCCCTTCTTCCTTCCCCCTTCTTTTTCCTCCCTTCTCCCTTTTGTAATTGCCTAAAATTTTTTAAGCTGCTTGGGTGTAGGAAGCTGCAGCATGCCTAATTAGTTTCCAAAAAGGCTGGTTGTGGACAGTCCTCATATGTTTAATTCTACCCCCAGTCAGCAGTGGCTGCGAAGGTGCTGTGGTGAGCAGAGAGCTGAGCTGGCTCATTTTAAATCCGATGAGATCGAGCAGATCTGTGTCTTGCTGCTCTGCCATCAGTTCTGAGGGTGGCAGTGCCCATGTTTTCACATGCACCCTGGATGTAAGGAGCCTCTCACTCCTCCACGAGCTCCTCTTCCACCCTCACAGCAGCAGCTAGCCAGTCCTTGCTGCTAGAGGAGACATGGAGTGGTCTGTACTCCCCCTTCCCCAACAGCAGGAATTTGGCCCTTTCCCAGCTGAGGCGGTGCCAGTGGCTCCGAACACATGGCGAGGGCTGGTGGTACTGGCACAGGAGTTGGTCACTTCTTGCTCCCCGTGGAGGTGAGGTGTCCCGTGGGCAGGGTGGGCTGTGGCCCCATGCACAGTGCCTGCAGTGTGAGCTCATCCTACTGGCAGCTCCTGCTGGCCCTCAGGGTGGATGTGCAGGTGACTTCCAAGTTTAGGAATTTATGTAAGGCTTGTATAATTTAGTGAAAGATTTTAGGGCCTGTATTTTACTTAGTGAGTGTAAGAAGGTGATGTCCTTATGTCCTTATATTGTCCACGCTGTTATAATAAGATGATGATGTCCATACTTCCCACCAAGTACAGAGCCACAAGAAAATAAATTATTTCCTGAGTTAAGCCATTTCCAGCAGGAAACACATTTGCCTTTGTGGAAGGCTCTCCTGTGTTTCTTAGAGCCCTTGGGAGAGCTGAAGTGGCTGCTGTGCCTCAGGGGCTTGGTGATCCTGGGCTCTGAGGTGAGTCTCAGCGTGGTGGTTCTTGGGCACATTGAACTGTGAGCCACCGTCAGCCCTCGCTGTTCTCTCTTGGAGCATCATGTCCAAAGAACGGAACGGAGGTGGGGAAAGGGGTTGGAGCACCAGGAGTGGCTGAGGGAGCTGGGGGGGCTCATCCTGGAGAAAAGGAGGCTCAGGGGGCACCTTCTGGTTCTCCACAACTTCCTGACAGGAGGGTGCAGCCAGGTGAGGCTTGGGCCCTGCTCCCAGGGAACAAGGAACAGGACAAGAGGAAACAGTCTCAAGCTGTGCAAGGTTGAACATTAGAGAAAATTTCTTCACTGAAAGGATTGTCCAGCCCTGGCACAGGCTGTCTGGGGTAATAGTGGAGTCACCATCCCTGGAGATGTTCAAAAAATGTGTGGATATGGCACTTGAGGACATGGTTTAGTGATGAACACTATGGGTTGATGGTTGAACTCGATGATCTTGGAGGGCTTTTCCGAAGTGGACCTATCTGTGATTCTGTTCTATGATCCGTCCATCCCTGTCTATGCTTTTACTGAAGTACGGTGAATCACAGTTTGGGAAAGACCTTCTCCAAGGGGAGGAAGATTTTAGCACCTTTGTCACCACACATTGAGCTCCACATGACGTTACGGGGCCCTGTCACAGCTCACATGGCCTGTGCATGCTCAGCCTTCAGGGTGTTGGGGGCTCCATTGCAATTTCCCCTCTGCTCTGTGTGCTACAGACCCATTTGCAGGTGGCAGAGGATGGGCTGTTTTTCAGTGGCCACACTTACCTGAAGTGGAGCTTTCTTGTAAAATTCAGCACTCATGGTGAACCAGCACCCCAACCCCTGCACCCCACTGCATCCCAGGGCTCATGGCCTAGGGAGGGAGGGCTGCAGGTCGGCTGATGTGCACGTGGCTGCTTGGCAAGTGTGTGCTGCAGCAGTGAGGACTGGGGAGCACCTGCAAGAAACTGAGCACCTCATCACCGTCCGAAGCTTGGACACATCCTTGCAGAGAGTTTGGGCCTAGAGAAGAGAAGGCTCCAGGGAGGCCTTTACAGCCCTTTGTAGAGCCTGAAGGGGCTCCAAGAGAGCTGAAGAGGGACTTTGGACAAGAGCCTGGAGGGACAGGACAAGGGGGAATGGCGTCACGGTGCCAGAGGGCAGGATTAGGTGGGATATGGGGAAGAAATTCTTCCCTGTGAGGGTGGGGAGGCCCTGGCACAGGTTGCCCAGGGAAGCTGTGGCTGCCCCATCCCTGGAGGTGTTCAAGGCCAGGTTGGACAGGGTTTGGAGCAGCCTTGGATAGTGGAAGGTGTCCCTGCCCATGGCAGGGGTGAAACAAGATGAGCTTTAAGGTCCCTTCCTACCCAAACCATTTTGTGATTCTACACAGTGAGGGCATAAAGCTGCAGCATCTTTCTGGCACAGAGTACCCTGTAATCCAGGCTGGAAGGATTTCTGCTCAAAGCTGACAATGCATGAGGACACTGCTGAGGAGAGCAGGGCAGACCAGACAGCATCCTGGTGTTTGAAACCTGTTAGTTTTGACTCACACATTCTCACATTTTGCTGAGCAGGACAGTGAGTAGTGGGACTCATGTTACCAATGGTAGCAGTTACCCGTGGAGCACATGCAGCTGGATTGATGGCTGAGCAAAGTGCCGGGGAATTGGAAGGGGTGGGACGGGCAGGAGCTGTGCTGTGCCTGTGGGAGAGCTGACTCCCCGGGAGGCCGTGCTCAGACATCAGGGATGGTCGCTGCCACCTTGGATGTGCGAGCCCAGACGATGCTCTGCTCATTTTCATACCGAGCTGGCTCAAACTGTGCTGCTTTCCTGTGCTGCCTTGCTGCTCCTTAGCAGCCACACATATGGGCTGCAGACTTTAATGGGATGCCTTGATCTGGGTAGGGCACGTTCTCCTTCACAGATGTGACCTGAAACGCACATGTATTGTTTCGGTTGGATTGATGACCCCTCGGGAGCCAAAATGCTAATGGAGCCCAAACCAGACTTCAGTTAAAGATATAAACAGAAACTCCATCTTCATTTAAATTCTGGGCAAAGAATCAATGTTAAATGCAACATGAAGAGAATCAAAACATGAGAGTGCAGAGCTGCATTGTTCACAACTACTGCAATTTGACCCCTTGGGTGTGTGGAGTGTTTTGTTTGGGGTAAATATTTTCAAAGGTTAAGACATCAGAGCCCAAATCTGACTCTCTGCCTGGAAGTAATATCTCCCTTTGGCATAAGCACACAACAAGGAGCTTTCCCAAGACAAGCACAAGTGACAGACAGTCACCCCAGTGGCATTTCCACAGCCAAGTCACCGGGAGTCACAGAGGTTCAGAATCCTTGGCTTTTGTTTGGCTCGCAGATGTAATTGCAGAAATGGGGTGTTTCTCATTTAGTGTCTTTCTCTCATTTCTTTGGTGAAGAAGATCCAGTGTGCTGGAGAGAGCTGGAGAGGAACTTGGGACAAGGGCCTGAAGAGCCATGACAAGGGGGAATGGCTCCCCACTGCCAGAGGGCAGGGATAGATGGGATATTGGGAAGGTATTCTTCCCTGTGAGAGTGGGGAGGCCCTGGCACAGGTTGCCCAGAGAAGCTGTGGCTGCCCCAGCCCTGGAGGTGTTCAAGGCCAGGTTGGACGGGGCTTGGAGCCACCTGGGATAGTGGAAGGTGTCCCTGCTGATGGCAGGGGGTGCAACTGGATGGTCTTTAAGGTCCCTTTAAACCAAACATTTTATGATATGATTCTGTGTACGTTACCTGGAGGAACACAGTCCCCAAAGGGGATCCTTCCAGTGGTGTGCTCTGCCAGGCAGGGGAAGGAACATGACAGAGTAGGCAGAGACCAGGCTGATTTTAGGGCTGGTAGGACAATTTGTATATTGTACTGGAAACCAGCATGAGTGGAGTAAGTGTTGCTTTACAGGGCATGAGATGATTTCATTCCCTACAGTCATGCTCTGGCCTTGGACACTCCTGCTCCATCACCAGTAAAAGGGAGACTTTCAGACTGGCTGAAGTTTTTTCATGAAGCAAAGTGATCCACTGCAAGTGGAGAAAAGCCATCACTGTTTTTGGACCAACACTCAGCAAACAGGGTTACCTGCCCAGGCCTGATCAGAAACAAGCATCTTGCAGACTAAAAGGTCCCGCCCCTCTACAGTAAGGCATCGAATTTATTAGTATGGGTAAGAATATTGAGAGAATATGAAATGCAAGGCAGTTGATCAGTGCTAAGAAGAAAGCCAGGCAAAATATTCTCAGGTTTTTGTCTCTGCCCTTACAACCTCCATCCACAGCGCCTGTAGAGTGGCATAGGTGGCTCCTGGCAGCTTTGTTGTCCTGGCTCTTTCTCAAGCACAGAGCTCAGGGCTTGTGCTCTGCTCCCCCATTAAAAGAGCCCCAATGCATCCTGCTTTTTTCTGTTTCATTGGCAGCGATTCCTTTGTTGTAAAAAAAAAAAAACCACAACCAACTTTGGTGTTGTGCCATTTTCTTCTGATTCTTTCTGCAGTTCTTAGGTTGAAGCTGACTGTATTTGCTTAAGTGTGCTTGAAAATTCCTGCTTGAAAAGTATTGTATCATGAGCCAGATACTATCACTGAATTCATTTAAACCCATTCCCTACGTTCTGTGCAGGGTTTCCTCTCATGCTAAGGGACTGGTTGCAGCTTCCAATTGCAGTCTGCAGTTTTTGTCCTGGTTTGAGGGTAATCCTGAAAAAGTGCAAGCTCTACCTGTGCTTGCCGTGCCATCTGTGTGTAAGGGGACGGCTGGTAGTGAACAAAGAGGGAGAGAGGGAAGGCTGAACGCTGCTGTATCGGCTCCATCTTTTCTTAGAAATCTTTCTACTACTCCTGCTTTTCTTTGCAAAATAAATCACCAGAGCCATGAGTCATAGAAATCAGAGAATCACAGAATATCCTGAGCTGGAAGGAACCCACCAAGATCACCAAGTCCAACCCCTGGCCCTGTACAGACCCTCCAACAATCCCAGCCTGTGCATCCCTGGGAGCATTGTCCAAACGCTCCTGGAGCTCTGGCAGCTTTGGGGCCGGGACCATTCCCTGGGGAGCCTGGTCAGTGCCCAGCACCCTCCGGGGACAGAAGAACCTTTCCCTGCTCTCCAGCCTGACCCTCCCCTGGCACAGCTTCATGCTGTTCCCTCGGGTGCTAGAGAAGCTGCAGTTCTCGTGCTGTGTGTGTCTTCATACAGTGGTTGAATCCCAGCAGGCTCTAGAATTAATCTCAAATAAGTTCCATGTCCAAACACTATTTTTAGAGGCCTGCAGCTGTCTCAGAATTTCACTGCTCCCGCTGGGATTGTGGAGCGTGGATCTCGGCTGTGGGGTGAGCTGCTGCAGGGAGCAGGACAGCCTCGCTTGGTGCAGAGAGAGTGAAAAGTAGAAAGATTAAAACCATGACCACTTTTAATAGTGATGGATTGAAACCAGCTGAGGGGAGGGTTGGTTTTTTTTTAAAATAAAATTGTCAAGCACAGCTGATTCTGTTCAAGCCGCTGGCTCGGGGCCTGGGGCTGACGCTGCCACTGCTTGCCTGGTACTGTCACCTGGGCATCCTCTGCGCTCCGGGGACAAGGTCTCTGAATGGCCTGAGATGAGCCCAGATCAGCAGCCGGAGCTAAGGGGTGGGATGCATGAGGCATTTCCAGGCCAGGAGTGCCTGGCTTTGCTTTGCCTGGGTGTTTACTCCACTTAATTCATACAAAGAGTTTCATTGACAGAACCAAGTGTGAAATCCTATCATCAATTAAAGCAGAAGAATTTTGGTTTTGTGAGAGCATCATTGCAGTAACTCACTGAATTTCTTCATTCACCCAGTGTGGGCCTGTGGCTCAAAGGAAAATACGTGCCAGTGGATGGAGCTGAGTACTCTGGGGCGTGGAGAGTGCTGTCAGTCTGTAAACAGCGATACTCAGCCTGTGTGGCAATGAAACCATATTTTTTCTGTTCATTTTCCCTATTTTTAACAGTATGCTAGTCATCTGCATGGGAGGTGGCAAGAAAGGAGCATTCCTTGTATTTATTTGGAGCTCGTAGATTATGAAGGCTCCTCTGTGCACGAGGCAGCACTGAAGCAATGTGTGCTGACCTTAATGCCTCAATTTTCAGAGGTGTGGTGTGTGCTGCAGTAGCTAAAATGGCTCTTAATGTAGCTTTTGTTTTGAAAATAAACTGATTAAGAACTTGCCAGTGACTGGGGAAGCGGTAGCTGACTTTAATTGTGCTGCCACCAATGCTCTTGAAATGCCTTGATAACAGTGGTCTCCTGGGAGCCGTTCGGATGAATACAAGCGAATGTCATGCTGGAAGGTTCCTCTCCCAGCTGCTCAGTTTAAATGGCAAAAGTCATGATTTGCTCGGATCACAGGAGCTTTTAATTCTTCATTTAATAACAGGTTTCCCTGGGTGGCATATTGCTTTTGCCCTTCCTGCTGTACGTGAGGAAGGTGCAGACAAGGAGGAAATGTGCTTCCCCTGGCAGCAGCTCTTGGTGGAAGGGGATTTAGTGTTGGGTGTGAGGTGCTGAGCTCAGTAAATCCCCGTTTGGGGGATCTCTGCTCCCACCCTGCCCATGCTATGGACTCCATGGTTACTTCAGGAAGTTAATTGCTGACCTGTCCACTGATTCCTGGGATTGGGCTGATCCCTGCTGCAAGATGCTGGCCCAAAGGGTGAACTCTGTGTGTGCAAGGGGACTGTACAGTCACCACAGAGCAGGTTCCTGTTCTAAATCCAGGATTTAGAATCATGGAATCACAGAATGGCTTGGGTTGGAAGCAACCTTAAAGATCATCTTTTTCCAACCCCCGAGCTGGGCTGTTTATAGCCCGCAGTGACTGTTCATAATCCCCAGACTGAGTGATGTGTTTAATGAATGGTTTTTAAGGGACAGTTGTCTGGAAGACTCCACAGATTCCCATCTGTGCTGGGTGTTTTCCATTAAGTTGTAGGTTGTTATCCTGACTCTGTGCGGCCCCTTCTCAGCAGTGTGGAGACAGAGAGATGCCGAAGGCAGCACCGTGCTTTGTTCTGCCTGTCAGTTGCAGTTGTAAATCTTCTGTGCTCACAAACATCAGAGGTTCTTGGTGAAAACATGTTGCCTGTGAGCACCTCCTCTGTGAGAAGTGCAGAACTGCCAGAGTCAGGAGTCCAGCCAGCTCTGTTTCTGAGAATTTTGCTCATCGGTTACTATTTAAATCCTTTTGTTTTTACTTCTCAGGTCACTTCACCTGGGAGAAATACCTGAAAGAGACATGTGCCATCCCAGCTCCTGCCCATTGTTTCAAGCAGGTAAGAAGGTGAAAACAGGAAAGGTCAAGGGCAGTGGTCCACTGGGAAGCCGGGAGTTCTGTGCCTGGGATAGGCCCTGGTTTGGCAAGGAAGATACTTAAGAATATTAGAGACTTCCAAGTCTGGAGAAATCCAAGTGTGCTGAAGCAAAGATTAAAAAGATACATTTAGAGTAGGACAGATTTTCCTCTCAGATGTGCATGTTGGGAACACGAGTATGCTTTTACTCTGCCAAGCACAGGCCCTTGGAGAAATTGTCCTGAGTAGGCTGGGGTCCAGCTCTTGGTGGATCCTGCCCAATAAGGAAATCTTCTGCAGAATTCAGCCAGTCTCTGCGTACAGAATAGCAGCCCCCTGGGCAGCAGGTTTTGAGCCCAGAGGGGGTTGTGCTAAGTAGAGGGGATGCAGGAGTGAATCACTGTGGTACACCTGGGTGTGGGCAGAGGGGAGCAGCAGTGTCTGTGTGGGTGAGTCTTTGCAGAAGAGGGCTAATCCCCTGTACTGGGCACTGGTGGGGCTGCACCTCAAATCCTGGCATCAGATTCGGGCCCCTCACAACAAGGGGGCTGGAGTGTGTCCAGAGAAGGGAACAAAGCTGGGGAAGGGGCTGGAGCACAAGTCAAATGAGGAGCAGCAGAGGGAGCTGGGGGGGCTCAGCCTGGACGAAAAGAGGCTCGGGGGGACCTTCTGGCTCTCCACAACTCCCTAGCAGGAGGGTGGGCCTGGGGGGGGGTTGGGCTCTGCTCCCAGGGAACAAGGGACAGGACAAGAGAAAACAGCCTCAAGTTGTGCTAGGGGAGGTTTAGGTTGGATATTAGGAAAATTTCTTTACTGAAAGAGTGATCAGGCTATGGAAATGTCTGTCCAGGGCACTGGTGAAGTCACCATCCCTGGAAGTGCTCAAAAAACATGTAGATGTGGTGCTTAGGGACATGGGTTAGTGGTGGGCTTGGCGGTGCTGTGGGACTTGATGGTCTTAGGGATGTTTTCCAACCTTAATGCTTCTGTGATTCCAAGAGAACAGGCTCGGTCTGGTTGCCTGGATGATGCGGGATGGGAGGATGGTGGTCTGTTACAGACCAGGGCTTGCTGAGCTCTCTGGGGTGCCCGATCCGTGCTGTGCCTGGAGGTGCCGTCGGTCTTCAGTAGACTCCATTTGGATGCTCTTAGTGCTGAAGCTTTGTGAGCTGGTGCTTGTGTTGGCAGTCCTGGCTCTGACTGGCTCCCTGTTCCACTCTTTGCAGTCATACACTCCACCTGCAAACGAATTCAAGATCAGTATGAAGCTGGAAGCCCAGGACCCCCGGAACACCACGTCCACGTGCATCGCCACCGTGGTGGGGCTGACGGGCGCCCGCCTGCGCCTGCGCCTCGACGGCAGCGACAACAAGAATGACTTCTGGAGGCTGGTGGACTCTGCTGAGATCCAGCCCATTGGGAACTGTGAGAAGAACGGAGGGATGCTGCAGCCTCCACTGGGTGAGCTGAAGTTCAGCTGTCCAGCAAGGGCCACATTGATAGTGGGGAGAACTCAGGGGTTTTTATAGATCGGTGCTTGGGACAGAGGCCCATGGACTGCCCCGCCTACTCTGGGATATAGACGAGATTTATAAACCCCACCAGATCTGTATTTCCACGTGGAAACTGTGACATGGATGGGGAGATGCTTTAGAGTGCAGATGAAAGACGTCTCTGCACCAGGATGAGCTGCTTGCCCTGGTTACAGCTCAAGCTCAGGATTGTTGCCCAGAGAAGCTGTGGCTGCCCCATCCCTGCAAGTGTTCAAGGCCAGGTTGGACAGGGCTTGAAGCCACCTGGGCTAGTGGAAGGTGTCCCTGCCTATGGCAGGGGAGTGAAACTGGATGAGCTTTAAAGTCCCTTCCAGCCCAACCTACCCTGTGATTCTAGGATTCAATACCAGTTTACCGGGACAGGAAACGTAATACCCAAAAATATTCCCAGTGATTTCAGTCTGCCTCGTGAAGGGACACGTGCAGTAGTTCATGGTTATTTTTTAAATTTTGCTTGGCTACAGCTTTATAAATAGCCTGGACAGTCCAACACTTCTTCCAGTCTTGACTTCAGTTAAACACACAACTGTCCGGTTTTTTTGATGCTAGCCAAGTGGTGAGCTGATTTGCTGATTCTTTCCTGATAAATCAGCAAGATTAATCTGCTTTTGCATTCTGCTGCCCGTTATAAATCTATCTCTCTCAATTAGCATATTCCCAAATAATATTTTCAAGGCCAGGTTGGACAGGGCTTGGAGCAACCTGATCTAGTGGAAGGTGTCCCTGCTCGTTGCAGGGAGTGGAATGAGATGAGCTTTAAGGTCCCTTCCAACCCAAACCATTCAGTGATTCTGCTGCCCATCTCTGTCCCGGGTTCTGACCCACTCCGGTGCCGGTCCCAGCCCACGCGGGCTGTGTTCCTCGTGTGCGCTGCCTGGGTGTGGCCAGCAGAGGGCACGAGGTGTGGGTCAAACAGCCATGGCTGTGCCAGGGAGCGGGATGAAGTCCTGGAGCGCTGCTCTGTCCGTGTGTCCCGCTCTGCGCTCTGTGCCCAGCCCTGTTCTGTGTCGCCTACTTAACCTTGTGCCAGAGAAGAGAGCGGGTTTAGATTAGATATTAGGAAGGAATTGTTAGCTGTGAGGATCGGGAGGCCCTGGCACAGGTTGCCTAGAGAAGCTGTGGCTGCCCCATCCCTGGAAGTGTCCAAGGCCAGGTTGGACAGGGCTTGGAGCAGCCTGGGATAGTGGAAGGGAGTGGAATGGGATGATTTTGCACCAGCATAAAGACAGGTAATAGAGATAGTGCTGCAGTTGTTCTTCCTACCTGCAGAGTGCAAGGGCCGAGAAAACCCAGCAAGGATTTTCTGTGTTTCCCATAGTATTTTCCATGTGCACACATCTGCTGCTGCTCCTTCTTTACTTAGGTAATTCCAGTGACAGGATTCAAGGAAGCATCTGGAGCTATGCCGGGGCAGGGTTACGCTGGATAACAGGAAAAGCCAGAGGGTGGTGGGGCACCGAACAGGCTCCCCATGGAATGGTCTTGGCCCCAAGGCTGCCAGAGCTCCAGGAGCATTTGGACAACACTCTCAGGGATGCACAGGGTGGGATTGTTGAGGTGTCTGTGCAGGGCCAGGAGTTGGACTGGGTGATCCTTGTGGGTCCCTCCCAACTCAGTATATTCTATGGTTCACATAAAAGTTTTCTTTGCCACTCTGGGAGCTGAGCTCTCCCATCCCCTGAGGTTGTGGCTACTTGGATTGGTTTCCAGGCTGATCTAACAGAGTTCACAGCTGGCAGAGTGACCTGTGCTGAGCATTGCAACCCTCACAAAGTTTTACTGTGTTGCTCATCACGGGCTCTTCTTGGTCCAGGTCCAGGTCCCAGGATTACCATCCAAACCCCACAGACACAGACCAAACACAGCTGAGCAGCAGAAACTGCCTGTGCAGGAAGAGGCGCATTTAGCAGAGAAGATGTTCTGTGATATCCAGAGCCTTCTGTCACTTATGCAATCATACTCAGCGCCATAGACTCAGAGCATGTGAAATTGGTTTTTTTCTTCCCCTAAGCCCACTGTTGTTGTTTCTCTGCTTTTCCACAGCAGATGTCAAGCCAAAACCTGTGATCCTTCCCTGTAATGGTTAAATCTGTTTCCCAGCCAAATCACAGCCTCTGTTTCTTCAGGTTAGCTTGCCTGCAGCTCACACTAAAAGTGGAGGAGGCCACCCAGAAGCTGTGATTCCCTGTTGAGGAAGAAATTCCATAGCCTGAGAGTGCGCTTGCTGATTCATGTCTCCCCTGCAGCAGGATCACCGGAGCTGCCAGCACTGGCGCTGCACGAAGTGCTCTGCCTGGATGGTCAAGGGACAGACTTTTGTTATGAGAAGTGAATATTGCAGTCAGACAGCTGGTTCCAGATGTTTCTTTTCAACAACATAATGCTTTGCATTCAGAATGTCTGGAAAAAGTCAAACCTGAGTCCAGCATGGGAGGAGGGTGGTGTGGGATCACAGTTGTGTAAGTTCCCATTAAAGCAGGTATGTGCTCCAGATCCAGTGGCCCCCACAGCCTAAAAGTCTCCAACTGTGCTTCCTTTCCCTCAGGCTTCCGGCTGAATGCCTCCTCCTGGCCCATGTTCCTTCTGAAGACTCTGAATGGAGCAGAGATGGCTCCTGTCCGGATTTTTCACAAGGTATTTTCCTGTTTGTGCAGATCCTTCTGGCAATGGCCCCTTCGCCGCAGAGCACCAAACTCAGAGCTGGTGTCTCATGAGACCTGGTGCTGGTCCCAGAGGAGGTGACATTGCCCAGCTCTGCCTTGGTGCTGTCCTAGGACAGACCTGTGCCCTCTCCAGCTGTGTCGTAGCAATGTCAAGGTGCAGCCAGAGGTCTGTCAAAGAAGTGCCTTGGGCTTCAGTGCTCAGGCTTGAGGCATGAACTTTGGGGCTGCAGGTGCTACTCAAAGTGGGGAATGCAAGGTGGGAGTGTCAGCACTGCTCTGAAACTTTTTAGTGTGCCAGAGCTTGTCAGGTGAACAGATATTGCTGTTCACAAGGCAACGGGGCCAGTGTGAGTTCACAGTTTGTGTTCTCACACCCTTAGAGGAGTCAGAGAGAGAAGCTAGGCTAGAGGAGTGTGGGATGGGAGGGGATGGGATGGGATGGGATGGGATGGGATACTTGGTGAGTCTTTAGTGGATCTCAAGAGCAAGCCCCACATGGCAGATCTCTCACATGTCTCACAAAGCTGAAGGTGATGGAAGAGTGATGGGGAGACACTGTCATATCTCAGGTTTCCTTGCTCTGAGACAGCAAGGTGAGAGTATCCTATGGAGGGTGTTTCTTTGGAACTCTATTTTCTGCCTGTGGTGCACGACAGAGCTGTCGCAGGGCGCAGTGTTCACATCCCACTCCCTGGGTCTGGTCCATTAGTCAGCTGAGGGCAGAGCAGGCAGTAATGGACTTTGCTGCCTGTTGATTAAAGGACACGTGGCTGTGTAGCTCAGCCAGTGTGTGCACACCTATTGGGGTTCAAATCCAGCCCAATAACTCCCTTCAGCTGCTCGTGGAGGTGAGTTAGCTGGTGAGGGCACAGCCCTGGGCTGGGGAGGCACTGGCATATCCCCTTTGAGCATATATTCCACTTCTTCTTGTAGGAACCACCATCTCCTTCCCAAAACTTCTTCAAGACAGGTATGAAGCTGGAGGCAGTGGACAGGAAGAACCCTCACTTCATCTGCCCGGCCACCATTGGGGAGGTGAGAGGTTCTGAGGTCCTCATAACATTTGATGGCTGGAGAGGTGCCTTCGATTACTGGTGCCGATATGATTCCCGGGACATCTTTCCCGTAGGCTGGTGTTCGCTGACTGGAGATAATCTGCAGCCCCCTGGTACAAAAGGTAAGGCCCACGTTGTTGCTTAGCTGTCTTCCTCCTCCACTCACTCCGAAAGAGCAGCAAAACAGGCAGACACTGGCAGCAAGGACACCTGGGTGCCCTGTCTGGTTTTTGTGCTGATTCACGTGTGGTAAAGGTACAGGTGATCAGACTCATAGCAGTGGAACAGCCCGGCACCGAGTGCTGAGGAGCAGCTATCCCTAAAGATGGGCAGGATGATGGCTCTGGGGAGGGAAGTTGTGGTGCAACATTGCTGAGGTCTGCTCCTCTCCAGGATTTTCCTGCACCTTTGAGACATGTATTCCTATGGAGTTTTTCTCAGGGGCACTGGAATAATGAGAACTGTGAAGTTGCAGGACTGCGCCTCTTTGTACTTGGGACGGTTTTCTTATTCTGCGTAATGCCGTGAACGTGGAGAAAGCAGGTGTGGAGCAGGTTGTACCTGCCTTGTTCCTAGGACTGTGGTTGTTGGGTGGGAGCAGTACTGGGGAACGTGCTGCCTTGCAAAGGCCCGAGCAGTGGCTGGTTTGGTTCTCAGACGTGTCTCAAGCTTGCTCACGTTGCAGTTGTGTTTGGGCCCGCGAGGCCGTCATTGTCCCCGAGCACATCCCTCTGGAATTTGCTGGCTGGCAAACCTTGCATGTGCTGTCAATGAAATGAGGGGAAGGAGAGCAGCCTCTCTACCAGAGCTGAAGGGTTGCTTAGGAAAGGCATTTCTCTGATGAGACTGTTCCTCTTGAAAACCCTGGGTCAGCTCGTGCTGCCCTGTCAGGCTGGTGCTGCCCTGTGTCCCTGACAGGGGCCAGGTCTGTGCTCGGTGCTGCAGGGCTGGTGTTGGTGGATTGCCTGAGGTCATCTCACATGACCTGTGTGCAAGCTGAGCTGTGGGCTCCCCTTGGGTGGGGATGATTCCTCTTTATCTTGGATTTCTACGTTTTTCCTCAATATTCCCAGCCTCTCCCTCTCTTGTTGTTTGTGTCCTGCCTGCTGCTACTTGTCCGGCTCTGCAGAGCACTGGGGCCATCCTGGCCAGTGTCTGACCCCTAGAGTCAAAGGCTCTCACCAAGCATCTCCAAGGTGCTTCTCAGTTACTGTAGGAGTGGCTAAAAATGTGTTTGTGTTTGGTGGGAGCTTTCCTGGCAGTTATCTGGGGATGGAAGGTTTCAGGAGCACGGTGGAAGCTACCTTTCCAGAAGTGGGAACCTTCATCTGACCCGCAGCCCCAGTTCCTCCCCAGCCTGCCCTTGCCGGGGGCTGAAGCTGTGAGTGAGCAGAACCCAGTCAATTATCCGGGAACAACATCCTATTGTGCCATCCTGGGAAGCATGTGCTTCCCCCTTAGCAGGTGGCAGTGACCACTCCTTTCACCCTAAGTGTGAAAGTTTCTCCCTTTCACATCGGCTCCATCTACAGTGACTCTGCACTTCCTGCTCATGCACAAAAATAGTGACCCCCAAAAGTCACATCTACCCACTCGCAGGAAGAGGCAGCCCTCACTCTCAGGCAGATTTCTGCTCTCTTTGTCTTTTTTTTTCAATTCCTAGGACAAGAGCAGGGGCTGGCAGGGGTTGCATGAGCCATGCAAAAATGCCATGGAGTTGAGATCAGCCTTGTCTCTGTGCCTCTCTGCTCCCTTTCCTACCCAAGAATTTCTGATTTCCGCTTTGTGGGATTAAACCAAAAGAACGGAGTACTGGGAACTTTCTGTTCTTTAATGAAATTCATCCTATGTTTCCTCACTCCTCAGCCCTGTTGTGGTGGAGAGTTAAGCACAGTCCTCCCAGACCTGAGAGTGCTACTCTTGGCAGGGTTGGAGGATGCATCACCACAGAGGGATCCCCATTCCCTGAACTCCAGTAAACCTTTTCCGTGTGCCAGCCTAGAGCTTGCAGGGCCATGTGGTGGAGTCAGGCAGTTTCCTGATGGGAATTCCTCTTAAATCAGGGAGACCTGGAGAGACATGCAGGGAGTTAATGCTGCTGTGGTAATGCTGATCTTTGCTCACATTTTGGACTGACTGTGTGAGGTGCTTGTGGAAGTTGAGGAATCCTGTGAAGAGTTAACTCCATGGAGAATGATGGCTTCCTGGGGCTGATCAAAAAGAGGCCTGTGCAATGAGCTCATGTTCAAGGGAAGGAGAACTTCAAAGAGGGCAGGCATGTTTATTTAATGCTGGTAACTTCATTCAGCTCTAATCTGTCTCTGCTGCTGGCTGCCAGCGGAGGTGGAGGAGTGCAGGGCTTCTCCCAGGCACGGTCCCTCTCCAGCTCTGAGGCCTCCCAGCCCACCAGTGTTTGCTTAGCTGGAGTGGCTGGGCAGGGAGCTGGTGGAGCTGGGGCCCAGCCAGCCACGCCAGGGAGCTTTCATTAGGGCACGTGTGTGTGTGTGAAAGAAGGAGAGGGAGGTCAGACGGGGAGGAGGAGCAGCCTGCACGCCCGCTTGGTAATTCCATTGCTGGCTGCTGGCTGTGCAGCAGCCTGCTGGGAGAGCTCCGTGGGCAGTGGCCAGATGGCTGTGGGTTCCCAGGCATCTCCTGGAGTTCCTGTCTGGGTGCAGCACACCTTGGAGCTGGGGGATCCAAACCAACACACGACATGGGGGACATGTAGCTCTGGGGGTGCCTATACCCATGGTGGGTCCCGGCCCTCTCTGCATCAGCCGTGGGCCGGGGTCAGAGATCGGCTCTGCTGGGCTGCAGAACAAGATGGAACGTGGAAGAGCTCGTCCTGTGCGTCCTCAGCTTCTCCACGCCAGCCTGGCAGCTGTTGGAGGAGGCAAGTCCCAGCGGCCATCCCAAAGGAGGGGGAGTTCTGTGGGTGTGCAGCAAACTTCCCCCAGTGTCCCACCCATGCCAGTGGGGCACTCCCAGGGTTCCCAGGGTTGTCCATTGGCCAGGAATCCCTACTCCACTTCTCATGTGTGGTGTACAGCACCTTACATGTCTTTTCATGCCTCTTACACGTGTGCTTTTTCACCCTTAAATCCGTATCTGGGCTTTTAGGAAAGTAAGGTGAGGTGGACTTCCTGTTAAACTGAGCCCTGGCTGGGAGCTTGGAGCTCTGCTCAGAGGGTATGGAATCACAGAATATCCTGAGTTGGAAGGAACCCACGAGGATCATGAAGTCCAACTTCTGGCTCATCACAGACAACGACAATCAAAGCTGAACAGCCTCTACTGTTCTTTCTCAAATGTTTTCTCCAGGCACCTCCCTGGATCATCTCTCAAGTCAGAACAATGGGTAGGCTGGGTCAGGGACAGCTGCTGCATTTCCCTTGCTCAGGACTTGTGGGGTCACTTCAGAGTTTCAGAAATTAGGGGGTTTTGACTGTTCTTGGAAGAGCTGCTTGCATGTTTGCTCTTACTGAGCCCAGCATTCATCCTAGAGAAACAGACTGAGAAATACTTTTCTGTCACAGCACATAGACATAAAATAGCTGAACTGAGGTTGCATTGGGCATCAAACCCAAACTTCCTGCAAACCCTCCTTTGGGTTTCTGTTGCATGGCGGGGTCAGAGTTTCAGAATGAGGGCAAAACAGAGGAGAATGGTGTCTCCCCATCTTTAGATATTGTAGCACACAAAAGCGAGGCCGGAATCCATGGTGTGCACATTACTAGTAACATGGATTTTTGTGGGGAAGGAGTTACCCACACGTGCCAGGTGTGTGTGCTTTTCTCTTGGGTTACCCAGTGACACAGGTGGCATCACAGCAGGTACAGTGCAGGAGATGGCTGATGTTCCTTCCTCAAGCTGAGAACTTCAAGGTTTAGATGTTGTGATGCACATAAGGAGTCTGTAATTGTTAAAAGTGTAATTTGGGAGGAAGGCAGAGATTGAAGGAGGAAAATTTGTATGTCAGGTGTGGTGGGTTGTCCCATGGGGCAGCTGAGCCCCCCCAGCCACTCACTCACTCCTGCAGTGGGGTGGGAGAGAGAATCAGTAGGGTAAAGGGGTGAAAAGTGGTGGTTTGAGGTACAGACAAAGTAAGAGGTAAAGCAAAAGCTGCAGGTGCATGGCCAAGCCAGACACTCAGTCACTGCTCCCCACCACAGGCAGGTGCTCAGCATCCCCAGCAGAGCCGGGTCCATCCCAGGGGACAGGGACTGGNAGCTTTTGAAAAACTTTCGCATGCATTTTACTTTTTCTAACCATCCTTCTCCTTGGGAAGCCTGTGGGCTCTTAAACAGGACAGCCATATGTGGAGAGTGGATTGGGAAGCTGCTTTGGAGAGTCCCTCCCCATTATAAACAGTACAGAAAATCAATCTTTGGGATCGACCTAAAGAATAAGCATTGTTGTTTAGTTTCTTTAAATCATGTCTGGGGAGAAAGAGCGAGGGAGATGCACACAAAAATGGAGGTGCTGCTGCTGAGCTTCAGGGAAAGAAAGAGGGAAATAACTGTGATAAAAATCAATGAGAAAAAAGAAGAGAGAGAAGAGGCTGGTTAATGATTGTAGTTTCCGGGGCCACCTGCCCTCAGCAGGGAGGTGGGATGAAGGAAATCCCCCTCAGCCAAGGCATGGTTTTGTAGAGAGGAGATGTGTCTGCCTCTGTAATTCATGGGAAATTTGGGAGTTCACAGCTGATCACAGACTAGAGGCAAGTTCAGTTCTTTGGAGTTAGAGAAGCACACATTGGAAGAGGATCCATGGGAAGTTATTTTCTTTGTGAAGTGGTTTGTGAGATGGAAAGCTTTGAGCCCCTGGGGGAAGAGAAACCAAAGCAGGGTCTTCTCAGGTATCTCTGCAAGGAGGCTTCGTGCTCTGAGCTCTTCACCTGAGGAGATGATGGCTGAAGGGTCTGTCTGCACCAGGTAAAGGCACATGGGCTGGGAAAAGGGCCTGGGCAGGTGGGATCTGGGCTTTCTGCCTGAATGTGTGATTGTGGGCTCAGGCATCTGAGAATTTCCACAGGATCTGTGTCTTTGCAAAAGAAAACAGGAAGGGCTCTTACTTAAACACCAGCTTTAAGTTTTGAAGAAATGCTGGCATTTTTCTAGGGTTTGTGCCACAGTATCAGGAACTTTATCTGGGATTTGGTTCAAAAAGTGTGAGACCTCTACACGACTTTCCTACAGCTGAGTGCCAGTGGCTGTGGGCATGATCCCAACAGTGCTGCTGCTGGAGATGCTGTGACAGAGACAGTCTTCCTGGCCTCTTGAAAAGCAGCTCATTTTCTAGGTCCTGAGAAACCCAGATTTAATCCATACCTGTGAAGGGACCTTCCCCGCATACACACACCTCTTTCTCTGTAACAATGTCCCTGAAGTCTGCTCCCACATTTCGTGTGTTGCTGCCGGAGGGCAGGGAGATACTGTCACCTGAAACACAAGGATGCAGGGACACACCTGCCCGCAGACACAGGTAAAGCCCTCAGTGTCTGTAACTCAGAAGGACCTTGTGCCATTCCTCCGTTTGGGCTCTGCCCCCAGCTGGTGCCAGGTTCTTCTGGGGTTCCCAGATGGGTTTGGTACTCCCTATTCCGCCCTTCTGGATGCTCTGTGACAGAGAGGGGTAGCTCCGTGCTGGCTGTGAGAGAGGGCAGCAGTGAAAGCGTTAAGGTTGGGCGGGCAGAGCTGGAAGCAGCTCCGGCGCTGGAATGTGGAGGACCCGAGTTGCTGCCTTGGCACCAGCCCAGCTGGCAGAGAGGCCCAAGCCCAGCCAGGCAGGGCAGAGCTAACACAGCTCGTCCTCTGCGCTGTGCCGGGGTTGGTGGGAGCTGAGCGAGGGCGCCGGGGACGCTGGTCGGTGCCTGCACGGGTCTGTGCGGGCTGTCAGCGCCCTGCTCCCTCCCCCTGGGCTCGGCCGCTGCTTCCTGTGCTCGCGGAGCACGCCAGTGGGAACAGTTTTCGATGGTTGCCATGGGGACAGGCTGACGGGGAGCTCCGCACACCCCGGGCTCCCGGCTGTGCGTTACCTCCGGCACCGGCGCTGCCCGCGGCGGCTGCTGCAGCGACTCGGGGGTTACGGGGTGCTGACCCTGGAGACAAAGTTCATGAAGTTCTTCATTTCTCACCACCACTGCTGCCGTGTGGTTTGTTGTTTAGCTGCTTGGTGTCCTCAAAGGAAGATGGTGATCAGCTGCTAGATTTCCTGCCCAGGGGCAAAGGTAATGTGTATTTTATGACTCTATTTTGGATGTTGCTTGTTTTCTCTTCCTTCTTCAGGGTAAGAACATAGTGGTGGCTAGAGGAGCCTCGTCAGTAGTTGGCAGGGTAACACTCAGGTGAGCTCCCGTGCTTTCCTGCTTGGAGGAGATGAGAAAGTATTAATTACTGTCTCTTCAGGACTGAGCTGGGATTTGGAGCTCACTCACCAAGCTGGGTGACCAAGCTGGTTTATTTGCATTGGGGTGGCTGGTTTTGGGACCACACAGGTAAAGCTTATGCACCAACAGTGGGAGGAAGATGGGTATACAAAGGTGTTCAGGTTTTTATCCGTAAGGCACGAGCAGCCCTGGTGCCTGGGTGCTGCTGCCTTTGACACTGCTGTCGGAAGATCTTGAGAACAATCTCATGAGCTGTTTGGAGCACAGAGCCACGGCTCTTAGCAGTGACTCTGGCTCTCCTTGGATGTGTATCCTGGAATATGCATGGGGTTTGGAAGTCTGGGGGCTTGGGTAAGGGAGCCCAGCACTGCAGGGCTGACTGTGGGATGCTGACAGTGCCTGTGGCTCAGCACACACCAAATCTGTGGCTCAGTGGGAACCATGAATGTGGCATGTCAGGGACCTGAGGTTACTGTGTGATGTCTTCGAGCTGGTGGGAGCCTTGGAGAAGAGGAACTGACCTGGGAAAAGCAGTTTCCTCTGTTCCCCAGCCTATCTTCTGTCTCAGCCTTTCTTCCAGCTTGACTTTTCCTCGTGTTCTATTTTGAAACACTGTATCCCAGAGAAGCTGGGTTTTGTTCAGGATATTTCCTTCCTTTTTTCACCCTGCTTCCTGGCCCAGAACAGAGTTTCAAAATCCTAGGGTATTACTGAGTCTTGGCAGGTTTCAGCAGGATGCTGCTTTTGGAACCTCCCTCTCTTGAGTTGAACATCACTGGGGTCATCACCACATTTCTGCAGGATCTCTGACCAGTAACAACGCTCCTGTTACTGGGATGTGGTGCAGGGCTGTGCCTGTGCAGGCTGGAAGTTTTCAGGACAGAATTGGACAACCTCATAGAAGAACAGTGTTCTTCTGTGCCTTTATTTCTTGGGGTCTAAAAGTGTCTGACTCAGGATGTGCTGAGCTGCTGGTTACAGGCAGGGCTGGTGGCTCTGCCCAACCATCCTCTGCTGCCAGGTTTGGAAGCAGAGTTAAGTCAGCTTAAAGCATTCCCAGGGTGACAGTTTGTGCATCTTTAGGAAAACCACGGGGAGAGCAGAGTTTCCCATCAAGATGAAGCGGCTCCACGCCTTGTTTCTGCCTGTCACCATATACCAGCTGTGGGGACAGGAGCTTGGTCCCTTGTAGGGGTCCTGCTTCTGTTGTGGGCAAATGCTGAAAGAGCCAGAATGATTGACCAGTTTCCTCTCACACATGTCTGTAAAGCCTGCATGCAGTGAATCCTGGAGTGGTTTGGGTTGGAAGGGACCTTAAAGCCCATCTCGTTCCACCCATGGGCAGGGACACCTTCCACTAGGCCACGTTGCTCCAAGCCCTGTCCAGCCTGGCCTTGGACACTTCCAGGGATGGGTCAGCCACAGTGGGATGGTTGTGATGGTCAGTGGGCTGGGTGTGATTGGAGCAAGATAGGTGTACATGGGAGAAATGACCCCATTTTGCTGGGATTTTTGACAGTGACTCTATGGAAGCAAGACCATTACATCATCTTTTCATGACCTGCTGGGGAGTTTCTTTATTTTTTTGTTTCTTCCTCGTTTTTTGCAGAAGGGAAGTAAATGCTGTTGAGCCCAGTTCTGACCCTGACTCTGGGGAACAAGCCTATGTTGCTACAGTGTGCATTTTTATGGAATCCAGGAACTTCATCCTGAACGCACAGCCCCACTTGTTACAAAGATCAGACCTTTTGCGGCTTGTCATGGTTCTTCTCTTGATCTTTGGTATTTTTATAACTTCTGAATAGCTTTAAAAAAGAACAGAAGTTGGAACAAACCACACCCACCTAGCACTCTCCTCATTCTTTGTGCACTGATAAGTTGAAGGTGTTCTGCTAATATTTAACCTGGAAGCCAAAGCTAAAAAAAGAGCTTCAGAGAAGATCAGACAAAGCAAAAACCCCAGGAACAGCCCTGAACAGCCTGAATAGGGCAGGAGTACAGAACCATTGTCAGCATGGGGTTTTGGAAACCCACTGGCAGTTACCTCCCGGGGCAGAAGATGTGTGACTGCAGTGGTCTCTCGTGGCACGTGCTTCCCCTGACAAGTGTTCTTGAGGGAGCTGGGTATAAAGAGCAGCAGAGCCGTGCCAGCTTCCCACGGGCTGTGAATCTGTGAAGAAAGCAGTGCCCTGTCCTGCTGCAGGTGTGGCTCAGGTGGGCTTGGGCACGGTGCCCGAGCTGAGGGCCCCCCCAGGCTGGGGGTTAGTTCTCACTAAGGTTTGGCTCTGGGATTTTCTCAAGGACCAGACATGTCAGCCATCCCTGGCGCTTTTGGCAGTGCCCCACAGGGACAGGCTCTGCTGGGGCCTCTCCCGAAGCACTGAGCCTGGAAGAGCTGCAGTGATGGCTTTCCTGAGGTGTGGAAATCAGTTGATTTATGTTGTCACTGTCTGTATCAGGACCAAAGGTGCCAGTTCTGCTCATGTTCCCTCTGTCAAACAGCTCCAGGGGTCACAGGTGGGCTCTTGCTGTTGCTGCTGGGTACTCACCATGTGCCCACAGACACTGCCATGCAGGAGACAACCTAGCTTTGGGGTAATAAAATTAAGCTTGGACTTTAGATTTTTACTTGATTTTCTTTTGACTTGGGCATTGCCATTTCTCTTGGAGTTCCCTGATTGCCCCTCTATCTCTCCTTTCACCCACTGGTTTATCCCCTCGGTCAGAAGCTTGAGTTTCAACTCTGCTGATGTGTTTCTCAGGCTGGAGCTGCCCAGCTCAGTTCTCGTCTGCTTTCTGTAGTGCAGAATCTCTGTTTTAATTCCAAAGCTGCTTCACAGCTGATTAAAACAGCACACTGTTACAACAACTTTATTTTTGCAGTGAACTGGAGAAGATGAGACTGAGATAGGGGGATCACAACAAGCAAGAACCCAGGTTGTGTTGCAACCAATTTATTTGGAGTAAGAGGCAGTGTGATGGGGACAGGAGAAAAACTGCTGCTTTGGGATGAGAAGAGGGTGATTACAGACAAACCTGGCATTTCCTTGCCCTCTGCATTTGAACCACATGCTGTAGTAGGCTCACTGCAGCTCCTTGTCCGAACCAGGAGCTGTGTGGAAGGAGGAGCCAGCTCCAGACTGGGGGAGCTGTGCAAAGGAACATCTGACTGGCCTTGGAGAACTGGACCCAGAGTTAAGTAATCTGAGCACTGGAGAAATAAAAAACAATGCTGGCACAAAAGAGTGTGAGCTAAGGCTGCTGGCTTTGCAAAAATGGGCTGCAGAGGTTGCTGGACACTGGCTCATACAGGTGAGTGTTTCTCTGGGGGTGATGAGGATACTCTGCACAGAATAAATAGCAGCCCTGCTGCAGTCTGGACTGTAATTCTGCTGAGGGCTGCCTGTGCAATCCAGACATGCACACGGAGTCCCTCAAACCAGCCCTGCTGTCCAGAACTGCCATTTTTCTTCACAGTGTAAATACCTGTGCCAGGTCTGTTCCCAGCATGATCCTTCTGCTGCTTTGCTTTGCCTTCTGGGAGCTGGAAGAGGAGATGGCAAAGAAGGGTTGAAGAAGCAGGAATGTGCTGCTCCTCCAAGCTCCTGATGTGTTATTGGCAGCATGAGACGTTTGTGGCTGGTTGTGCAGATGTTCCACAGCAAACATGCTGAGACATGGGGGGCTTTGAGCCGCTGTTGGGCAGAACTTGCTTGGCAGCTCCAGTGGTGGGACAGGAGGCATTTCCCCTATCCAAGTACCAGCCTTTGCAAGGTTTTATAGAAAAGATGTGTGATTCATTTCCTAATGCTACCCAGTGGGTACAAAACAGTTAATTTCTTTCCTGTGTGGAGGAGGAATGAAGACCTGGGTTTGGGACTAAGGAAATCTGTGTGCTCCACACAAAACTGAACATGACTTTTGCTTAAGACAACAATTTGGGCATGCTTGCTTTGCAGAGGCTGTCAGTGTTGTGTCTCTGATCACGAGCCAGTGACTTCTCTCTGTTTATTTTGCCCTCAGCAGAGCAGGGATGGTGCCGACCCTGGGGCAGTTTGGGGGATACGTCTGTTGTGTGGCACATCCTGACGCTTGTTGGGCCAGGTCTCAGAGCACCTCCCCCCCTCACTGAGGAACATGGCTGTTTATACTCCAAAAAGCATCAATAACTGCTAAGTAACAGTGAGAGTTACTGCCTCTGAAATGATGCTGGAAACTGATTAAAACCATTAAAAGATGTTGGATGTTGTATGCAGAAGAGCCAAAGCAGAGTGAAGGAGCTCTCAAAATGCTCAGTGGGACCAACGAGTTTTAATAGGACCAATGAAGGGCAGACTGGGGGGTCTCAGTGTGCAGTGGGCAGGGCACAGGTGAGCCCTGGCTGAAATGTCCCCAGAAAGGCTGGAACTCTGTGGAAATGAGAATCCAGCCATTGGCTGCAGGTTTGGGGGCTTTTTGCCTGATTTGAACCAATAAAATGAGGATTTCTATTCAGTTGGTGACATCCAGTGTTCTGATCTCTCATTTTTCCAAAGTGGAACCTTTCTCCCTGGCTGTGTCTGGCCACTGCTGTGCTTTGAGCTGCTGTTCTTGTGCGGTGAACGTTGCAGCCTGAAGGAGCACGAGGCAGCTCAGAGCCCAGCACTGTGCAGCTGAAGGCAGGAGTGGGGTTCTCCACACTCACTCCTCTCTGTTTATCAGTGGGATGGTCACCTGCTGTGTTCTCTCCCTGAAACTCGGTCTCTGCTCGTGGGCTGCCACAGTTCTGTCTGCCCTGGCAAGTGTGAATCGTTAGACTTTGTCACATCTCAGGTCTCTCATGGATGAGCAGTGTGGATCCTGGAATGCATCCCTGCATTCCTCACATAAATATCTCTCCTCTGCAAGAATGATTCTTTGCCGCTACCTCTTGTAACCCTTGATCTATCCCTGTAGAACCCTTTCCTCTTATCCCATGGCTCTGGAGGTTTTATAAAAGCCTTTGGTCAAGATCTTGGGGACGTTGTAGAAAGGCTGGTGTCACATCCATCCACGTGGTCACTGGCCAGTCCAGACCCCTCCAGGTTTCTGTTGCAGTAGCTGGACTGACACTGCCCAAGTGTGTTGGGTTCCTCTTGGGGACCCAGTTCTTGGGTAAAGCCTCCATTTTCGTTTGGAAAATGTTTTAGTCAGGTGCACTTTGTGCTTGGGTAGAATTATCTGCTTGGGTTTAGCAAATGGGTGAATGGGGCAGACTTGAGATGCACCAATGGCAGCCTTGGGGACGGAGAAGTCTCTTGGGTCCTGAGTTCTGATGTTTATTCGGGTAAGCAGAACCTGTGGGTCCAGAGTAGGGTTTTTGTCTTCAGCAGCACCGACTGCAGTCTCCAGCTCTTGTCCACGTCTCTGTGTGTGGTTATAATCGCAGGAGGGACGCTTGGGCTGTTTTGCAGTGCTGTTACTGCTCTGCCACTTGAGGCAAGTCAATGACGCTGGGGCTGTCCTTGTGCTGCCCAGCACCTCTGAGATGTGGTGCAAGGTGCTGGGAACACCTGCCAAGGTTTGCAGGGTCCCTGCTGTGCTGCTCCAGAGAGCGTTGGGTATGATTGCCAGTATGGTTTAGGGCACACGGGAATGCTGCTGTAAGACTGAAAATGTGAGACTTGTGCAAATAGCAAACAGCAGTTGCTGGTATCACTGTGACTCGAGACTTCTTTTTTTTTCCCTAGTTGTTTTATTTTGATAAATAAAACAACTGGAAAAAACAAATAAAACAACTGTAAAAAATGGCACAGCTTGTGCCAGTGGGATGTACAGTGGCATCTGCAGTGACAGAGCTCATCTGAGCCCATGCCAACAATAAAGAAAATTGCTGCTCCAGACCATGCAGATTTCTAAGCCTTTCAGAAATGGGACACTGATGATGAATGTTCAGAGCCTGTCTCAGGTTCAGTAAATGCACAAGTAACAGCTCTTCATGTGCCTGTGGATGTCCTGCCCAAAAAAGACATTAAAATGCAATCCCATGGTCAGGATGAGCAGGATGGGGATACTTTTGGGGACTGTGGATTTGGGTTTCTCTGTGTGCTCCCATGTAACCACTGGCCAGTGAGGTCTGGCAGGGGATCAGTGGATAGGGAACCTTGTTTCAGTAGTCAAAACCTGAAACTAGACAAATCTTGTGAATAAAGAAAGTGTATCTTTGGGAGAACAGAGAGCTGTTCATGAGAACAGGTAGAACCTGCCAAACGCTGCAGCACTTGGATCCTCTCGCTGTGTTACTGTGTTGGGTATCTCCTCTGATCTCAGCCTTAGCTCCAGCAGGTGTTTCAGGCTGGAGAGCAGGAATCCCTGCAGAAAATACTGATTTATCAGAATAATTGCCTTCTCACTTTTAAATTCCAGGATTTGGAGTCTTGTTCTTAATCCCTGTCCTTGCTCCTACCCTTTCTGCTTTGTGTTTCCCATGCCTGCTGAAAGCTCAGGGCAGTCCAAGTCTGGAGCCTTCCCAGCGCCCATATTTCTCTCCCAGTCGTGCTCATGGTGGGTCAGTGATGACAGTCTCTGCTTTGGGGAGATCCACAGGGGTTTGAAGCTTTCACATTTTACTCTGGGACAAGCACTGAGCTCCAGTTCCTGTCCAGCTCCAGCCTTCAGCATGTTCAGGATTGAAGTGCTTCATGCAGGGAAGGATTCAGCCAGATCAAGATTTCAACCAACAAGATTTCTGCTCTTTGGCACATTTGCTTATCTTAACTGTGTCTCTTTAACTCACCTCTTTGAGTGCTGCTTCTGCTGAAGATGGCACAAGGCACAGTGAACACCAAAGAACCACTGGAGGGGTGGCCTGCAGGACATCCTTCAGAGGGGCTTCGGAATGGGCATGATTGGTGTGCTCAGAAACCTCCCCTTGCACTTCAGGACACTTCAGGGGCCCTTAGTGAGATCTCCAGGGAGAAGAGCGTGAGCTATGGCTGCATCTGAGAGTACAGAGCCCTTGGCACAGACAGTGGAGATTTGGGGGTTGTGCTTCAGCAGCTGTTGGTAAATGAAGCTGGTAAATTGGAGAGAAAGGCAGGAAACCCTTTTGCAACCTCAGCTTTTCTGTTCCATATTTTTCTACATATTTTGGCTTTGTAATTCTTGTCCCAACGACATACCTTTGTCATCTTCATGCTGTGACAAGCCTGAGATAAGCTGATGGGTGACAAATGCTGCTTCCCTGCACTGACTAACCCTCAGAGTGTGGATGGCAACTGTGCAGAGTCTCCTGTAAGTGACAGGCTGAGTCTCAGTGTGGTGGGCAGGTGCCACCAGTGCCACGTGTCAGCTGGCACGGGATATTTTGGCATTAGGAAGTAGAGCCTAAAATCAGGAATTCTCGGACAAACCTCTGTTTCTGCAGAAAGCTCAGAACTCTTGTTAAAACTAATCCTTCAGTGATCAGTAACCGTCAGTGGTGCCCAGCTTCTCTGGCTCTGGGCTCAGCCGTGTTTGATCCTGCATCTTCAGGGTGATGTTTCTCACTGTGCCAAGCGGATCCGATGCCTGCAAGGAGCCAGCCCCCTCCTCTGCGTCTGCCCTTGTGCTGGATGCTTGTGTGACCCAAAACAAGACAGTTCAGCCACCAGAAAACTTCAGCTGAATACTTTTCTGTTCCCTTAATGAGCTGAAATGGTTAACCAAGAGTTCAGATCACCGAATAATTCAGGTCAGAAGGGATCTCAGGAGGTTGCATGGCTCAGCTCCTCACCTAAAGCAAGGCCAGCTTTGGCGTTGTTTGATTCCTCAGAGCTCAGGTGAGCGCCAGAGCTGTGGCACAGAGAGATGCTGCTTTACTCGGCAACAGCAAACTGTTGATCTTTTAAGAAGGGCCCCACTTGATTTTCTGAAAATGTGGCTCTTCTCAGTGGTTTGTACAAGGAAGAAGAAGGTGGGGATATCTCTGGCGGCCGCTCACTGTTGGGCTGGCTGAATCACTGTCACCAGCTGAATCACAGAATCACAGAACATCCTGGGCTGGAAGGGGTACACAGGGATCATCCAGTCCAACTCCTGGCCCTGCACAGGCGCCCCAACAATCTCACCCTATGCCTGGGACCCTGTTCAGTG
Organism: Ptilonorhynchus violaceus; assembly: GCA_013397565.1. Lineage (NCBI taxonomy): Eukaryota > Metazoa > Chordata > Aves > Passeriformes > Ptilonorhynchidae > Ptilonorhynchus > Ptilonorhynchus violaceus. The sequence goes on from VZRJ01007738.1 coordinate 43,215, forward strand.
CTCAGCACCCTCTGGAGGCAGAAGAACCTTTCCCTGCTCTTGAGCCTGACCCTGCCCTGGCCCAGCTCCAGCCGTTCCCTGGGTCCTGTCCCTGTCCCAGGGAGCAGAGATCGGAGCTGCCCCTCGGGAGGAGCTGCAGCCCCCGCTGAGCTCTGCCCTCAGCCTGCTCTGAACTCACCCAGTGTCCTCAGCTGCTCCTCCTGTGACCTCTCCAGACCCTTCAGCATCTTTGTGGCCCATCTTTGGACACTCTGTAATAGCTTAATAATGAAGAAGCAGTAATAATAAGATGCATGAAATGGAAGCGTTTGGAAGTTAAAGATGTGGGCAGTGGTTGGAGCTGTGAGATAATCCTGCTTGCTGGGCACAGCTGTTTCCACCTCTGGAGCCCTGTGGGTGCTGGGGTGGGTGCAGACAGGGCTGAGTGCTCAGCACTGATCCCCCCACAGCAACCCCGTGTTTCTGGACCATGTCTGTATGACAGCAGGGCCTGAAATCCTGCAGGAAAATAACAGGCACCTGAAAAGAAACTTCAGGCTCCTTCAAGAAGCATCCAGTCACTGGAAGTGGTGCCTCGGGGATGAGGCAGAGCATGGCCAGCTGTAACCCTGTGTTTTGGGGGCTGCACCGTTGCTGTGCAGGTGCAGCTGGTGGGAAGACTCTGCTCTGGAGCTCTTGGTGTCTCCTCCTCACGCAGCTCAGAGCATCTGATAGGGCAAGAGAAATGAATTAGCACAGGCTGGTGTTTTCTCAGATTCTGGTTCAAATCCAGCAAAAAGCTAGGCAAGTCTGCTGAATGGGGTTGGATCATGGGAGCATAATACCTCATTTCATTAAATCACTCCAGGTCAGAAAAATGTCTGTGCATTGCATCAGTCTCAGGGAATCAGCGCCAGGGCAAACATCAGTGCCTGTCCCAAGCTGTGCTCAGGGCTGTGCTCAGCAGCACTGCTGGGCACACTGCACCGATCTAGGTCACAGTCTGTGTGTTTCTGTCCTGAGCTGGCTGCACACTTCGATGGAATTTAGCCTGTTTCAATGAACAGCCTCGCTTGCTGTTGGCAGCTCCTCCATCCCTGCGGGAGCCACGGCTGTAGCGGAGACCAGGGATGTGCTGCCAGGGGCACAGGCACGGTGGGAACTCCTCTGAGTGGCTGAATGACATGAGGTGTCCCATCATGGGATCTGCATGCACCCAGCTATGGGCTTTTATTGCTTGAAACCCAAAAACAATTCTTCAAGCCTGGCAAATTACCATTACCTGTACTGCCTTTGCAGCTGAAGTGGGGAACAGATTTTTCTTGCGTTTATTTCACCAAAAGATGAAATCATTTTTTAATGTAAAATGACACGGTGAAAGCTTGCACCCCAGGAGTTCACCTGATAGCAGTGTCCTTTTCCCTGGCACTGGGGTCCCAGCGACGTGGTCCCAGCCTGGGAGCAAAGAGTGCAGTCCAGCTGTTCTGCCTTCTGCATCCCAGCTTCCCAAATGCACCATTTCCATGGCTTTGTCACTAGTAGAACTGAGAACATGGGTTTATTTCACAACTTGTCTGTAGAATCCTCAGTTTCTCCTCCTTAGACAAACCTCGTTGTGGCACAGCTTGGTTTAGACACTGAGCATTGTGCAGATCTCAAATGAAATGCTTCTTGCCCTGGCTTCCACGTGCCTTTGATGTTTAACAATTTCTTTGAAGTATGGAGAGTTTTAGAATCATGGAATCACAGACTGGTTTGGATTGGAAGGGACCTTAAAGCTCATCTCATTCCACCCCCTGCCGTGGGCAGGGACACCTTCCACTATCCCGGGTTGCTCCAAGCCCCGTCCAGCCTGGCCTTGGACACTTCCAGGGGTGTGGCAGCCACAACTTCATTGTGCTAAGGGAATGAGTCATTGCTCACAGTAACTGCTCATAAAATCCTCATTAAAGAAACCCTAAAAATCTCTGTATATGCCCACAGTTGTGCCATCCTGGTATCAATCTTTCATTGCACTCTGTTTCCCTGGTTAAGATTTTTTCCTTAACTACAAAGCCCCTCACTTCAAAAGTGCTTGTTTCGTTTTTTTCTAATTCCTTGCCACTATGTTGAATACACATTGAGGTTTCCAGATGTGAGAAACGAGACGTGCTGAAGGTCACTATGCAGTTTTCAAAATCCAGGAGGGTTTCTTTTTAGCAGAAATTTAAAACTAAAAGAAATACTGCTCTGCTGGGCTGGGCCAGCTCGTCTCTAGCCTTTAGCAGCACTTGGGAAAGATTAATGACCACATTCAGGGGATTTGTGGGCAAATTTAGCAAAAGACTGATTTTGTCATGGAAAGTATGAGAAGATAGGAAGGAACAGACTTGCCTCTGGCAGGACATGGGAGAAGCAGGGCAGCTGGTCCAGTTGAGATGAACTGTTGCTCAGGGCCAGGAGCAGTAATCATTGCGGGCGTCGTGGATGGAGCTGGTCCCTTCCACTGCAGTTCGCTGGAAATTTAGGGACAAAACAAAGCCTTGAGAGAGGGGATTTCCAGCACAGCCCTGGCTCCATGACAGTCAGGCAGGTCTTGACTGATCTCTCCCTAGGAATGCTCTCAGAGCCTTTATGTGGTTCTTGGCAGGTCACCACTCGCAGAAGGAAGAGCTGTAGATGCCAGTTATTTTCAGGAAGGAAGGTATGGCTGAAAGCATGATCCTTCTGGAGTTCAGCCCATCCAGGTTAAGCCTCAGTGTCCCCCAGCTCGAGTGCTGAGCCAGGGGCTGGTGTGTTTGGTTTTTATTCTGGCATGGAGAGCAGTACCCCCACTCAGGGGGCTGGGAGTACTCCAGGTTTTCCACGTGACACTGTATAAAGATGGAGGCTGCTCTTGTTTTGATTCTCACCTGATTTAATTACATTTGCTTTTTCTCTTTTTATTTCAGTTGTGATTCCAAAGAGCCCTTTACCTGCCTCCGAAGTAAACTCGGAGAAACCTAGCATGCACAGTAGCACAAAGACTGTTTTGGGGCATCAACAAGGGCAAAGGCGTCGCAAAACAGGGAAGAAGCGTGGTCGAACGACCAAAGCGCTAATCCACCATCCCATGCCTACACCCTCCAAGTCAGTGGAGCCTTTGAAATTCCCCAGAAAGAGAGGCCCCAAGCCTGGCAGTAAGGTAAAAGCTGATGCTGAAGCAGGCGGGTGAACAGCCGGTGCTGCAGGTCCTGCCATGGGATGGTGCATGCGTGTGTTTGTGCACGTTTGTCTCAGCCTCTGGCTGTGTGACTGCAGCAAGTAGGAGACCAGAGGGGTATGTGGGCTGGGAGTATCCCCAGAGTCCAGCCCCAGAGCTATAGAGAATGTCTGTGTCCTAAAGATCATTTCCATCAAGAAACCATGTCTTTGGAAGTGCATTGGCTGTGGAGTAGCATTGCAGATGCTGGGAGCATGACAGGATGGCCAAAGGGTAGAATCAGCTCTCCCATCCATTGTGTGTGGCTAGTCTGAGTCAGAGGTGGCAGATCTCAGGCATGTTATTTTTCAGGATTGTGGTTTGTAAAATACACGCCTATTGATTATTAGGTTCTTGAGGCACCCCGTCATCACCATCAGAAATGTGTCATGTTCCACAGTGCCTTGTCTGTTGGATGCAGAGGAGAGAGTGTAGTGATCATGGGTGGTAAAGGAGAGCAGGGGTAAAAGGAGAAATATCTCCTCTTTTTCTGCAGAGGAAACCTAGGACATTGCTGAACCCAGCACCCACCTCTCCAACAACCAGTACCCCAGAGCCAGACACAAGCACTGTGCCCCAGGACGCTGCTACAATCCCCAGCTCTGCCATGCAGGCTCCCACAGGTAAGGGTCTTGGACCACATTCTTGACAGGATTGCGCAGTTAGGAACTGCAGCAGGCAGACAGCAACACCCCAAGAGAGTCCCACTTCTTCCTAAGCCTGTAAACCAGCAATCCTTACAATTCCAGAAAGGCTGGCCTGAGAGAGGCTCATGAGAGCAGATCAGCTGTTCGTTTATGTCTCTGTCCATTTAGAAACAGTGAAGTCATAGGAGGATTGCAAGCCCACCTGTTGAGTGCAGAGACCCCTTCCCACGTGCATGCTGGTGACTCTGCAGCTCTCCAGGGACACTTGTGGTGGCCCATGGTGGCTGGGGGCAGTCGGGTGTGCAGCACCCCTTGTGAGCCCCGAGCATGAGCTCTCCCAGACTCTGCCAGGCACAGCTGCTGAAGCAGTTGCTGAAGGACTGCGATCTGCCCAGCTCCAGACAGGGTATTGAGGCACACAGGGACAGGAGGAAATAGGGGAGGAGGAGGAGGAGTGGCAATAAAGAGTGTATGCACTGCTACAGCTGTGAGTGCAGCTGAGGATGAATCTGGCCAGGAAAGTCTAATGCAAAGCTGCTTTTGACATGTTGAGTCAGGCATGGGATATGGGCTGAGCCCTCTGTTTCCCCAGAATGTAATTGGCCAGTTTTCAGAGGAACCTAATGAAGCCAGTTTCTCTAAAAAGGAAATGCTGTAGGGACCCCTAAAAAGTGGGGGCTGCATTCCTTCTTCCCCTCTGAACATCTTTACCTGACTGGCATGGAAACGACTTTACAGTCTGACTGCAGGGGAAAGCATGAGAGAAGCAGCAGCAGTTTGGAAGTTGAGTGTGAGGCAGGAAGATTTTGCAGGTGATGCCCTGTAGAAGCGGCTCCGCTGTGAGGGTGCAGACAGGCAGTCGTGGTGGATTCCACTTTGTGAGCAATTGGACAGTCTTAAAATCTCAGCATCTCTCAGATTTTAGGCATCTGTTTCTTGCTTTCTTGAGTGGGTTAATGGCAAACACATTTCTCATCTTGGCAGTTTGCATTTACTTGAACAAGAATGGCAGCACTGGGCCCCACCTAGACAAGAAGAAGGTTCAGCAGCTGCCAGACCATTTTGGACCAGCTCGAGCCTCTGTTGTCCTGCAGCAAGCAGTACAGGCCTGCATTGATTGCGCTTATCATCAGAAAACAGTCTTCTCCTTCTTAAAACAAGGCCACGGGGGAGAGGTCATCTCAGGTGAGAACGAGCCCGCAGCACTTTGCCTCCAGAGAGGTCATTGCAAGAATTCTCTCGTTGGAAGATGTCTGTCCTGAAGCTCGGTGTAGCCACAGGCCAGGGGCAGACGGAAGAGTTCTGTCTTCTCTTTCTTGCCACACATCTGTGTCAGTGAAGCAACAGCTGGTGGCTGACTCAGAGCGGAGCAGTTCCCATGGCCTGCGGGCACAGCTGCTGGAGCAGGCAGTGAGCAGTGCTGGCATCAGCCCGGGCAGCAATCCTGCCCCGCCGACCGGCCCCCGCGCTGCCCCAGCCCTGGGAGGAGGCTCAGCGGGGGGGATTCCACAACTCCTCACGGACAGACAAGAAATACCCCAGGTTTTAAGTTTCCTTTGAGCCCGTGCGTGGCCGGATCTGCGAGCGCGGGCCGCTCCTCGAATCCTTTCCGTTCCCTCGAACGCGGCCGCCCTGGCGCTGTCGCCCGTGCCGGGTGCAGCAGGCTGGTCCTGGCCTGCCCCGGGAGCGCAAGGCAGTGGCTTGTGTTGGCTCTAGCCTAGCCCAGCGATGCTGAGATCCAGGAGCTGGCTGTGCGGCCCTGGGCGTAGCCTCCCGCCTTCGCGGGGGGTTCACGTGTTGGGCTCTGTTTGTTTCTGTCTCCAGCTGTGTTTGATCGGGAACAGCACACTCTGAACCTGCCAGCAGTAAACAGTATCACCTACGTCCTCCGCTTCCTGGAGAAGCTCTGCCACAATCTGCGCAGTGACAACCTCTTTGGGAACCAGCCTTTCACTCAGAACAGCCACATGCAGCGCTCACACGAGTACGACCACGACAGGTATCTACCAGGTAGGAGCTGGGGCGGGGGCGGCACTGTAGGGACCCAGGTGCTCCGTGTCTTAACCCAGATTTTATCTCTATCTCTGGAGGCAGGCGCGTTCCAGAGCCCTCTCACAGGGTTCATTACATCACACCCAGTGTCGTGCACATGCCTGCAGGGCTCTTGTTGTGCGGGATTCCAGTTGCATTTTCTGCCTGTCAGTTTGGTTTCCATCTCCGCTGTAGGTTTCTGCTCATCCGTGCTGTCTCCTTGTCTTCCCTCCTCTCCTCGTTCCCCAGTCCTTCCCGCTTCCTGTAATCTGATCGTGGTGACTTCATACAGCTAGGAATTAAGGTGAAAGACTGCATGAGAAAGGAGAGTGATAACATGCAGCAGGTAAACTGTAATTAGAAATTCATTAAAGTGGAGCCGTTTCCATACTGGGTGTGGATGTGCTGCCAGCAGCCAGCGCATCCAGCCCTCGGTGACAACGTGGCCCGTTCAGGGGTGACGCTCGTGCAGCAATCCGAGGCAGAGGTGCCTGTGTTTTCCTTGGCATGGCATTGGAGCAGCTCACTCCAGCAAGGCAGTTCATGCCGCAGTGCAGATTGTCAGGCTGCAAAACTGCTCTGATGCAAAAGCGGTGGAAAACAAGCCCGGTAGTTGCCCCGCTGTGCTGGGTAGTGGCAGCAAGCCTGGGGTGATGGCTGCCCCTTGGGCTGTCTGGGGGCTCTGGGGGAGCTCCTGCTCTAGCAGTGTCAGTCGTGGAGAGGATCAAAGTTCTCTGCATCCTCTTAGGTGGTTGAGAAATGCTGGTCTCCTCTCTTGTCTTGCTTTCTTCCCGCTTTAGTCAGCAAATAGCTGTTTGAGGTTTGAGGTCTTTCCAAAGTTAATCCTTTGGATAATTATGGCTCTGACAAGAAAAGCAAGAGTTGTATGAATGTAAAAGGATGAGCACTTAGGAAGAACTGTTTAAGGAGAAGCCTCAAATAGAAGAAATCCCCATGTTTCAGTGTGGAGATACCCTGTTATCATGAGAGAGGAAAACCAGAGTGGGAGGGAAAGGACCCAGGTCTGGGCATGGATGAGAGGGTCCTGTAGCTCACACACAGTTTCCAGCCTCCATGAGAGGTCAGTGGCGGCTGTGCCAAGAATTGGGCTGCTGGGCAGGGTGGAAAAGTATAAATCAGGCTTCAGGGAAACTCAGGCAGAGCACCAGATCTAACATGATTCTGAGGCCTGCCCATCCTGAATTCTTCAGAGTGTTTGCAGCAGTTAAAGAATTAACCACAGTCCAGAGAAGTGACAGCACCTAGTCATGCAGTTCATCCTGATGTCTCAGAGCTTGTTGGGCAACACCTTTCTCAGGCACCTGAAAGATGATAAACATTGTTATCTACACATTACAGTGGCTTCTGGTGAGAGCAAGGAAACAGTATCAGTGATGATGGGAGGTTTGGGCTGGTCATGGAGGAATGAGGGTGCAGTTGTACACCCTTAAATCACACCAGGTGTCAAGGCTGCTGTGGCCTCACCTTCAGCTCTGCATGTCCTGCCTTGTTTCCTCAACAGTACAGGAATGTACTGTGTGGGGCTGGTTCTTCCAGTAAACGGCCACTGGGCAGGACTGGGAACTGGTCTGAGTTCCCAGAACAAATGGGCTTTACAGGAGCAGCCCTATGGATGCCATGGAGAATTGGAGTGTGTGCTTGGGGCACAAGGAAGGTCTGCAGCAGCCCTCGGGTCAGCAGTGTCCTGCCATGCTGTCTTACTGAGTAAATGGAAATAAGGGGAAACAGATCAAGTTGTACATCAGGAACAGCAGTTTGCAGGGAGTTGGGAAGCTGATTGCTGTTTATAGGAACACTGACATGATCTGACCTGGAGCCATTTGAAAACCCAGGGCTGGAGAGACCTTCTGGACCACTGAACCCTGGCTCCTGCTGTTACAGCACCACAGCACATGGTGTTTCTTTGATTAACTCTGGAGCTGTGAATTTTGCTTTTCCACTGAAGACCACTCCAAGGTTTTTTGCTGATATTTTAGAAACTATGTTGTAATTTCCAGCCCAAATTTATTCTTGAGCAACTTGGTATCTGTGTCTCCTGGTCTTAACTTGGTTCTCTTTCTTCTGGAAGTAGTTAGAGAGCAGTTGTATCCTGCAGGGGAGTTCGTCTTTTGGCTGCTCTCTGCTCTCCTCAGCCGGTGTTGGTTTGATTTAAACTTCATGGGGTGGCCAGAGCGCCACCCAGAACTCCAGGGAGGAGCTCATGGGGTTAGCACTGGCACCACCATGGTCACAAGAAATGTCTGTGCAGCCACTTTTGTCACTGTGTCCTTGTAACAGGTGACGATCAGCCTGTCCTGGTCACATACCCCACCCTTCTCACCCACTGTTGTCACCTGCAGGTTCCCAGCTCATGGGACAATGCTTCAAGTGCATTGCATCTGCATTTGGCTGCTGGATTTTCCTCCTTGCTGGTTCTATGTATATCCTTCCTGCCTAGTTTCAAATGCTACTTTGTCTGGCCTGAAATGGGAAGACATCAGCAGATTTCATCAGTAAATCTCTAAAATTTTTGCTGAAGTTGCTAATAAAATTATTAAATGACACTGAGTTCAAGGATGATCCTCAGGCAGATTCCTTGGCAGTTGCTCCCCAGCCTCACGTTCTCTCGCGGTGTACTGCCGGCAGCTTTTCCTCCCAAATCAGGTTTCTGTGCGCAGAACAAGGCTCCTGGTAATCCATGTTCTCTGAGTCAGCTGGTGGCTCTCTATATCTAACATCTTGCTGAACTCCAGGTAAATGAGGGTGATTTCTCTTCCCTCACATGATAGATCAGGATTTTCCCGTAGCAGGGAAGCTGTTGGGTCAATCTCCTCTGATGAACACCTGCCATAGAATGTGCCATTGTATTTTCTCTGCCCTTTCCTTCAGAACCTGCCACAGGCCTTGTGCTGCTGCTGAGGTCAGACACAGGCATTTTGTTGTAAAAATCTTTTTTTCACCTTCTATTTCAAATGTGGGCGCCACAGTTCCAGTCACTCTGAGCAGTGTGTCGCTGAGTTCTGTTCACGTTTGCTGCAGCAGACCCAGAGTTTCAGGTGCACTGTCATTCTTGGCTTCCTCTGCACCCTCACATCTCCACTTTGGGAACATTCAGTTGTTTGGCTTAGTCGGTGGTGGGTATGTCCATTCCTGTTCTGTTTCTTTTATTCTTTGAGCCCTGCCCTGGTGTTCAGCATGGCTGCAGCTGGAATTGAATCCCAGAATGGTTTGGGTTGGAAGGGACCTTAAAGTCTATCCAGTCCCACCTCCCTGCCGTGGGCAGAGACGCCTTCCACTAGACCAGGTTGCTCCAAGCCCCGTCCAACCTGGCCTTGGACACTTGCAGGGATGGGGCAGCCACAGCTTCTCTGGGCAACCTGTGCCAGGGCCTCCCCACCCTGAGAGGGAAGATTTTCTTCCATATATCCAGTCTAAATCCACCATCTTTCAGCTTGTGCAGGTGGATGTCACAGGTACATCGACACTTGAGCCAGGTGTGTAGGTATGCTCTGCAGCCAGGGAGGAGGAACCAGAGCAGTCAGTGCAAGGTACAGTGCCCTAAAGTAGAAGCCCTGAGTGGCCTGATAAGATGAGCTGAGTGACTCTCACTGCCTGTAAAGGGGTTCAGCCCCATGGCCTTGGGATGGCCCACAGCACTATCCAGCCATGGCAGGTGAGCTTCTCTTCCTCCCACCAACCTCCCAAGTCAGGGAACGTGAAATATCCCTCCCAGCTGTCCCATCATTTGGAGGCAAGGACAACCCTTTTTCCTTTTCTCTCAATCCTTGCCTTTCTGCACAGTGTCCCCTCGCTCCATTCCCCTGTGCTCGTTCCTTCTGTAGCTGAAACACAGGCCTGTCTTTGCCTTTGTACTGTCTCAGAACAGAGAATGAGTTAAAAACCTTCCTTCATCCCTGTACTCCCCATCCTCTGAGGTGCACGGCTCCATGCTGAGCAGGGCCTTTTTATCCAGGTAAATTATGTGCTTGTTCTCAGCATCCTTCTCAAAGTGAGCGTTTATCCACTGAGATTTGAGGTCCTTCCGTCTCAGATTATTTCCTCTTTGATGATACACATTCATGAGGTTTATGGCATCTTTGAACTGAAGGCATTTTCTTTTTTTTCCTGATGATCTGAGTGCAGCTCTATCTATTACTCCACTTCCTCATTTTCTTAAAACTTGTCCTTTAAAACCAGAATTCTATTTTTGGTTTATCCTCCCATTAATTTACACCAGCCTCACTTCTGATTCCTGGGATTAACTTCTATAACCTGACCTTCTGTGTTTGTATTACTTTTAACATCAACCACTTTAAAAAAAATAACCCAAACCAAAACCTGATGAAACTTTTGACAAGCATCACTCTGTGTTGTGGTTCTGTGGCTGTTGGGTGAAGGAGGTTGTGCAGTTTGACACAAGGCTATCCAGAGACATTACCAAGAGCATTCGTCCCCATCTCTGTCTGGGCAGTGAATGTTTCTTACAGGGACTTGTCCCGAGGATGGAATTTGTCTTTCTAGCAATGTTGCAGTGATTTTTGGTCATATTCATGTGGAGTCCCAGGGCCTCAGTGCAAGCAGCTTGTCTTTCATTTCCCTGAAGGGTATTGATAGAACAGGTACTTTCTCTGCCTTTGTGTTTCTCCGTAATCAATTCAACTGTGCCCGTCTGGTGCTCCCCACCCACCTGTACCTCCATTTGTTGGGCGTTTCGCATCTCCCTTGGTGTCGGTCCCCGCCGTTCCCGCCGTACCTCCTGTCCCTGTGCACCCGTGCCCTGTGCCAGCTGTCGGGGCTGCTCTGGGCTGCTGTCACTCCTGGCGTTTGTTTGGGAGCGTTTGACCCCTCTGTGCCCGCACGCAGGAACGCCGCGGGCTCTCACGTGTGCTTGGGATGGCTGGAAGGGCCACGTGGGCAGGGGAGGCTGAGGGTCCCCTCAGCTGGGACATGGTCTGCCACCCCTGTGTCGCTCACCTGCCTGCTGTCCCCATCAGTGTCAGTGCTTCCATTCCGTGTTCGTCCACCCACATGTGTGCAGGGATGTCCCAGCCCATCCCGACGTCCCATGTGGAGAGCCCCATCCTTGGGATGTGTTTGGAGAGGAGCAGCAGCAACAGCGCTTGGGGGGTCCTCTGGGAGGAAGATTCAAAATGGGAGTAGGGTTTGATCCAGCACTGTGTATGGCACAGAGGGTTCGCAAATCATCCACAGCTTGTTCGCCAGTCGTCCGAGGGTTACGTGCGTCGCAAGGTGAAGAGTGGGATTAGCAGGAATTGCGTGGGATGAGCCAAGGTGTAGAGTGAGAAGAAATGGAATTAAGTCAATTAGAAGTGATTTTTGGGTGAAATATGGCAAAACATGGCTAAGATTCTTTGTTAGTTTTCTCACCACCCTTTTTCTCTGATAAAACTTGCAAACTCTGCTCTGTTGAGCCCTGCCAAATGTGCTGGATTGCAGCTTGAGCAGGTGGTGGGTGCCCAGGCTGGCGATGCACACAAGGCTCAGGGGACTCTGGCAAGACTGAATTTCCCAGGACATCTGCACTCCTAAAGAGGGCTTGTTCTCTTTTCCTAGACAGAAGCAGTTCGTTAGACGGCTCTCTGCAGGGACCAGGCCGGGGTACAAAGCGCTATTCCCAAGATTCCCCTCCATACAGTGCTCCTCTCTCCCCCAAGTTACCAAAGAATGACCGTCACCCTTTGGAAGGTGAGCACAGCGTCTCTTGCCAAAGCTGGCTGTTCCCAGCGCCCTGTCCCGGCCGCAGCAGGGCCGGATCTGCCGTGCCAAACCGAGCCGTGGCGTCAGGGAGCTGCTCTGCTTGTCCCTGGCATGGGTTGTGCTTGGTGTTCCAGAGGGGAGTGAATGAGCCGCTCTGTGGCGAGGCAGGTTCCCCACGCAGATGTGTCAGGCATGTGGAATGCAGCGGGAATTCCTTCTAACCCTGGCAGTCGTCACCTCGCACTGTGTAATGTGGTTCAGCTTCCAGCGCTGTGCATGGCATTAACAGTGCTCACACTGCCCGGCTGCCTCAGTCCATCTGCCCCCGGGTTTTTCCATGAGGGTTTGCTGCAGCCTGTGGTACAGATGCTGATGTGCAGCTGTATGGCCAGGAACCTGCTGCCCTTTCCCAGGATCTCATCTTGTTCCTCAGAGTCCTCCCTAAAATAGCCAGGGGGTCTCACTGGCTCCACCAGCTCAGCCAGATCATTCACATCCTGCGGTGCTGCTCCTTCCCACAGAGTCCCTTGGGACACCACGGGGGCAGATGTGCTGGGCCACGTTCCCAACAGCAACTGCAGGGATGTCCCCTTTGGGGTGTGATCCACAGGTGTCCCTTGCATGCACAGGCAGGAGATTGCCAGGAGTCCAGGTAGCTGGAGGACTCCCTGAACTGAGTAATCTTCGATAAATACACTTCCACTTCTGTTCTGAACTGCAAACCCTTCATAATTCAGACGGGGAATTTAACCTTACTGAGGCCTTTTAATTAATGGATGGTGGAATCTGCCAAGGTGTTTGTCACAGTTCTTTGTAACATATCCCTGAAAAATTGCTGGAGACTCCTGGGTGGGCTCACAGTTCAGTGGCCTCGTGCTCTGTTGCTGTCCCTTTAGAATCCCCATTTCCTTGGTTTTGCTGGGGTTGCTGTGAGTGCCCAGCCTGGCAGCACTGTTGGTGGTTTTGGTCTCCATCCATCACTGTGCCCTGTGCTCTGCAGGATCACTGACCCTGTCTTTAAGCACAGTTGGTCTGAACTTGCACCCTGTGATGGGATACCCAGAGAAGCTGTGGTTGCCCCATCCCTGGAAGGGTCGAAGGCCAGGTTGGATGGGACTTGGAGCCCCCTGGTCTAGTGGAAGGTGTCCCTGCCCATGGCAGGTGGGTGGAATGGAATGGGCTTTAAGGTCCCTCCCAACCCAAACCATTCCATGATTCTATGATGGACAGTTTCTAGTGGCCTCATTATCTGCAGTGATTAAAACTGGAGATTTGTCGCAGAGCTGAAGCAAAGACAAGGTGATACATGGCACTGTGTCATCTACTCCAGCAGATTGGCAAGTCTAAAACTATTTCTTGAGGCCCCTTCTGTTTCTCACCTCCAAATACACATCCGTGCTGGTCTCCTGGATTCCCCTCTGATGCATCAGCCACTGCACTGGGGTAACCACTGGCACAGCCCAGCCCCTCCTCCTCCCCCAGCAGGTGGGACACACTGTGTTCAGCCATTCTTGAAGCACTGGATTGCTCCAAAGGTTCAGGTGCCTTGGCTGGGTCGTGAATATTGCACACTCTGAATTGTCAGTGAAGAGAGAAAGCTTCCATAATGAGTAATTCCACGGAGGAGCCTACCTTAGGTTGTCTATGAGATTGATTCTTAGTCTGCTTCAAAGTCTGTTCACTTATCCCTTGGGCTTCGAATGGGTTGTGCCATCTGGATGCCAAAATTCTCCAGCCTCTTCCAGAAAAACACAGAGAAGTGGGCAGAAGGTGTGTGTGCATGAGGGGGTGTGTGTCAGGGTGTGACCTTCCTGCAGCAGCTCAGTCTGGTTCTGTTCTTGGTCCAAGCAGAGCGCAATGAGGTGCAGTTCCAAATTCCATCTAGAAATTCATTCTTACCCCACAGCTAAAAGCTGTAGCAAATACATCCTCCTCCACTATGAAACTGAGGTGCAGGCAGGAATATTTGCATTTCAGAGGATATATTTTAAGAATATGCACCTGAAATACTTGGATATTGAATGTTTCTTGAGCAAGGAGGTACATCTTCGCGTGGGGAAGAACTCTGTCTCAGACAGCAGCTCCTGAACATTTCCCAGTTTGCCATATGGAAGGCCATGAGCAGCAGTGGGACATCTCCATTCACCATGCATTTGGCAAGAAGCAGGGAGATGAGGAACAGATCTCACATCTTACATTGTTTTTCCTCTTGCATCCGGTGGTATTTGTGTTGCTTTTTGCTGAAACATTGCAGTCCCAGCACAGTGGGGACGTGCCTTCACAGCCCATCACTTGCTGGAAGCAGTGGGTGTTCAGGAGCAGTGCAAATCAGATTTGTGCTTGTGGCCAAACTCCCGTGTTTTAGCAGTAAAACCACACTGTTGAGTCTATAGCACTATTTGTTTAATTAAACTTTAATTATCTGCTCCCTGCCTCTCCGCCACTAATTGTGGCGTGTTTCCCGACAATGTGCCAACTGCCAGCCTTCAGTTAAACCCAGCAGTTTGTGTAAGGAAATCTACCTAAGGAGCAACCACCTCCTCCTCACTCCAACACTGGTTATCAAGGGTGAAGGACCCTGGATTGTGCCTGAGAGCAGCCATGCCCTGCCACTTGCAGGAGCATCTTGTCTTCTGTTACAGATGATTCCCAGGGACAGTAATGATTCCCCTCTTGCCTCGTCTCCCTCTCCCTTTCCCAGAGGTATCATTCATTGAGCAGTTCCCTGTGTACTTGTATTTTTAGGAAAACCCTCAATCTCTCTTGCACTGACCCTGCCACAAAGCCTCCAGCTCTGCTGCAGTGTTACAGCCAACCAAACACTCGCCTGTGCAGGGCTAGGGGACCTGGGGATCAACGTTCACCTTCAGTTTTACCCCCAGGGCAAAACAACATCGTGTCCTCATCCGTGGCCTCCGGGTGTGTGGTCACCAGCACGTGTGAGAACAGGATCACATATTTGCAGAACGCATCGCAGTGCACTCCTGTCATGACTGTGTGTTAATTGTTGAGTGAAGTAATTTCTGGAGGTGACTTTTGGATCCTCAGCCTTGCACCAACATGAGCCTGTGCATGTGCTCTCCCAGCCTCCCAAGCTGGGCCCTGAAATACCTTCTGCTGACACCAATCCCCGCTGAGAGGAGGGCTTTGGGGTCTTCGGGAGCACTCAGACACGTGTGTTTGCCTGACCCAGCACATCTGGGTGAGTCCCAGGACTTCTGGCAAGCTGACACTGTGTGTCACCTCAGAAGGTGCTGGGTTTCCTTGGAGGACTGAGATGTGCAGCTTGGACCTGTTCCCATGCCCAATGTCCTGTGACAGCACAGAGGGCTGGGCCCACTGACCCCTCTCCTGCCTCTGCCCTTCTACCCTTCCCTGGCAGTCAGCACCCCTTCCCAGATGTTTAGTGGGAAGTGGTTTGGGGTTTAAACAGAACTGTCCTGGTGAAGAGGAGACCAAATGTAGTTGCTCGGAAGCAGCTGTAGTGGAAACCCACTGGTGTCAGTGACGCACACTGGTGGCTCTGGCTGGGCACGGGATCTCCCCCAGCCTGGGCCAGAGCAGCTCCGTGCTGGGCTTGCATCCAGTCTGGGGCTGAAATGGGATGGTGGGAGTACAGGAGGGGTCCAGAGTTATTCAGGAATAGCCATGAGTCAGAAAACCATTTTTTGTGCATCGAGAGCAGGTGAGAACACACCTGCCCATGCAGGAAGTGAGTGACACGTGGGCCAAGACAGGACGGGTCACTGTGGGTGACAGTCTCCACACCAGCAGTTTCTATGTGAGATTTTAAGACTGTGCTGCTGTTTTCTGGGCACATCCCAGAGACTTAAAAGCAAAGAAAGGCAGCAGTGCCTCAAGTGCAGAGTGACAAAGCCCCGAGGTGAGTAACAGGAGTTACCCAGCTGTAACCCCACACTGGGCTGTCCAACAGCCAGACAGGGGTGTTCCCATTTCGTAGCCTTGTGAGCTGAAGCCCTGGAAGGTTGGGGCTGGCTGCCTCCCTCTGAACTGCCCTCTGGGATCTCTGCTAAACACAGGCAGCAGGACACTTGAGACCAGAGGATCCTGGCTCACACAATAGTGCCATAGTTCATAGAAATCAGAGCAAATAAGGTGTCTGCAGGAGAGGCTGCCCCAGTCGGTGGGACCCAGTATCTGTGGCACTCAAGAACCACTTCAGGCTCTGGCAATCTGCACGTTCCTTCACTGGAATGTGGCAGCATCAGCTTAGTAGGGAGTTTGGGAAAGTCTCAACAGCATTTGAGTCTCACAGGCTCCAGACCCTGCACCCTCACCACCATCCCAGTTCAGCACAGCAGTGCTGTGCTGGCTTCTCACCTGCTGCTCCTGTGGTCTGGGAAGTCCCATGGAAGAAACCCATGGCTCAGGTTTCTTCCCCCTTGTCAGCTGCTGTGGTGTTGGAGGGGCAGCAGCTCAGGGCTGTGAGCTGCCCTCGGGGTCCCCACAGACGCTGGTGGAGGAGCTGCAGCCCCCAGCCCCGTGTGCTGGCAGGTCTGGAGTGCAGAGGCAGTGCCCCTTGCCGTGGGAGCTGCTTCCCTGCTTGGCTGTAGGAACTTGCCAGATATTTCATAATAAAGAACACAGGTATTTGAGGGTGACTCAAGAGGCGTGGGGACCACCTGGGCTGAGATTTGGTTGTGCCACAGTAAAACTACAAATAGTGGCCCTGGGAGCTGTCATAGTGTAACAGCAGAGGCAGATTTTGCTGGCTTGGCTGATACAACCTGTCACCCTAGATCACCCTCAGCCCCTCCATCCTCGTAGTGCCACAGACAGTTGGAAATTCAGTTCATTCAGTACATTTCTGGAGAAGGTGAGGAAGCCAGTGTTGCCCTGAGACCCTGCCTTGGGAGAACCCTCAATCCAGTCCCTCCTGTGCATGTCCCAGGGAGTTGGTCTCCAATGTGGTCAGGTTGGAAAGAGGCCCAGCAGGAGGCCAGGAGGGGTGAGCAGCTCAGCCAGCATGCTGCTTTTGGGGCTAGAGGACCAGCACAGTGTGGGAGCATTGCCTGGCCCTGACAGTGCGGCTCCCTCCTGCTCTGCATGTGTGCTGCCATCCCAGCTCCCATGTGTCTGACACCCCAATCCCAAACGCCAGGGCCGTTCCCTTGCATGCTGATGCCGAGGATGTGCAGTGAGTGACCCCTCGGGGAGCCTCCCCTCCCTCCTCGGGGCTGGCTGTGAGTCCTGTGTCCTTTGGCATGCAGATCGGACAGCCCTGCCCTGCCCTGCGGTGCCCCTCGGCACAGAGGAGCCTTGGCACAGAGGGCCCAGGGCTGGGCCACAGCTCGTGGGGGCATGAACAAAGTAGCTGCACAAAGGAGCTGCTGCTCCAGTCTGGGCACCGACCATTGTCACTACCAACTGGTTGGACTGGCGTTGGCAGATGGTGGCACCGTTTGCAAATGGGCAAACCGGTGAACAGCGGGGCTCGGGCAGCGCCTGCTTTGATCCCTGCGCTGGGGCGGAGGCCGGCGAGGGCGAGGGCGAGGGCGAGGGCTCGGACCCAGCGAGCGCTGCCGCTGCTGTGGCTCTGCCCCGCCTGGGAGCCGGGGCCGTGGCGTTCGGGTGCACTGACTGCAGCTTGGTGCATTCCAGGTGAAACCTTTGTCCTGGGAGATGGCCTCCCAGGGCCCTTGGAGCCTCGCCTGGACCCCATGGACTCTGCCTTGAACTCTGTCAATTCATCCAGCCACAGCAGGAGCTCCAGAGACTATCGCCTGCCAGGATACAGGCACCTGCACCAGCCCTCTAGCCTCAGCCAGGGCAGCACCTCTGCCCTGCGCAGGCTTAGCTCTGGGGGTAAGAGCTCAGAACAGCCCTGCAGCTGGAAATGGGGCAATAGAGGGCTTTTCTAACTCCAGTTACACCTTTCTAACTTCAGCAAATACCAGAGACTGGGCTCTGCACAGCCGAGTCTCTTGGGTGTGCTGGCACCTGGCAGGTGGCAGCGCAGACAGGTGACACTGCTCCTTTGGCTTGTGACTGGGAAGACCTGGAGGAGTGGGGAGAAAGGAATAGACAGGAGCTGAACTGTGTCCGAGTGATAAATGGGTGTCTGAGTCCATGAGGATGGATCAGGAATGGCTGGGGAGTCGAGAGTTGCCCAGTGGGGCTGAGAGGAGGGCAGATGCATGAATGGTGCTTCTCTGTATCGAGGAAGAGGGGCAGGAGAGCTGAACTGGTCATTGCAGCACAAGGGGTTGCAAAAAGCACCATTTCAGGTGCAATGGCATCAGTAAAAGCCTCTGAAAAGCTCAGGCTGCTGGTGCCTCCCCTCACATGGATGTGTGTGTGGGCAGAGCTGAGACAAGGGGCTGTGCTGGTGCTGGCACAGGCACACTGGGAGCAGGACCTGTGCCAGCTCAGGCCATGCTTCTGGACAAGAGGATGTCACCTGTGGGTTCAGTCTGTCAGAAAATGCAGCCAGCGAAAAACCAGCTTTGCTGTGTTAAATGTGCTAAAGGTGTTTGGAACAGGAGGACGAACCGTGTGTGGGGAGAGATGTGGGAATGGTGGGGGGATGTTCTGCAGAGGTGGGATGTGTCAGCCAGTGGGCAAGGAGTGGGAGCTGGGGGCAAACCAGGGGAATTTGGGTTGAGAGAGGAAAATATCTCTGTATAGAAGGCTGCTCTGAAAAGTCAGGCCTAAGGAGAGGGACTAAGGCTTCGGCGCCAGACCTGCGCCACAGGAATCTGGGGCACGACGGGGACGTGCCCCTCGCCGTGTCTGTGCCCTGCTGTGGGAGAGGAGCCGAGTGGTGGATTGAGGGGGAGTGTCTGGGGGGGTGCCGGGGACCCCCAGTAACGGCGCTGTCTGGCATCCCCAGGGTCGGACAGGTACCTCGGGTCCCGGGAGGTCTCACGGCTCAGCAGCCGCGACCCCTCGTCCTGGACGGTGGAGGAGGTGATGCAGTTCATCCGCGAGTCGGACCCACAGCTGGGACCCCACGCTGACCTCTTCCGGAAACATGTGAGTGTCCAGACGTGGGGGTGTGTGTTACAGCTGCGGGGGGCGCAAATCACACAAGGAAAATCCAGCAGAGTCAGAAAACAGCAGCACTTCAGATCAGCTGGAGTTTTGTGCTTAATAGAAACATCCTCATAAATCCTGCTCATGCCCTGTCCGGGCTTGGATCCTCATCAGAACCCCTCGGGGGCAGCCCTGGGTGCATATGGAGCCTCTGCTCTCAGCCACGTTTGAATCCCAGCACTGAGAACACAAACTCTGCTCCTCCTGGAGTATAATTCTTAACCTCGTGGCAAATTTCTCCTGGCAAGAAACACGTCCCAAGTGGGATTCATGGAGTGCACTGCTGCTCAACTCTTGTTTCCTCTAACAGGGAGTCTCCTAAGGCTCTGGTCCTTGTGCAGATCTGTAAGTGTAAAACAGCTGCAGACACAGCATGGAGTTTGTACCATTGCAGCTACAAGGGGTTTGGCAGCTCCGTGTCCTGATTCCTGCAAGAACTGTCTTCCCTCTGCCTTGTGATTAAGTCCGTGTTCTGGTGCTGCTCCTGAAGAGCAGTGGGACCAAACACCCGGTGCTGTGTCCTGCTCTGGGCTGGCACAACACTTCTTTTTTTAATTAGTTCTCTTTTAGGACCACCAGTAATTGAAAAATGTTTGTTTTAATTATGCAAAAGCTGCCAAGGGACGGAAGTGCCCTGGATTGGCAATCCTGAGGAGAACCTTGCTTTCATCTCCGGGAGGGAAAAACAGATCAAACCTGGTACTGGAGATCCCTGGAGATCTCTCCAACCTGAAACCAACTGATCAACAACATAGAACAGAACTTTCTGTTGTTCGAGATTTTTATTTTTCATTTAAAAGTCCATTAACATTTTCTTCATGGAAAACTGTCCAGTGCAAAGCTCTGGACCCAGCCTGGACTAGGTCATGGACAGGGGTGCTGCATGGGACTGGGAGACTTCCACTCGCATATGCCAAGTACAAAGCTGTTCTCTGGTTATTCTAAGCTTCATGATCCATCCCCTCCTGAGTCTCAGGTGGGACGTATCTGGCTCTGCTGTGTTGGAATCAGCCCCACTGGGGATGAGGAGCTCCACCACTCTGCCAGTGGCTGGGACTGTGCTGTGAAGCTCCAGAAACAGAATCACAGAATCATTCAAGTTGGAAAAACCCTCTGTGATCATGCAGTCCAACATTACCCCAGCACTGCCAAGGCCACCACTAAACCATTTTCACAAGTGCCACATCCACACGTTTTTTGAACACTTCCAGGGATGGTGATTTCACCACTGCCCTGGGCAGCCCTGTGCCAGTGCCTGACCACCTTTCCAGGGAAGAAATTTTTCCTAATATCCGGTCACACAGCACAGGCTCTTTGGATTTTGGGATCTGTTCCCTCACCTCCATCTTAAGCTGTGACTTCAGGGCTGTGTGTGTCACGGCAGGGCTGTCACCATCAGCACATCCTCTGCCAGGAGGTTTCTCCTGTGCTGGGATGACAATGCCCTGGAGTGAGCGACTGCTCCCCTGCATTGCCACTGCCTCCATCATTCTCCTGTCAGTGAAATCTCCATTTTCCTTCCTCCCCACCACCCCTCAGGATGTGCTGACCCTCTGGAAATAGCTCCTGGGTGTTGATCACCCAGCAGAATTCCCATCGCGCACGGGGGTGCGGGGCTGCAGCTGAGCAGGTGCGGGGCTACCCATGCTGTCCGTACTGGGGTGTCCATACTGGGATCCTGCTGAGCGGGGCTCTCACACTCAGCCTGGCTTGGGCAGGGCTGGGGCTCCCAGGTGCCATCACAAGCACTTTGTCTCCCTCCTCGCAGGAGATCGACGGGAAAGCCCTGCTCTTGCTGCGGAGTGACATGATGATGAAGTACATGGGGCTGAAGCTGGGGCCAGCCCTGAAGCTCACTTACCACATTGACAAGCTAAAGCAAGGCAAGTTCTGAGGACTCTTGGCAGGATGGATCCTGGAAGCTCCGCTCCCGGCCGCCCCACCCGCGCTCACCTGCCGACAGGTTCGCATGCACACACCCCCTTCGCCGCAGACAGACGGACACCTCCCGCCCCCGGCCGGCCCTCGGCCCCGCCCGCCCCGGCCAGAGCCCGGCACAGACTCGAGCTGTGGGCGTTGGAAGCGGAAAGGTCTCTCCCTGCTGCCCAGACAGCACTTCTCCGTGGGCTCACGGTGCTGCTTCCCTGGGATGGAGCAGCGCTCTGAGCAGTGGCCGTGGGGACTGGGGGCTTGCACCGGCTCCTCTTGCTCCCGCTGTGGCTCAGCGCTCCCGGCCTCGCCTGCTCGGGGCAGCCCCTGGAAGCGGCGCCGGGCTGGGCGGGCTGGATGGGGCTGCCCAGTTTCGGGGGCTCAGTGCCCCCAGTCCTCCTTCGGCCCCGTGGCAGCGCAGCAAGCTCAGAGCATCAACTGCCCGGGCCCGTCTTCCACTCCTGGGGGAGCCACTTGTCCCCTGAGCTCTGCCTGCCCCCAGCTCCCGACCAGGCCAGGGTGGAGGCCTCCATATTTATTCCAGACTGGGGAGGCCAGGATAGTGTGGAGCGAGCTGGGAGAGCCGAGGAGCGGGGCTGGGCCTGGCATGCCCCTGGCACGGACAGGCCTGGGCTGGTGTCAGAGGCTGCCTGGATGCTGCAGGACTTGGCTGATCCTTCTCGCCTTTCTTTTTATTTTTTTTTTATTTTGGAAATTTTTTTTTTTACTAAGGAGTTGTCTGTTTAAAACTATGAGATGATTTTTCTACCTATGTTGAACTCGCAACTCTTGGTGATTTTTAGCCAGAGCTGCCAAGGTTTGTCTTCCCAGGGGCCCTCCTGCTCCTCTAGAGTTTCGGTCTGTCCCAGCTCAGCATGTGTGAGAGGGTGTTGGGTCTGGCCAGAGCATGCCGGGGTGGTGACCTGTCCCAGCATCGCTCTTCCTGTGAGGGCTTTGCCCTGCCCGAGGCACCTCTTGGTCTCAGGCAGTTTATTGTATTTATTTTTGATGGCACTTGAGCGGTTCCCACGGTCCCAGACGTGTTCCTGCAGCTGCATGAGGAGTGTCGGAGTGGAGCCACCAGCTGTGCCACCGCGGTGTCCCCTGGGCAGCAGCTGCCAGCTCGGGGCTGCCTGTGGGGCAGGGGCTGCCCTGGAGCATCACCGGCACCAGCCTGGGCCGAGCTGGGACGGGGCTGGTGGGGCCTGGCTGAGCTGGGCAGGGCTGACAGGACAGGGCTGATGGGGCCAGCACAGGCTGTCCCCAGCGTGTGCCCACACACACCACAGCACCGACCCACACACGCACTCTTCCTCTGCAGTGACCAAAGGGCTGGGACGGAGTCTCCACTCCAAGCACTTCCTTCTCCTGTCCTTAGCTCACCCTCTGCATCCGGAGCCGCGGTTCACACCCTCCCCTGCAGCCTTGAGGGCCCTGGCCAGCGACAGGACGGCCCCCGTGGTGACCAACCCTCCAGGCTCTTGCACTGAGTCAGGTTTACCCCTAAGGGGCAAAGTTGCAAAAAAATTAAATACCCCAAACCCCAAAGTAATAAAAAGGCTTTTTGTCCTACAGCGCAGCTTGCGCTGCCGGCCCGGGGCTGGGGGCTCCGGCTGCTCACGCAGCCCCTCGCTCACAGCACGGCCCGGGCCCCCTTGGCGTGACCCAGCGCCGGTCCCGCTGCAGCCTGGCCCCGGCGGGGTCAGCCAGTGCTTTCCTCTGCACTTATTTTACGTTGATTTGTTTATAAATAAAAGGATACCAACTTCGTCCCTGCTGTTTGTGCACTGATGGGGCGCTGGGCTGGAGCCGTGGGGGGAGCACGGGCGCAGGCCGTGGGTGCTGCCCCAGGACACNCAGGGAACGTCGTTTATTCCCAGCCCCCCTGGCACCCCCGGGCTGACCCCCCGCCCTGCTTTCCGTGGCGCTGCCTGGTGCTGACGGAGGCTTTTACAATTCCTCGTTCCAGTCGGAGCTTGCGAGGGGTATTGGGGCAGGAGCGGCCCCCGGACAAGCCCTGACCCCATCGCTGCGAACACCCCTGAGACCCGCCCCGCCCGCGGCCCTGGTGTCTGTAAGGGAGGAGGCAAAGAGCATCTGCAGCCAGACGGGGGTGGGGGCTGAGCCCCGAGACCCCCACGCTGCTCCCCAACACAGAGCACTGCCATGAGCACGGACACCACGCGAGCCCCTGAGGGCTGTCAGGGGCTGCTCCAGCCCACAGGGAGGGGGCTCCGGGCACGGGCTGAGCACCACAGAGGGGCCCGAGGGCGGCCCCAGAGCTGGGCTCAGCAGGGCTGGTCCCCCCTGCCGAGGGTGAGGAGCGATGGGGTGAGGGTCTCACCCCCCTGTGCTCTGAGGCGGGGGTTGTGTCCCAGCCCGAGCTGTACCTGGAGCATGGGTGACATCCCACAGGGCCGGGTGGCAGAAGGCAGGTGAGGGGCACCCAGCCCCACGGAGGGCAGTTGGGTGGGTGCTGGAAAGTCTTGGCTGGTCCTGGAGTTCCAGCACCAGGTGAGGGGACAGAAGCTCCCAGGTCTCTCCTGCAGCCACGGCTCTGCTGCCCCCAGGCTCACTGGGTACCCAGGGCTCCTGTTCAGGTGCCTCTGGCCCAGGCTCACCCCTGGGGCTGCTTGTCCCAGCACAGGGTCCCAGCCCAGGCTCACAGGGTCCTGGGGCTCCACCGTGCCAACGCTGCCCCTCCACAGCACCCTCTCCTCACTGGGGCTGGGGACTGGCACCACAGGGTGCCCTGAGTAAGGGTGGTCCCAGGACACTTGTCCTGGGGGAGCTGGTTACTGAACCCAGAGCCAAGGCTGAGGCTGCTCAGGGGAGGGGACAGAGTGGTGGGAGTGACAAACCCACGTCACCCCATGGCCCAGGAACACAGCTCTGACCACGGCCTGGTCCTGCATGGGACAAGAAACGTTCCCAGGTGTGGAGGAGGAGGTGACAAACCCTCTCGGGGCAGCTCGAAGCTTAAGTGCATTAAAAATACACTTTTCTGCCACCCTGCAGAGCCTGCAGGCTCAGCCCAGGTTCCCCAGGTTTCTCCACTGCTGGAAGGAAGCTCCATCATTTCAGCCAGACTTTGGAAATCCATGTCTAAACCCACTGTGAATACAGCTCACAAGTTTTTGCTGGCTTAGAGTGGATTAATTTAAAATTGGGCAGTTTTGTACTTCAGTCCTTTCCCTCCCTCCAAGCGGGGCAGGAACAGAGCAAGGTCAGGCTCCTCATTGTTTGTTACAAATGAGCATTTAATGACCCAGTCAGTTGCACGGTTTTGGCCAAAACAAAAACATTTCAGGAGAAAGAGAACACGGTTGTGCTGCAGCTGAGGAAGGATCTGATCCTGCCCCAGGAGCAGCCGGGCCAGGGCAGGGCTGGGCAGGAGCAGAGCACCGACACTCGATCATTGCTGCCCGACAGCAGGAATAGGCACACGAGGAATGCTCGAAGCTCTGCGGGCTCACAGCAGCTTTACAGGGAATATCTTAAACAACCGAGGACTAAGCAAGGAGGGTTGGGGAGATCACTGAGGTGGGACAGGACAGGGTTTGGTTTCGTGGCTCAGCCGGGTCTGACCGTGCAGCTCTCCCCAAACTCCACCGAGCTGCCCAGTTCTGGGTGTGCGGCACCCCAGACAATGGAGACGCTCTTTTCCTTCCTTTCCTCTGACTCACCAAAAGCCACACACGGTGTTCCAGGCAGCACGAGTCAGGGAACCGAGGGAATTCACCCCCCTGAGCACTGCACAGCTGGACTGCAACACCCAACCCAGGTAACCCGGAGGGGAGGGTTAAGCCCTCCCTCAGGAACAGCCCTTGGGAATTGCGGGAGCACAGCACACACGACTCCAACACGGACAAAAAGGCAACGAAAGGCTCCGCTTCCAGCCCATGAAAAAGCACCAGGAACTGTTGTGTCCCAGGCCAGGGACACAGTTCAAGGCAGCGGTGGAAGTGGTTCAGTGGTTCACTCTGTTCTCACCTCCCCCTTGATGCAAGGGGTTGGAGTTTCCCCGCCCCAGGAGCAGCTCCAGGAGCGCTGGCACAGGGACCCCTTGGGTCAGGGCTTCCCTGGCAGCTTTGCTCTCCTGCCCCCCAGCCTGATCCCAGTTAATCACATCCCTGCAGTGACACGTCAGCCAGAGCTGATCGTGTTCCAGAGTAACACTATTCCAGGACGATTTTCCTGGTTACAAGTTCACTGTGGCAATGAATGCACCGAGAGCACCAGTGCCAAAGGTTTGTAAATACTACTGAAAAAAAAACCCAACCAAAAATAAATCAGCCCCTTCTCCCCTGAAAAAAAAAACCAAAAAAGCTGCATGAAGCTGCCCAGAGCCCTCACTGCAGCACAGCCCAGCTCAGACACTGAGCCAGCCCCCAAAATCTCATGCCATCCACATGATTTCACCAGTAAGTAAAGACTGAGGAGAGAGCAGAAAGACTGGAGAAAGCAACTCCACTGTCAGTGTCCAAGGCACCCCGATGCCAGCATTCCCTGCACTGGGAAGGACGTGTGCCATGGGATTCCCCCCAGCACATGAAATCCCACACCCCAGTTTGCTCTGATCTCCAAACTGGTGCTGACTGAAAGAACTGAAGGAAGTCTGGAGGGGCCTGTGTGAACTCTCCTCCACAAATTACCAGGATCTACATGGAAAATAAAGGAAGGACAGAAGAGCTGAGGAAATAAGGGACAGGATCTCAGAATGAAAATTATAAACCCGTAAGTTAGGAAAGCCCAAAGCTGAGAGTGTTGAAGCTATTGCTGTAAGAACGCCTGGGAAATCTAACGGAGACTCCTCTCTGCAGCAAGGCCACACCTGGAGAGGGAGAGAGAAAAGGAGCAGGAATTACTGACAGGGAAGAGCCACAGGCTGGAACTGCACAGGACTGGAGGCAGAGTCTGACAACAACAGCTCTCCAGCAACAGCTTAAGAGGTGTCTGTCAGCTTTACAGGGGCACTGCAGCAGCACCAAAGCTCCTTCCAACACATCCATGTTCACACAGGGCAGGGAGTGAGCACTGCTCAGCCAGGACTGAACCCCTGCCCTTCCTGGCACTGCCATGGCCAGCACCAAAGGAATGTTGTCTTCGTGCTGCAGCTGTAACAGCTGGGCTGAGACAAGTCCCAGGGACATTCACACTGACACTGCCACCCTCCCTACTGCTTCCTCATGTGAGGATGGCCTCCAAGCCACCAGATCTGCCACATTAGGGAGCACGCAGGATGCTGCCAGTGAGACCAAAGTTCAGAATATCTTTAGGATAAAAATTCAGAGGGAGAATTCTTCAGCTCTTGGTGTTGTACCAGCTGTGGAACAGCCCAACACCAACGATGGCAGCATCTGGTCCCAGTCCAGTGCCCAGGGATGGGGAGCACTCCTGTGACAGGCTGGGCCTGACCCTGCTTTCCTCTGCAGTTCACTCTGGAAGTGTCTTACACAAAGGGAAGGGGGAGGAGGGAAGCGCTGGACCTGTTCAGTCCCCTGGCACTCAGCACTGGAGCCCTGCTCTCTCCCCACAGGTGAGTGCACAGATGCTGCTCAGCTCCTGCAAAACCCCACACAAAGCAGCCAGAGCAGGGCAAAGTGTCACACCCACGATCACCCACTGCACAGAGGGAGAACTCACTTAAAAATTTAAGTCTGCCTGTTCTGCTGGTGCAGTCTGAGTGTCAGGTTTTAATGTCTCCTCCTTCCCTGGATTGTGCACATCCAGTTTTCACACCCCTGTAACATCTGCAGCCATTACAACCAGAGCTCAAGCTCCAGGTCTGACAGGAACTGCTGTCCCAGAAGAGGGGCAGAATGGATACTTCCAAAGTGTTCTTTGACAACTGTGAGGGATTGCAAAATACTGAACTTCCTAAATTCAGGAACCCCTTGCTCAGCTCTGCCTCCGTTTTCAGGTGTGTGTGCTCAATTGGTGCTTTTATCCGAATTAAATCCCAAACTCCTGTGTGTGTATTTATATTTTATTGTGTGTCACTTTGCTAAGGGGACAGCCACCCCCATGTGCTACACAGACAGAGGCATCACCCAGCCCCCAGCCCAGCTGGAACACGTGTGAGCACCAGCACCTCACGGTGTGCCAGCTTCCTACCAGGTAACGGGAAAGCCAGATGCCAGAAGGAGGGACTGGGCAAGGAATTCGTTCCATAAGGAAGGGGTTGAGATCATGAAACGTTACCAGAATCAGTCATGATTTGCTGATGGGAACTTCAGCTCTGTTATCTCCAGGTCGGGAGAGCTGCTGCCGCTCCGGTCGCTGTAAGTGTCCCTGCAGGAGATTTGGGGTTAGGGAGCACGAGTGCTCTAAGGACTGATGTGGGATGCTGCAGCACAGGGGAACTTCAGCTCCTCTGCTGTGGGGAGCCATTTCAAACTCAAATGTGCAAAAGCAGAAAACTAAAATATTCCTCCACCCTTGGCAGCACTGAAATGAGGGACCACCACACGAAACCCTCCTGGGCCACACCTGACACTGCTGCCAACACTGACACAGCAATCCCGTGGTGCAGCTGCACTGCAGCTCGACCCACAAAAGCCAACACTTTCCTTCTGGCATTGCATTTGCCTGGGTTTGATACAGGCACTGCTAATTCCCTTCTGCATTCAGTCTGTGTTTTTGTTCAGTGCCTGTCAGCACTCAGCAACCCCTCAGTGCTCTCTGTGAGGAGGAGAACAGGTCAGTAGCAAGTGGTGGGTATTTGCTGCCCAGTCCTGAGTGCCAAGCAGAACTGCAGGCGCTGGGGAACAGCAGCACCAGTAAGTGCACCATTAAATCCACCCAGAACATCAGTTGCTTTGCAAACTTAAACAAAGAAAGCTGAAGTCAGCAGAAAAAAAACATGAGGCTGCAACCGCCAGGGCCTGTTCTTTAAACCAGCAGCAGGAACAAGTTTCTTATGGACCAACCTGTACTTGGGACTTGAGAAATGTGGGGAAAAGCCCATGAGGTCTCCAGCCATCTAAAAGAGCAGGCCCAGCCTCAGTTTCCCCAAACACTCTGACTCTCAGCACGAGGCTGCAGATTCCCTCTCACAATCAGCCTCCACATGCCAGACAAGAGCTTTCAGTTCCTGAATGCCCCCAGTTATCCCCAGTAACACTGTGCCAAGAGGATGCTGCAGTTTATCCTGCAGGAAGCAGCACTGTCCTGTGACAGGTCTGACCGGGGTCTTCCTTAAACCCACCTGGGTGAGAGCCTGCAGCCCTTCTGTAGGTAGTGGGTGAGTCTCCCTGCAGATGCCAGGAGGAGCCCGAAGTATGGGGGTGATGGCTTGATGGGCCTGGAGAGGAACTCGGGGTGGTACTGAACACCGACGAAGAAAGGATGCTCTGAGAGAACAACACGACATTCATGAATGTCAAGCCTCTCAAGCCTCTGGTGAGCTGCAGTTAAAATGCTGATCACACTGAAGCCCTGAGGATGGGGAAGTATCATTTCCAGTCTGCCTTTTGTGCACAGATGGCCAGGGACACGGGATTCTATTTTTACCATCATTTTATGGATGGAATCATTCCAAGACAGTCTTAACAGGTACCCCACAAAAACCTGCTCAATTACCCTCCAAACACTTTCCCTTGTCCCTCCCACACCCACAAACCAACTGCTTAAGGACTCACCTTCCAGCTCAACCACTTCCATTCGCTCTCCCTCCTCATCCTGCCCCACAAACTTCAGACCTTGCTCTTCAAAACACTTTTTCAATTCTGGATTGACCTAGAAAACCAGAAGCAAGAGAAACCATGATCTCTTGTGCCTGGATTACACAGAAAAGCTCAATACCTACATGAGCATTTTTACCTCAAATCTGTGTCTGTGTCTCTCTTCCAAGAAATCATGATCTCCATACAGCTTCCCTGCACCAAAGTAAGATGTTTCTTAGAGCAGTGATACCAACTTTTAACACATTCATATGAACAGCATCCTTCAGAATCTGCCAAATTCCCTGATCCCCACTTCCCTACCAGAACAGTCTGAACGCCTGCCATTCAAGGATGCTTCAACATTCCCAGGTCTCACTTCCCCACACACACCACACATGCAAGCCATTCCCAGGAAACACTTCCAGAAGAGGGAGGAAGGGCCTTACTCATGATTGAGTTCTCAGTTTGGAAGAGTGTCCTCCTCTTGCCAAGCCTCATGGTCCCGCCCATTTGCCCAGGGTTATGTTCTGGCATGTCTATGACCTGTGGAAAGCATTCAAGGGAGGTGGGAATGAGGGAGGAATAACAGTCCCGGGCAGACTGACACATTAAAGGGAAAAAGCCCCCACCAACATTTATGCAAGAAACAAAGAAACCACCCCAAGGAACACTGTCTTGACAGGGCAGACCAACAGAACCAGGTTAGCTGGCCAAGTTATTTTAGCAAGGGCTGCACAGAACATATGCAAGGTTTGTGGATATTCAGGAAGCTTTCACACAGGAAACAGCCTCAACTGGAGTCTACACAGATCACACACACCAATGCTGTGCTGTTTACTAAACTACATGTTAAACAAACAAACAAGCAAATTTAGGGAAACAAAATCCCCACATCAAAATCATTTATTCTTTGATAAATAACTTCATGAGCTGTTTTTTGATAACTTCCTCACTTGGAGTAGAATTTTAAATTATTGCAGAAGCCAATCACTATGGTGGACCCTGGACAAGGAACAGGCTCTGGACAGAGCCTCCCACAAATGTTCCAAGGAATTCAGGTCTGTCTGTGACTATCATAGAACACTTCAGGTTGGAAAGGAAAACCCATCTCATTCCACCCCTGCCATGGGCAGGGACACCTTCCACTATCCCAGGTTGTTCCAAGCCCTGTCCAACCTGGCCTTGGATGCTTCCAAGCATGGGACAGCCACAGCTTCTCCAGCAAATGTGCCCAGGGATGTGCAGAGAAGACTGGTAAGGATGTTAGAAAGAAGTCACCGTAAACTCACCACTGGATGAGAAGTTTTGGGGTCAAATTCTGTCGAGTTTGCATCTGCAATGTAAAGTTCAGCCATCAGAAACACCAAGTCTCTCACACCATGACATCACTTACAGGACCTGCCCCAGGTACAGCTGCTTCCCACCCCCAGCTGTGCTGAGCCTCTCCCAGACACAGAACTCAGCCCAGGCAGCAGCAATGGGGCTGTCAGCACTGGCTGGTATCAATTTCAAAGGCTGCAGTCTTAGGGCAATTCATTCAGGAAAAACACAGCTTCAAATACAGAAATAAAGGCAAGGGAGCAGAGCGGGTCTGAGAAACTCTTTCTTCCTCACCTTCACTCCTAGCAAGATTCAGAGTCAGGCTGAGAACTCAACTTAGGACTCTGAAGGGAGTTTTGTTCACAGGGACTCACTGAATTCAAGCAGTGGAGCTCAGAAATCAACTCCATTCACTGAAGGAGGTGCAACTGCTGGTCAGCTGAACAGCTCTGGGCTTCATTCCCAATGGCTGCAGTGGGAATTTAGGATGCCCAGCACACACTGGCCACTAAGGTGTTTCATTCAGGAGCTGAACCTCTTGTTAAGCAATGGGAAGCTTTCATGTCATTGTAAGCATGACTTACCCTGTTGCTTTTTATCTAAATAGGATAAGGAAATTGCTCTTTTTCCTTTGAATTAGGCAAAGGAGATAGGGAATGTTACAAGCCTAGGAAAAGAATTAAACTTACCTACTGATGAAAAATTAAAAATTACAGGTATTTTAAAAAGTCAGAGGTATTGCTCAAGCAACCCAAGAAATGACCAAAAGGCAGGAAGGGTTTTGTGCAATTACCTTGCCAACCAAGAACACTGCGAGCAAACTCCACCACAGCCAACTGCATTCCCAAACAGACTCCTGCAGGAGGAAAGGCAGGACACGGATCAAGTCAGGACAAGGACCTTTGAGCCCACATTGCAAGCACACACACCTTCACAGAGTGTCCCGAGTCAGAGGAAAACCTGGACAAGGCAGGTCTTTGACTGGGATTTAAGGGCAGGCAGCCCTGACCGGCTGCACTCCGCTCCCTGTCCCATCCCCTCTGCTCGCACGCCAGCTCCAGTCTCCCACCACAGCCATTTCACTGGAATGCAGTCACGCATTTCTTGGTGCCAAGATCACCACAGCCTCCCCTGAAACATCCTCAGACTCCAATCCCCTCATTACAAATTCCTTGTCGTCACATCCCGGCCAACTCTGACCACTTCAGAGCTGACGGGAATGAGGCTGCATTCCCAGCTCAGCTGAGAACAGATCACTGCCTTCCTCAGCCAATGCCTTCAGCACTGCACGTCCCAGGCACCACTGAAAATCAGGGGAGCTCTTGCTGCACACCAGTCAGGCTGTCACTCAACCTCCTTTCCTTTGCTTTATTTCTTCTGATGGATGGAACATGTTTCTCACCTAAGAAGGGTTTTTTCTGTTTTCTTGCCCAGGAAATAGCTTGAATTTTGCCTTCTGTCCCTCGCACACCAAATCCACCAGGAACCAGAACTCCACTGCATGAGGATGAAAAGATTCCACTCAGCATGGTTCCTCCAAACCACGTACCCATGCACCACCTCCCTCCCATAAAATCCTGGACTTGCAAAGACCTCTCTCCTGAAAAGGGCTCTGAAGAAGCCACGTGGCAAGGCCTGGCTGCAGCACCATTTCCACATAGCTTCACATGAGCCTTCACATAAAACTGAATTTTCAGGGAAATACTTTATAAATGCCAATTTTACCTTCCCAAGGAGAGATCCCAAATACAATGCAGGTTACCACACTGAAATGGTTTACGTTGTGGGACTCACAAGCTCTGCATCAATCACGTTTGCAAACACATCACCCAGCCAGGCCCTTGCTGAGGAAGCCTCTGGCTACAGTGTAAGGTTGTCCTAACACCAAACTCTGCAGGAGGTTTTCTTCTGATCCCACCCAATCCTGCTGCCTTGAAGGGGTAACAGGCCCCCCCGTTCTTGCTTTCTGTGCTAACTCTCGGCACTCCTCTGCATACTAACACTTTTTTCCTTCTTACAGTTTCTTCCTAAAGAACTTTACACCCCATTTACACCTTCCATTCCCACTTTGGCTTTAACAGCCTTTTCCAGTACCTTTCCTTTCTCCTTATTTCCTCTCACTGTTTCCACTTGATCATGCAGGCGAGTCTGTGCATATCCTCACCTGCACGATCAGCTCCCCCACTGCTGCCTTTCACCAACTCCCTCACTTATTTAACAACTCTCCATTTAACATCTTATCCTAAATGCCCCTGAGAGGTGTCTGGGGCCTTGTCAAGTGTGCTGGTACAGTGCCTAAGAAAGCAGCCTGCAGTGAGGCCCTTATTTCCAAAGCTGCCACCAGCAGCAGGTTTATCAGACGTTCCCCAAGGCAAGGGCCAGAGCAGAACTCACTCAGCACCACAGAGCTTCTGCCACGCCTCGTGGTACCGCACAGGCTCCTCCTGCAGAGTGTCTGGCTCCAAGTCAGC
Organism: Ptilonorhynchus violaceus; assembly: GCA_013397565.1. Classification (NCBI taxonomy): domain Eukaryota; kingdom Metazoa; phylum Chordata; class Aves; order Passeriformes; family Ptilonorhynchidae; genus Ptilonorhynchus; species Ptilonorhynchus violaceus. Next base: position 75,253 of record VZRJ01007738.1, read on the forward strand.
AGAGTCAATATACTGGGAAGAAATCCAAAAAAGGATGATGAGATAATGCCACAAGAGTGTACAGGATCTTCTGAATTCTCATTAAATTAAGATAGCATCATTCCTCCTGGATAGCTCTGATTCGTTTCCTAATGGATACTTAAAGTTTTTTCTGGGCTGATGTCCCATCTGTTAACCAAAAAACTACTTTCCCCACGATCCTACTACCAGTGCACAAACAGAACCCATGATTTCTCTTTCCTCCCCTCTCTGCAGTGACATACACAAGGTCCCTAAGCTGTGATATTAAATGTGAGGTGTTAATGGAGCACAGCGAGCTGGGAACACGGGGCTGTGCAGACACAAACCACCACACAGCAAGAAAAGAACTTTATCACTCTCTCATCAAACGAACATTCTCTTCAAGAGGCACTGAAGAAATAGGATATGGTGAAACACAGACTGCTGTAATTAGAGGGTGTTATGACAATGCAAAAAAACCCTGCAATTTTTCCATTTTCTCATCTCCAGTATTCCAGTACCTCTAAAATTCCGGATGTTCTGGCAGGCTGCTAACTCTTTAAAAGAACTATTTTGTCCTTTTTCTTGTTTGTTTTTTGGAGGTTGCAAAACTACTAATCAGTTCTTTAACTAACTACTGTAACTCAGCTCTTTAGCACAGGAAGATCTCCAAGCACAGAGCTCACAGAACTCACTTCCCTTCCGAACCACTGAGGTACAGCTGTGCCAGGGACTACCCACAGAGGCATGTGCAGGGTTTGCACTTCACCAGTCTTACTTGTTCTTCTTCTTTTCACCTCTACTGATTTTGGAAGTTGAAAGGTCACCCAGACCTACATCAGTGCAGTTATAAAGCAACCACCTATTTCCATGAGTCACTGGCATCATGAAACTGCTGGACATTAAGTCTATTGAAATGAAAGTACAATTTCTGGCAACAGATACATATTTCACCTCTTCAGAGCATCCAGCTATGACCAAGACCCCTAAAAGCACCTGTGCAGCCAAACCAGCATGAAAACCTTAATACAGCCTGAGGCAGGAGCATCATACAACTTGTGAGTACCACAGTTAACAGCAACAACCCTAAGAAAGGATCACTTGCAACAACTTTCAGAGAAATTACAGCAGACACTGCCCTCCTCCAGTCTACTGCTCTGTCACAGCTCAGCACACAACACTGGGCACTGAGGAGTTTCCATCCATTCCAGACACCTGGTACAGCTCACAGGATGAGAGGCTGGTTTGCTTTGAAGCTCTTTTAGGGCTGGTAACAGCTGTTTTGATGCTGTAACCCAAGGACAATTTGCAAGTTCACTGGCAGGATCGCTTCTCCCTTTGACTGTGGGTTTGTGAAAATCTGATTAGATTTTCATGGGATGGGCAGCACTGTAGGTACAAGGAGGATGGGGGGAATTTTTTCCACACCCCCAGAGACCCATCCCTACCTTAATGTCAAGTTTGTGGTTGATGGCCAGTGCAGAGTGCTCCAGGGCTTTGATGACAGATGCATAGGAGTCTGAAAACTTGGTGTATTTGCCCACAAGTGCAATGGAACACGTTTCAAGCAGACGGTCGTACCTGCAGACCACCAGAACACACAGGTCATTCCTCCAGTAACAGGACATGCATGAGCAGCACTGACATGCTGGTCAGCTTTCCAAGGAACAAACAGCTGTGCTCTCCAAAGTCTGTCCAACAGAGCTGACGTCTTTGGAAGTGACCTTTTATAATAATTATGATTTTAGAACATCAAAGCAAGATCAAAACCAAAACAATGACAGAGGAAAACAGTTGCAGAAAGCCACATATGAATTAGCTCCTCTCTCCTGATGATGAAAAGCCATTCTGAGCAGATCCAAACTGCCTTTTCAGGAAGCTGTATTAGATTAGAAGGCTGCAGTGAACTATCAGGAAAAGATCAAAGCACAGCTTGGCATATGTTTGTACTGCACAGCATCTTCCCACGCTGCTGGCTGAGTTCATAGCAGCACCTACAAACACAGAAAGTATTCCTGCAGTCCTAAGGCTGTGCTGCCTACACTTTCAATCCCCAGCACCTGGCAGCACGGGATTTACACACCATTCCTGGCTACATCCAGGAGTTTGCTTAAAGTTTCTCTCTAAATTGCTAAATACCTTCAACCCAGCTGGTGACCAACAGCTTTCCCCATCAAAAGGAAATGTTACTGACAGGGCTGGCTTGTGTCAGGCACAGAAATAAAGCAAACTTCTACATCTTGAAAATTAATTTCTTATAAGAACTAACATATTTAAGGCTTCAGTTGACATTCATGCCCTTTCTGAAAAGACTCTATTCACTGTCTCCCCAGGAACACTGAATCTATTCCTCACAAGAAAAAAAAGTGTCAAAGGAGTCTCAGACGGAACAGGTACCAAACACTTGTCTCATTTGCCTGAAACCACACTCAAAGGTACTTTTTATTGACACTCCTGACATCTCCACATACCTACAAAAGGATTTCAACACTTTGTAATGTCACTGAGAGTATTTTGTATTAAAAGGGAAGGCAGAGCTGTCCAGCTTTTAATTACTTCAAACTGGGTTTGACACAGACAGTGCACTATCAACACAAGATAAGGATCTCAGTAAATTTTTCTTACAGGATTTTATGGGAAAAGGCTGAGAGAATTGGGATGGTTCTGTCTGGAGAAGAAAAAGCTCCAGGGAGACCTTATGGCAGAGGGTTTATGAGAAAGATGGGGACAGACCTTCTAGTAGGGCCTCTTCTGCTATGACAAGGGGTGATGGTCTTAAACTAAAAGAGGTGAGATTTAGGCTAGATATAAGGATGAAATTTTGTACAATGAGAGTGGTGAGACACCGGGAGAGGTTGTCTAGAGAAGCTGTGGATTCCACATCCCTGGAAACATTCAAGGTTTGGATGGGACTCTCAGCCAAAGGAAAAGAACAATGTGAGCATGTAAGAACACTTGAGGAACAAGAAGTAATACTCATCACCTCTCAACCAACAACCAGGAAGAGGAAGCACTCTACAGTGTTGAAGTGTGCCCAGCAGTGCTCCTCACCTGTCAGCCATCTCCTTCCACTTCATGAGCATCCTCCTGGGCTGCCTCTCGATGGGAAGGTCCAGCCTGTGCCTGAAGTAGTCCACAACTCCCTGCTCCTCTAACAACAGAGGAACCCGGTAGATAGAGGAGACATCATGGACACAGATGACCTGTTCATAAAATAAGGGTGTCATTAAAACACGGGCATTCAGTACCTGGGTAATTATTTTTACTCAGATATTCAGTGTTCCTGCCTCTAGCAGAAAACCATATGAGCACCTAAACTTCCAGGCAATAACATAACAACATATGAATAGCTTAGTACTGGTTTCCATATGCTTGAAAAGGCCATCCTTCAGCACCTCCAAGGTATCACTGCTCCCTGGAGCCCCTCGGGAAGGGCAATGACACAGTAACCCAGCAGCAGGAAAGGCAGCTGCCCAGCATGTTATGTGAGCACTACAGCAAGGTTCAAAGAACACTCTGAAGAGACCCCTGTGATACAGAACCCCGAGGGAACTACAGTGAAACTGCCACAAGCACAGCTTCCCCCTTCCCACCACTGTCCTTCCTAACCAGGGCTCCCAGTCTGATTTAAACCCAAGGAAATCTGTGATATAATACAGCAAATTTCACAGGGTGCCCACCATTAGGATTAAACAATTATGAGCAAAGAATTCTTAGGTCAATGAGGAAAATCTACATCCACATCTCTAGTTCCCTGAAATGGGCTTCCTTGGAAAAGCTGGCTCAGGACAACTGCCACCTGTCCCTTAATAACAAGGCTGTACTTTAAGGAGCCAAAATACACTGGCACAACTATTTTTAAATCCTCTTTTCTACTGACTCCAACGAAAGGAGAGTTCAACACTGCACCAGTCAAACCCTATTGGCTGCACATTTTCCTCTTTTACCCTCAGTGCTGTTTCCTTCTCAATCCAAGTGCAACTGCAGTCAGAGCAACAACTACACAGAGCTGCATTACACTTCCCAGAAAGTGACAAGAGCCAACTTATTTTGAATTCCTGGCTAACAAGAGGTAGGTATTTTACTGATGACACATCAACATTATTGCCAGCAGTGCAGTGCTTGAAATTGCAGGACTCAAGTTTGGTCTTGTTGTAAAGCAAATTAATAAAAAGTACTTGACAGAAGCTGGGATTGTGAAGTGATAGTCTTTCACAAAAAAAGACAAACATTTTCAAGCTCCAGCTGGATTAGAAAGTGCTAATAGTCAGCCTACATACCTTTTGACTATTTTCCAAGGCCCACCTCAGACTGTGCTATGAGTCCAGTATAAGAAGAATCATGCTAACATGGAATTCGTGCATATCACATAACATTCAAGTGAAGTAATGCCTCTCCCAAATACCATTACAACCTCTCTGTGCAATCTCTCCTCAAAAAAAGCTTGGGCAGAAGAATAATATTGTGAAAAGAGCAGTGTATATATATATATATATAAATATATATATATAAAAAATATATATATAGTGTATAGAAATACAGTCATGTAACCTTTAAATCTAATTATGGGCAATTCTTTTGCCTCTAAATACTAGAAAACCTCATTCTTCTATGTTCACAGAAGGAATGTGGAAGTATAACTAAGGTCAAAACAGTGATTCAGAAATCACCTTGGATTCCACAGAAATCTCCAAGCTTACACTAACTACATGAAAACCTGGGTGCTGGCACAACAAGAACTGGTTTAGCACCAGGTCCATGTGTAAGGCAAGTAGGTAAGACAAGGCAGCAGATGAATTATGCAGCTACCAAAACACAGAGCTAGAAATGCTGCGCTGGCAAAACTCCCCTCAGCGTTTGACAAACAGCTCCAATATTTACTGCAAGGAAGCACAGACAGCAATCCTTACCTGTTCTGGTTCAACATGACAGAACATGGAAATCTTTTCTTTTACTGAGGTATCCAGTGGAGTGGAGCACCTGCAAACAATCTAACAGAGCAGCAACATCAGGGCTGTGACACAAAACAGAACTACTTAGGCATTCATTAAAAAAACCTCTAAAAAAAGCTGTCTTTGTACAGTCTCTGATTTGAGGAAAAAAAAACCCAACTCAGTTTCTTTTCCTTATTTATCACCACTATACAAGAGCTCTCAACTAAAGTGTTACTTAGACAAGAATGCTGTTGCAACATGCCAGAAGAGCACTTTTAAATTCAAAGCCATGCAACAAACCTTACCAGATCTGGTGAGAGCCCGAGACCCCTGAGCTCACGAACACTGTTTTGGGTGGGTTTGGTCTTCTGCTCCCCCGTCGAGCTTGGCTGGTCAGAGAAGAGCAGGAGTTGGTTTATCAGACTATGATGATATGCAGCAACGATTCAGCAGATTAATCAGGACTCTCTACCCTGTTCATCTTGTAAAAACTTTGACCCAGTTCTTGGACAACTCACATGAACCTCATGTACCTGTGTGCTGCCATTTTAATGTCCAAGACTGAAAGCAACGAGCAGAAACCCAAGTTCCAGCCTGCCCAGTAAGCAGGTCTGCACTGGAGTGCAGGAAGGAGAGACACAGATAGCCTGAGGTTTATCCACTGCTCCTCCAAATACCTAACATTTGGTATTTCTAATTTTACTCTGTAAATCACACACAGAGGGAGAAAAAGGCAGAAGAGAACAAAGACTGATCTGCACTCCATAACTATCCATCTGCTCTGTCAAACCCAGTTCTGTCCAACACAAGGAATGCTCGTGCTCTCCCAAACTGTCACAGAAAATTCTTTTCAGAAATGACTCCTGCAGTAGAGATTTCTTTTTTGTTTACATAGGACTGCAAATTGCCTTCAAAACCAGAGCAGATAATACAGCTGAGGTTATATCAGGCATTATATGGCATAAAGCACCTTCATATGCTTTTGATATTACTGGAGTTCACCCCAGCCCCTTCGCACACAAGGATATTTTGGTTTTCTCTGTGATTCCTAATTAACTGATTCTTATCAAAGGACCACTTCAGAACACCTTTTCTTAGTTTAATCTCTGAACCAAGGGCAACTGCCCCTCAGATTGTTACAGCTCACATAGCAGTCAGATGTGAGAGTCTATGAAATTACAGTTAAAGATCAAAAAACAAATTAAAAATACTGTCTAGGGGAAAAAACCCCACCAGATTATGTTTCAAAATATGGTATTGTATTTTGAAATTTCAAAAGTAACCCAGCATATTTCATGAGCAACAGCTAACATAAATCTTGCAGGTGGAAGGGGAAGGCAAACAGAAACAAAAGTATTAATGAACTACAGGAAGAGCTTGGAATATGGTCTTATTACTAAGTCCACATGACCATAAAATAGCTCTGCAGAAATGAAAGGCCATACAAATGAAGGCAAACTGAAAGCTTTCATCCTAGAAATAGAGTTTACCTGCAAAATTTAGAAGACAATTTCACAGAAAAAAACAGCAGTTAAAGATGCAAAACTGCACTTGCTGCAACTCCCAAGCCTTTATTACACATTTACACACTTTGAAAAGTTTCTGTTCAGTTCGTGGGAGACTTTTGAAATACTTAACCATACAATCTCTGCCTTTGTGCCAGAAGTTATATACACAGAAATACAATAGTAACAGTACCAAGAGACACAGCACTTCAGAAAACACCTCTTTAGGAAGCAGGTTTTGGATTGAGGAAGCCTCTGACCACCACCAGGTTTTGGTCCTTACCTGGGGAACGAGACTGACATGAATGTTACAGAAATTCTCTCTTTTGGCTTTGAACTGGAACTGGCGGAAGGCCTCGATGAAAGGCATGCTCTCGATGTCACCCACCGTGCCCCCGAGCTGGCAACACACACACATTGGGAATTAAAGTTAGGGCTAAAACATCACCTGGTAAAGCTGTAAGCTAAAGACCATGAAAATAAACGTAAAAACACACAAACATCTCCCCAGCACCTCCCTTTGAGGCCTTAAAGGAGCATCAACACCAACACAGCTCCTCAAAAAGACCGGCTCCAAACTCTGCATTTTGTGACGCAGGACAGGACCCAGGGAATGGCTGGAGCTGGGCCAGGGCAGGGTCAGGCTGGAGAGCAGGGAAAGGTTCTCCTGTCCCCAGAGGGTGCTGGGCACTGACCAGGCTCCCCAGGGAATGGGCACAACCCCAAGGCTGCCAGAGCTCCAGGAGCGTTTGGACAACGCTCCCAGGGATGCACAGGCTGGGATGGTTGGGGGGTCTGGGCAGGGCCAGGAGTGGGACTTGATGATCCTTGGGGGTGCCTTCCAACGAGATTCTATGATTCTATTCCATGTGAAGTACCAGGATTTGACAGCTGTCTGTGCTACTGCCAACTACTATTTTACCTTCATCATTTCCCCACAAATCAAAAAGCCATACAAAAAACAGCTTCTCACATAGGCAACACCTCTCCAGAGACATCAGCTTTCCCTCTATTTTCTCTTCAGGGAAAAGATTTAGATGTTAGAATTATGATTTATGAACATTAGGTGGCACTGAGAAGCAAAATTTCTGCTAAGTTTTAGGAACTATATAGAGTAGGTTTGAACACATGCAGGGACAGAGACAAGGCAATCCCTGGAGCCTCCCATGCCTTGTCAGACAGTGCCTCCTCGGTACTTCAGATCTGGGCTTGTGATCCTGGCACAGAAACTCGCAGCCAGGCTGCAGGCAGAATCCCAAGTCACCATGACCTGGGCCTTGTGACAAGCTCCCTGTCCTGTGTTAGCATATCCCAGCAGCCAGCTCAGCGGCGTCGGAGCCTTCACCCTGCTCCGTCTCCTTTGGCAGCAGAATGTTCCATAATCACACTGGAAACTGCACAGGATTTGTCACCACTGACTTGTGTCATTCCCTGTCCCATGTCTATGCTTGAACTGGTCACTTTGAGGCTCCTTTTCCTGCTGACAGGAAACACAACAGTTTCCAGAGGGGGATTTACCTACTCTCCCTCCACACACCAAAGAAGAAGAGGGCACAGCACGATTAACTCAGACTTTGGCATATTAAGTCACAAGAGCTAAAATTCATTCTGTATGTTAATTCATAGAATATCCTGAGCTGGAAGGAAGCCACCAGGATCATGGAGTCCAACCCCTGGCCCTGCCCAGGACACCCCAAACAATCCCACGCTGTCCCTGGGAGCATTGTCCAAACGCTCCTGGAGCTCTGGCAGCCTTGGGGCCGTGCCCATTCCCTGGGGAGCCTGTTCAGTGCCCACCACCCTCTGGGAGAAGAACCTTGTCCTGATATCCAGCCTAAACCCCCCCTGACACAGCTCCAGCTGTTCCCTTGGGTCCTGTGGGACTGCCCTTCATGAGGCAGCTGCAGGCTGCAATTCAAAAGATTAGACCAAGTAAGCCAAGTTAACAAGGGGGATTTTTTAACCCATTCAATAACATTTCTGTAAAGAAAATTTACTACACAAAATATGCATATAGATCAGTTTACTCCATACAAGAAACAGAACTATCTACTTTTGAAAAGTTACAAACCTCAATCACACAAACTTGTGGTTCAATGCCATCTTCATCCACAGGAATCCGTGCCTGCCTCATTACCCATTCCTGTATGGCATCTGTGATGTGGGGAACAACTGGAAAAGAAACCCAGGCAAGGGTTAAAGCCCCCACACACATTTCTCCCTCTTAACTCATTACTGAGCAAATTATTGACAATCACTAGCCAGTGCTCCCCATAGGGCTTGAGCATGAATTTGTGTCTTTAAAGAACTATGCATTTTTGAAGTGATTATTCTTGGCTGTGATTTTCAAGTGCCTTAGCAGGAAATGGAACCCTGCCTCAATTTAAACACATGTAAGCAACGTTTCCTTTAAGCTGAGAGATTCAAGTACAAACTGTTCTTTGCTCTAAGCAGAGAGAATTATTCTGTTCTTAACTGTCTGTAAAAGTCCTAATGTCAACCAGCTGTGGAGGATGGTTAAAAAGGGAAGGGACTGATCTGATTCTCACACATCCTTTGGGTTTTCTAATGACATGACAGTTAACAAAAGCAATAACCATTTCAACCAGCCAACAAACAACCCCCAGGTGTATTAGTCTGAAGTCTGTTCACATTTATCACTGCCTATATTGGACAGCTGGACCCAAGTCCAGCACAGTCCAAACACTAGCAGCATGGTGCAGAGCCTCAAGTGAGGATGAAAGACAAAAGCATCCAGCCAGGACTGAAATGGACAGAATGCATTTCTAAGCATCAGGAAAGAAGCTCTGCATCACCTTGGACCGTTTTGCCGAGATAGTCTCCCTTCCTCTCCTTGTTAATGACATACTGGTAGATCTTCCCAGTGGTCAGGTTGTTGTCTTTGGTGAGTCGGATATCGAGGAAGCGCTCGTAGTTCCCGAGGTCCAGATCCACCTCCCCTCCATCATCCAGCACAAACACCTCCCCTGCGCACACACAAACAGGCACAAGTGCACGTGTCAAGCGGTCCACAGCAAAACGGAAGAACTGAACATATGGAAACACCTTCTTCGATTGCCACAGCAAGTTTAGGAGTAGCGAATAAAACTAAAAGCCTCACATAACCGCGAGGATTAGCGTGCTGGGGCCTGAGCCCCGAGAGAGGCAGCAAGAACAGACGGGAGAGCACATCTGCGCTGTGGGCACACAGCCCCGCAGCCAGCCCCGAGCTGGCGGCAGCTCAGCCCGCGGGTCCCACAGCAGCACCGGGCACAAAGGCTCGTACAAAGGAGGTGGCTCGCTGCACACCAAGGCAGCCCGGGACCACCCGGCAAACCCCGATACTCGGCCCGGGGTTTGACTCACCGTGCTCGTACGGGGAGAAAGTGCCCGCGTCGATGTTGATGTAGGGGTCGATCTTGATGGAGGTGACATGGAGCCCGCAGGACTTGAGGATGGTGCCGATGCTGCTGGCGATGATCCCCTTGCCGATGCCCGAGATCACCCCGCCCGTGACCAGGATGTACTTCATCTGCCCCGCGCCTGGACCCGACAGACACCGGCACCGCCTCAGCGCGGGCTCTGCGAGAGTGACGCGNNNCTCTGGGAGAGTGCCGCGCCGCGGGCCCTGCCATTCGTGACAGCGACCCCGCGGCATCCCGTCCCGGGCAGCGATCCCCAGGCTGTTCCCCTGCCCGTCGCTGAGGGCCGGTCCCGCTGTCCCCCGGTCCCCTCCCCGCTCCTCCCGCCAGAAATTCCCGCCACCGCCGCGGCCGCGCGGAGCCCGCAGCGCGCGCCGCCCGTGTC
>VZRJ01007738.1:85587-174470 GCA_013397565.1 Ptilonorhynchus violaceus
CGGCCGCAGCCGCTACCCGACCGCCAGCGCCGCCGCTGAGCCACGGCCGCAAGTGCTACAGCCACACTTTTCTTGAACACTTCCAGGGATGGGGACTCCAACACTGCCCTGGGCAGCCTGTGCCAGGGCTGGACAATCCTTTCAATGAGGAAATTTTCCCAGTATCCAACCTGAGCCTCCCCTGGCACAGCTTAAGGCCGTTTCCTCCCATCCTGTTCTGTTCCTTGGGAGCAAAGCCCGACCCCCCTTGACTGCCGCCTCCTGTCAGGGAGTTGTGAAGAGCCAGAAGGTCCCCCCTGAGCCTCCTTTTCTCGAGGCTGAGCCCCCCCAGCTTGCTCAGCTGCTCCTGGTCGAGGGAAGAATGAGGGGAAACCTTGGCCTTGGTAGGTAAGTTTTACCTCAGTCTTCAGGAGATGTTTCCTGCAGCCGCTGGGTTGTGTCTCAGAGGAAGGGATTTCTCTTGGCTGTTGAACAAACCTACTTATGTCACTGTTGGCATGCTCCTCCTGATACTCCACACAAGCTTTCCTCTTTCCACTTGCTCAATTTCACAGAATTGTAAATTATTCAAAGTGTTCTCACAGATTTTAAGCTAAGGTGTAATAAGTTTGTTGTATGTGTGCTTTCATCACTCTGCAATTACACATGGAATACAGTATTGAGAAATAAGCCACAGCCTCTTGGATTCGTGATATGCTGCCTTGAGCTGTTTTTCTTTTATTTTCTCCTATTTTCTGTGTCATGCACCTTCCTTGTGGTTTGAACAGCATCACTTCTCACTTCGGTGGCTGTCACTGTGCTCCTCTTGCTCAGCACTGCAGCCTTTCCAGCGGGGCCATCACAATTTGTGCTGGTTAATGGATCACCCCCTCTGTGCAGGACGTGACAGCCTGTGCAGCCCGAGGACTCGTCTGAGTGTACAAAAGGCATATTCCAGTGATTTTAAAAATTAAAAATGCTGCTTCATGACCCAAGTGCTCAGTGGGTTTTGCCTCTGAAGGATTTAATGACATTTCGGTGGGTGTCGTGTCCATGGGAGAAGCAGCCTGTGTGCACTCGCTGTGTATTCACCATTCCCTGTGTGTATTCCCAGAGAATGGGGCATTGCTGTGAATGCAGCTAATGTGCCCAAATTACCTTCCACCCCCAGATCTCAAGGCCTAATTACACCAAGGTTACAGCACGAATGCCTGACCACCCTTTCAGTGAAGAAATTGTTCCTAATATCCAACGTGAACCTCCCCTGGCACAGCTTGAGGCGGTGTCCTCTTGTCATTTGTCACTGCCAAGCCCCCCACTAAACCATGCTCCCAAGGGCCCCATTCACAGGCTTTTTGAGCACATCCAGGGACGGTGATGTCAGCGCTGCCCCGGGCAGCCTGTGCCAATGCCTGAGCACCCTTTCCTTTGTTGAGGAACACTCTGGTGCAGGTAGCTCAGTCTGCAAGATGCCGATTGAGATGCAGATTGAGCTCTGGGTGGGAGCCTGAGACAGGAGGCCGTGAAGTGCCAACCTTTGGGATAACAAAGGGCACAAAGACGGGTGACAGGTGATGCCAGCCAGGTGACTGGACACTGAGGGACACGGCAGGCAGCCGGGAATGGCCCATCTTTGGATAACAAAGAAGATGAAGAGGGGTAACACCAGCAAGCTGGACGGACACGGAGTGGGAGCCTCAGGAGGAAAAGCAAGACTTGCGTGCTCTTGGACTGTGAGGGGATAAAAGCCCAGGGGTTCCTTTGTTCGGGGTCCCTTTTCGAAGACACCAGCTCGGGCTGTTTCTGTGTTACTGCACCGTGAATAAATTGGGTAAATGCACCGTGAATAAATTTATGGAATGAGACTTCTGAGACTCTGCCCTGGGAAACCTGGGGTGGAACAGATGAGGACACCTGGTCTGACCGTGGGTGTGGGAGGTGTGGGGAGTCCAGCGGGACCCGGCGGGTCACTGGAGCCGCTGCAGGGAAGAGCTCCAGTCCCAGCAGTGAAAGTCCCTGGCGATGGGGGTGTGACGGCCAGAGAGCCTCGGCAACGGTCAGACTGGAAGTTTCCTTAACACAGTGAAGAAAGTCCCTAATATCCAACCTGACCCTCCCCTGGCACAGCCTGAGGCCGTTCCCTCTCCTCCTGTCCCTGTTCCCTGGGAGCAGAGCCCGACCCCCCCTGGCCGCCCCCTCCTGTCAGGAGTTGTGCAGAGCCAGAAGGTCCCCCCTGAGCCTCCTTTTCCCCAGGCTGAGCCCCCCAGCTTGCTCAGCTGCGCCCGAGGTGGATTCTGTCACTGCTGTGCTCCCCTTCCAGTGTCCCACCTGACCTGCCAGCACATTTCTCCATGGACATGGTCCCCTGGGTGTTGATAGCTCTGTGGGCAGAGCTGTCTCTTTCCTTCCCATGGGCCAGGGCTCTCCCCTGGCTGCTGGCACACGGTGACCCTGCACAGGAGTGCCCAGAGTGCACAGGAGTGCAGTGCCTGCTGCCTTCTTGGAGGAAGCATTTGCTTTCAGAATTGCCTGGCCACTCTGATTTGTTCAATTTTTTCCTCTTTCCTTCCTTTCCAAGAAGGAAGGGCTCTTCTTGCTTTTTTCTGTTCTGCAAGTAGCTCCTAAGTGAAAAACACATTTCCAGCACGTTTTCTGCAGAATGGTGGGGAAGAGTCTGGTGACAGTGAGAGGAGTGACAGCGGAAAGGGCTGTGTGTGCTCGGACTGTCACTGTCGCTGCCTGGTGGCACATCCTGATAAGGCACAGGGAGCTGAGCTCTCCCAGGACTGGGTTTAGACATCCCAGCTTTTCCCATGTCATGAGTAGAGCATAAGACACGTGTCTTGTGGCTGAAGGGAAGTCCTTACTCCGGGAGGTGTGTGTAACCCCGATGCGAGCATTTCCCTCTGGACACACAAAGCCCTTTCTCAGTGCCTCACTAAGGCCTCAGGGGTCGGACATCCCGTGGTGCTCAGGAGAGAACTACACTCAGTGGGAGCTATTGTGAACATCAAATGGTGTGGAATAACAGTGACCCAGAAAAGTCAGATCACAAGTATCTCAAGTTATGCAAAATTACATCAACTTTTTGCAGGAGAAGTGCGGGAAAGGGGGTGTGTGTGTGTGTGTTTTACCCTTAATTTTGCCTTCAGTAAGTTTTGCCCTCACAGTGCCTTGTTCTCAGCTCTCAGTAAAATACAGACTGAATATTTGCCTTTGAGAAATGTGAAATGAGATGAAATGGATCTGCTCTGTTTATTTAACAGGATTTGATTCACAACAAAACAAATTAACTGGAAAACATTGCTGGGAGGACTGGCATAGCTCTGGGGAATGTTAATGTGTTACTGGGATTATGCAAGGAATGAATAGACTGGAATCCTCAAACACTCCTTTGAACTTCCTTGTTGTTTAGGGGCCTATTGGTACAGGAAAATGCTTGTTGTGATGTTACATGTATATAAGATTAATGACAGTGATAATAATAAATTATATAATATGTTTCTATGCAGTTATTCCAGACAGGATGTTCACAGTCTCCTCTTAGTGCAGTCCCTCCTGAAGATGACAGTGTGACATATTGCAACAAGACTTTGAGAATGGGATGCCAGTTCAGACAATGATTCTTTTCTCTTTGAGCGGTGAAAGAAGTGGCTAAAGATGGCCCTGCACTGGTGTTCTGACAGTGATGGGATATCCAGGAGCTTGTGGACCCTGTGGAGTGTGGCAGCTCTGTGGGCTGGCTGCCACCCCACCACTGGGCAGCACTGCAGAGAAAACCCTTTGTCTTTATTGTTACTGGTGTTGCTGGTCACCACCGGGTCTGATATTTACATTTAGCACGTGTCTCTGGGTGGGTTTCAGCTCACGCTCTTCTGACCGATGCCTACTCCAAATGCCCTGCACGTGCCCCAAATGGCAGTGCTGTGGTGGAGAACATCCCTGCCACCTTCCCCTTGCTCCCTGACCCATCCCTTGTTAGCAGCACAGGGCTTTGCAGGACAATGCTGGAATCACCAAGGACACTTCGAATCACACAATCTCAGAATGATTTGGTCGGAAGGGACCTTAAAGATCATCTTGTTTCACTCCCCTGCCATGGGCAGGGACACCTTCCACTACTCCAGGTTGATCCAAGCCCCATCCAACCTGGCCTTGAACACCTTCCAGGTGGAGCATCTCATGTGCTGCTGAAGTGCCCTGGGCATCTCTGCCTCTGAGTACCTGTGAAAAGCTTGGCTGATTTTTAAGTACAGAATATTGCAGGCAGCTAAAAATCAAGGCATGAGGGTGATTGTCATCTGCCCTACTCTAGATTCACCCTCAGTTCTTACTTTGTGACTGCTGAAGTGATGGTGAAATAGTTCCTGCTGTGATCCAAATGTCTTCTAAAAGGCTTCTTCAGTGGTTTGTGGTGGAAGATCTTTCTTAGTACTGCAGGTGTGTACTACCTGAGGTATGATGCTGGTCTTTCTTCTATAGACGTGGCTGTAAAAATCCCCAGTTTTTAGTTTCTCCTAACCAATTCCCACCAACATGTGGATCAAAACCACTGCAGTGCCAGGCAGGCCTTGGAACACACGGGAGAAGCTGTTCTACATTTGGGTTCCACTGTGTGCTGATCACTGGGTTTCACCTCATGACTGACATAAACTTCACAGGGGTGATGTGAATTCACTGGCAAGCATCAAGCACTGTCTGTTCCCACTTCACACAGCAGGATGTTCCCTGTGAGTTTTCTGTATGGCTCCTTGAGGTTCCCGTGTGCAGGATTAATCAGGGTTTGTGTAGTGTTCAAATCCTCTTACAAGTCTACACTTGTGCTCTGAACTCGATCAAGTTTTTATCTAAGTGCAAAGTAAACACATCTGTTACCCTGAGCAACCAAAGGGTCTGGGCAGATCTTAAATAAGATACAAAATAATGTAGGAACAAGAGCTGTTACTACTTGTACAGTGCTCTGGAGCACAAGTCTGATGAGGAGCGGCTGAGGGAACAAGTGACAGAACAAGGGGAAATGGCCTCAGGGTGTGCCAGGGGAGGTTCAGGATGGATATTAGGGAAAATCTCTTCACTGAAAGAGTGGTCAGGCATTGGCACAGGCTGCCCAGGGCAGTGGTGGAGTCACCGTCCCTGGTTCAAAAAACAAGTAATCGTGGCACTTCACGGTATGGTTTGTGAACAGGGGGGGATTCGGTCAAAGGTTGGCCGTGATGATCTTGGAGGTCTTGTCCAGCCTCAGCTGTCCTGTGGTTCCGTGTTCTGTGGCAGCTCTGCCCCTCTCGCCTCGCTGCGCCGTGTCCTCTCAGAGATCTCCACTAGATGGTGGAATGGACCAGTAAAAGAGTTTCGGCAGTGACAAAGGGACACGGTCAGGCTGTGGTGACACCCGTGGGCACCTCAGAGCTGCTCTCAGGACCAGATCCCATAATCATATGCACGCTGTGGGTTAGGGGGCTTTTGGCAGCACCCTCTGCGTCAGTCTCTGCAGTGCCATCCCAAACCCACTGGGACTGAGGAATTGTGATCCTTCCTCACAGGTCGTGATTCTTGCAGGCAGGGAGTTTCCACCTTCAGGCCTCTTCCTCTGTATTCTTTTTCTCCATGGAGAAGAGCTGCCTTTTTGCTAGGAGGCAAGGAGGGAACCCGCTGAGGCGCTGCAGAGCTCATCAGTGCTAGGAAGGGAATGTTTTGGTCGGAGGACTGTGAATGAGAACGGGACAGTGCATCACCAGAGAGGGGTGGGTGGGAAGAAAAAGTTCTGCAGATGCAGAAGACGTGTGTGATGGGGTTAAAGCTCTCAAGTCTGTGTGAGGAACCACTGCTGCCCTTACACAGAGTGCTGGACTGAGACCAGCTCTTGGTTCTCAGCCCTGGGAGGTCATGTCACAGTTGTGTGTCTCAGTTTCTCCTGGGTAAGGTGGAGTCAGGGAGTCTGACCCTTTTGGGACAGGCTTTTGTCATCTACAATGAAATGTGCATCAGAGCTCTCTGTTCTCATTACTGACTCTGCTCATGACTTGTGGGCTTGTATCCTCCACATTGGGAGTCACAGAGAGATGAGGCTTTAGCTCCTCTCGTGACACTGTCTGGGGTGGGCCTACCCTGCACTGTCCTGGTTCCCTCATTTTGGTTAGAGCTGCATCTCCTGCACACAGCAAACAGAGACCTGCCAGAGCCAGCTGCTGCTGAGGGGGTGACGGGTGCTGGGCAAGCTGCTGTCTCTCTTTAGCCAGCCTGGTGAGCTGCAGAGTGCAGACCTTCGTGTTTGCAGAAAGACTCATGCAGATTTGATGAGTGGAGAGGCAGTAGACACAGAATGAGATATTTTCCTTTGAAAATGAAGTTTCCTTCTCTGAAGGGGCTGTCCTGGTGGGAGCTTTGCCAGGAGATAACCTGGTCTAGTGGAAGGTGTCCCTGCCCATAAGGGTTGGAATGAGATGACCTTTAAGGTCCCTTCCAACCCAAACCATCCTGTGATTCTGTGGTTCCATGACACATTTTTTCTGAAGAGAGAAACCAGACAGACCATCTGAAGCCTAAGGAGTGTCCTCAGCTCCTCCAGCACGCTGGGTTTCCAGCTCATGCATTCAGGAGAGGCCAGGCCAGCTGCCACGCAGTGTGTTCCGAAGGCGTGCAAGGACAAGAGGCAGGATTATCAAGAGCTGCTTCTCTACCTGCATGACTGAGCAAAATTTAATTACCTCTGCTCCCAGGAGAGCTGCCTGGCCCTGGTACACGAACCATGAGATTTAGGTTTCTAACAATTTGCAGTGCTGTGACAGGGCTGTGAGTCCTCCAGCCCAGTAAGGTGCCTCTAGTAGAGACCAGAGAAAGCTGGGACAAGGACTGTGTAGTGAGTCATCCAAGAAAAAGCATGGTGTGGGGAAAAGAGACATGTTACCCACAGGGTAACATTTAATGTTTTTAGCCTGTCGTATTTCGATAGATCCATTTTCATCTGCCTTGTTGATGTCATGAGCTTGACCAGTTCCAGGATTTCTCTGGTGCCCAAATCTTCATTCACTGACTGTTGTGTTTGTATTTTCAAGTCTTAAATTTCATCTGTTCTCAGCTAGCACCTTCTGTTCTTATTGACCAAGGAGACTGATTGTTCCTGTTCCTCTTATCAGCAACAGGGAGCCATCATAAAATTGTCTCACCGAGCTGCTCTTCAGTCGTGGTCGTGGTAATGAACCGAGTGTTCAAGAAGAGGCTTGGTCCAGAGAGCTGAAAGGACAAGATGAGAGATCTGCAGGAACAGTTATTGAGATGACTTCACCCGGGGATGTCAAGGTGTGCCTGCAGCTTCTGCAAACAAACCCGAGCCATCCCTGCTACTTGTGCCCTTGTCACTCATACGTGTCTTGCTGTTGTGATAAAGTGCAGGACAGGTTGCCTGTCTGGGCATCTGGTAAATGGGCAGAAGTGCTGTGGTGGGACCTGCCTGGGGACGAGAAGGTCACTGCCAGGCACAGAGCGGGGGCTCGGTGCTGTGCAAGGTAATGCAGTCACCCAGGAAGGGTCACGTTTAGCAAACCTGAACAGCTCTGCAGGGCAGGAACACTCAGCAAAGCACTGAGGTGCCAAGAGGCAAAACAGGTTTTGGCCTCATTATTTGCAGTGTACAATACATACACAGAGTGTGGCCAAGGTTTACTTTAAGGCTAGCCAGGAGTGCCAGGCACAGAGCGGGAGGTGAGGCACTGCACGGACACACTGGAGGGTCACATCTCTCCCAGACAATTCATATCCTCAACAGAAAATCAGAGAAAAGAATAAATGTGATCCTCTGTAACATTTTTCTTTGAATTAAAATATACACCAGGCTCGCTGTTCCCCCAGCACCTTTTTGGCTCCCAGCGTGTCTCAACCTTGATACATTTTCAGGTGTGTGCTTGTAGAAGGGGTGTTTGTCCAGGTGTCTGTGCCCGGGACATTCAGTAACGTGTGACAAAGCCCAGCCAGAGCTGAGCCCTCTCTGCACACGGGGGCTGGGGGCCATCTGGTCAGGTCCAAGCTATCACACACAGAGGCCACCACTGCTGGAAAATCAGGTGGGACCATCCATAGGAGGACCATCCACTATGAGGGAGCACCAGAATCCCAGAGGAGCTTTGGAGATGTGAAATTATACCTGTCCCTAATTCAGGATGCCTCCATGCATGTGTCAAAGACTGGAATTTTTTTAAAACACTGTTTCACTGCCACATGACTGTGAGTGTCCCATCAGCTCACCGACCACAGGAAACAACCCAGCTGGAGCACATTTAAAGCTCTGCTCAAATGCTTCATTTTTCTGTCTTTAAACCTGTACTGACAATATTTGCATTGTAATGATTGAACTCTGCTTTCACCTCAGCATTTGCCTGGTAGCAAAGGTGATTTCTGCATAACCAGAGAATATTTGAGTCTTCCCATTCCTCTGGGAATGGTCTCACCTCACTGTTGGATTCAGCTCTAACCAAAGCATAAGGGAGCTGATTTTTCCCAACACTACAGGGGAAAGTTTGGAGCTGCAAAGAGGTGCCAGGGTGCAAGAAGTACCTTTTAGGGACTGGGATCAGCCAGGCAGCTCTGGGAGAATGTTGGGTTCTCCCGCAAGTTTGTAGGTGTCTCTTTCAAAAAGGAGGGAGAGGGTTTTTTTTATATGGGGGGATAGTTACAGGAAGAGGGGCAATGGTTTTAAACTGACAGAGGGCAGGGTTAGATGGGATATCGGGAAGGAATTGTTCCCTGGGAGGGTGGGGAGGCCCTGGCACAGGTTGCCCAGAGAAGCTGTGGCTGCCCCATCCCTGGAAGTGTCCAAGGCCAGGTTGGATGGGGCTTGGAGCAGCCTGGGATAGTGGAAGGTGTCCCTGCCCCTGGCAGGGGATGTAATGGGATGGTCTTTGAGGCCCCTTCCAACCCAAACCATTCCATGGCTCTGTGATTCTATGATCTAGGGATGAAGGCACTCAGTGTTTTGCTGAAGGTCCCACAGGATTTCTGGCAGAGTTAAGGGGTGAGATCAAATCTCCACGTTTCACTCCACAGCACAAATCGGACAAGATTGCTCTCATGCAGAGAACAGATGACACAGACTCTCACCCAAGTGTCCCTTTCCTTCAGGCTTTCTTTCGCCTGTAAAAAAGGTGGAATCCTTCCACTTTAGGAGCAGAGCATATGTGATCAGCAGCAGGAGAGCGTGTGCCACCAGCACAGGGATGTGTGGGAGCCGTGGGACCTGGCCTTGGCCTGAGAGCAGCAAAGCACAGCTCAGCACACACAGGAGGAGCTCCACTGACAGAGTGCGATGAAAACAGAGGAACTGGTGTGAGGAAAGCAGCATGGGCAGAGGGTTGGAGAAATATGGAGCAAATATGTGGGCAGAAGAGTTTCTAGGCTGAGAAAGATGAGGTCCCACTTGTCACAAGTGTCACTCCTGTGAGCCTCTTCCTGGCAAGCTGGGTGAGAGGAGGAAAGACACAAAGGCTCCAGAGGGAGGATGAAGGAAATGCAGGTTGACACAAAGCCCTGAGAGAGGAAGAACGCCCTGGGGGGTTCCTGGATGGACTTCTACAGAGGTGAAGCTGAGCTGGCAAGGAAACCTTGCAGGGCAGCTGAGCTCATGCTCTGCCCAAAGCACGTGCAGGTCTACTGTCCCACAGGAGAGATGGCAGTGCCAGGGGCACACGCTGGGGTCAGTGTCCAGTGAGGTGTTTTTGTCGGTGCCCAAAGTCAGAGAAATCCAACAAAAAGCTTTGTCTCTGACACCCAGCCTCCGGCTGCAGCAGGTAACAGAACAGGTATCAGCAGAACTCAGGTGGTTCTTTCAGGACCTGGATGGGCTTTGAGCCACCAGATCAAACACCTAAAATCCTGGGTAAAACACTTGGCTGTGTGCATTGCAGGTGTAGCACAACACACGTTGTGACTGAGCAGCACAGCCCCTGTGAACAGCCTGTCACCACCAGTGACATCCCTGTACCCACCCCGAAGGGAGACAACAGCTCCACACTGCAGGGATGTGCACTGGGATTCCCACCAGTGCCAAATGTCTTCTACTCTGTTACACTGATTTTTTTTTGACTTCTACACTTTGAACCTGATTCTGCATATGGCCTCTTCCTCCTGCTCTGCCATTTCATTTCTAATTTTGAAGGGGCAAAAAACTTGAGGGATTTCAATCCTTTTCTGGGTGCATACATGCTTTGTTGGCTGGTAAGGAGAGTAAGGACATCTCACAACCAGTGTGAGATGTCTCAGAAGGCACTTCATGGAAAAGGACAAATCACTCATAGTTCGTACAGCCCTAAGGACACCAAACCCTGCTCTAAGTGCTCTTTAAAATCTTTACAAAATGTGTGAGAAATACAGTGACTTTCAGTTAATTCAATTGCAGAATAATTTGAACTTTTATTTAATTCAATCAAAACTCCTGAAATATAACCATTTATATTCTTGACACAAACCCACTTGCACTCCATTTCTGCTGGGCTGATGGAGATGTGATGAGTTTTTCATTTAGAGGCCACTTCACAGCTAATTTTTTTTTTTTTTTTGCTTAACTGACAATAAAGAAATATTCACACACTTGTGCTACAAATTTCTACCTCAATTTATTACATTTCCTTGCACGAAGTGAGTCATTACAGAAGAAACCCTCAAGTGCAGTCAAAGGGTTGGAGTGCCTCTCCTGCTGAGCTGCAGCCAAACTAACGCTTCCAGCTCATTTTGTTGAACACTCCTGCACATGCAGACAGGACCCTGTGGGGTGTGAGCAGGTTGTAAGCCCAAATCCTTGCTGGGAAGAGACCAGCGTTGTGAAAGGGACAAAAGCATGAAGAGCTCAAAGGGGCTGAGGGTGTGAGGAGAGAGGCGGTCCCTGTGTGCTGAGCTCCCGCACCGGGCAGGGACACCGAGTTACACAGCCCTGAGCGCCAGGGGTAAGAGGATTTCTCTCTTTCAGTCAGGAGTGGGAGGAGCTGGGTCAGGAAGAGAGGGGAGCTCTGTGCAAGCCCCCCGGGATGTTTGCAGGTGTGAACAGGTGCCATCCATTGCCTGCGTTTCAGGAGAGAGGGAGCAGCGAACGGCCCTGGGAGCATCGGGAGTGGAAACTCAGCAAGATTCACCCCATTTGTATTTGATCTCTCCCCTTGAGCTCTCTAGCATGAGGCTGAGCACGGCCTCCAGAGTCCAGCGGCGAGGAGGGGACGTGCCACGAGGGCAGATCGGAGAGAGGCTTCTGTCCCTGCCCTCACCCCGGGGCCGCGGTCCCGCTGCGCTGCGCAGGGGCAACTGGATGGGCCGGAGGAATTTTAATCCTGAACGATTTCCACATTCTTTCCAGCCTGCCAAAGGATTCTGCTGAGGCATCAACTGCCTTGTCCAGCTCAGCCTGTCCTGCATCTGATAAGTTAATTGAGGATTTAATTGAGGAATTAATTGAGGCATTCTGCTGGTTACCACAACATTATCAGTCAGCTTCCCAGAGACGGAGCTTTCCAGTCCATTTGGACTCAGTCCTGTAAACAACTAAATACCATCAACCTCCTCGGAAGTCCCTGGAGTGGTGGCTGCTGGAAACTTGAGGGATCAATATCCTTTTTGCCAGCCTTACTTTGAGTGCTGTTCTGCTCAGCTCAAGGGAGAAAGTTCACTTTGGAAGCAGAAGTGCTGAAAAGTCTTTTTTCCTTCGTGTCCTGGTTCTGCAGCTGCAGCTGGCTGTGCTGTTCATTAGCTGATTCTGGCGTTTGTCTTGGCGGTCTAGGAAGATGTTCAGCTTTTGTTCTCAAAATCCTACAATACCCAGAGAGATTTCCATCTCCGTTCAGTGCATTTGTGCACACTGGAGCTGTAAGATGTAATACAGCTGGAAGGTAATAACAGCCCTTTGTTAAATTTGAGTTCCTGAACTATAACATTTTAAGCCAAAAACTTGACAGGATTATCTCGAACCCTTTGGGGCTCATTTTGGTCTTATTCAAATTGGTGTGAATGAGGATAAGGTAATGGGATAGTCATGGGACAAGGGGGCAGAGGCAGGTCTGCATTTTCATAGAATCATAGAATCACAGAACAGTTTGGGTTGGAAGGGACCTCAAAGATCATCTCATTCCATGGACACCTTCCACTATCCCAGGCTGCTCCAAGCCCTGTTCAGCCTGGCCTTGGACACTGCCAGGGATCCTGGGGCAGCCACAGCTTCTCTGGGCAACCTGTGCCAGGGCCTCCCCACCCTCCCAGGGAACAATTCCTTCCCAATATCCCATCTAACCCTGCCCTCTGGCAGTGGGAAGTCATCTCCACTTTTCCTGTCACTCCAGGCCCTTATCCAAAGTCTCTCTCCAGCCTTCTTGTAAGCCCCTTTTTTTTCCCCTTTATTAGACTTTTGTAGCCAACTACAGAATTTTGTTCAAAACAATTTGTACATCTTTGCTTTTCCTTTTTTTTCCCCTCATCCCTAAATTATTAACAGTGTACTCCAAGGAGCTGGAAACAAGGAGCAGACACTTGGAACTCACCAGAGCTCTGCCATGGTAACTCGTCTGTTTAAGATGAAGCTGACCCCAGGGGTGTTTTGTCAGCATTAACAAAAATCCCATGTCCTTGTAGAGAGTACATTACTCAAAGTGCTAACAGGCTTTTCATACCTAAAGCTGTGTTGTCCTTCCAGCAACATGAAGGTCTCACTGCTCTTACCAGATTCAGACACCATCCCCTGCTGCCTGAATCTGAGTGATCCAAAACCATTTTGTCTTCCAGAAAGTGGGAAACAGAAATTAAACCCTTGACAGAATGTTTGTGGGCTCTTGCTGTGAGCCTCAGCTCAGGTGATGAAATTATCAGCCTCAGCCTCGATGATTTCTAAGGGAGTGACACAGAACTTGGCTTGGAGCTACTGAGGGTGAGACTAAACTTCCCGCCAAGTCTCCAAGCTGAAGTTCTGCATCTTTGTCTCAATGATTGTGCACACAAAGTAAGAAAGATCCCACTGAGTTATGGCAGGTCCAGATCCAACAGAAGTGGTATTTCCTTTCAATTCTGTATTTAAACTGGAGAAACAGGTTGTCGGACTGATCGGTTGCAGCTCTCTCTCAAGCTTGATCTCTCAAGAAAACCAGACGAACAGTCATACAGAAAGAGAGCAAAAGTAACAGAAACATTTGTGACTTTGTTTACAAGTCCAGACACTTGACATTGCAATTATGGATATCATATATTTTACCTTGCCAAGTGATAAACAATTATATTATCCTTATCAAGGATGTCCCGTCACAACAA
Source organism: Ptilonorhynchus violaceus (assembly GCA_013397565.1). Taxonomy (NCBI): domain Eukaryota; kingdom Metazoa; phylum Chordata; class Aves; order Passeriformes; family Ptilonorhynchidae; genus Ptilonorhynchus; species Ptilonorhynchus violaceus. The sequence continues at coordinate 98,833 of VZRJ01007738.1, forward strand.
CCTCCGCCAGCCTCCAGACTGTTGTTCTCTTCCACGTTTCTGTTATTTGTTGTCAAGAGAGCCCAGACGTGGGCCAGTGGGACTAGACTCCTCAGAGCTGACTCTCCATACACAGTGGACAGTTTTCTGCTCTCCAGAAAATGCCAAGCACCAATAGATTTTAGAAGGGTTGGCTCCAAGCAGAGGCAGGGATCTGCTCATCACACAGATCTGGATACAAGGGTCCAGCTGGCCCCCAAGTCAAAGCACCTGGACTGTCCCATTTTGATAAAGGACTCTGTCATTTCCCTTCTCTCTTTCCCAGTGGCAAAGGGGTTTTTTTTAAGTAACACTTTTGTAAAAGGTCTTGAGATCACAGGATCACAGAATATCCTGAGTTGGGAGGGACCTACAAAAATCATCAAGTCCAGCTGCTGACCCTGCCCAGGACACCCCAACAATCCCACCCTGTGCCTGAGAACGTTGTGCACTGATGGAAGCTCCAGTGCTGGCAGGCTGTGCCAGCCCTGTTACACAGGCTCTTACGGGCAGGGATGGTACACGTGGTCCCTGCCTGAACCACCCAGGGGGAGGAACAGCCCCTCCAGGGGGAACAAGGGGGGGTCAAGAGGATGTGTCAGCAGAACCAATGACCCTGGGAGATGTCAGGAGTTCAACCTCCTGCTCAGAGCACGGTCAGGATGAATGAAATGTCCACAGGTGCCCGTGTGTGGCAGAGAGCGGACGGCCAAGGAAGAGACCAGTGATCCCAGTCACATGCCCAACCAGCAGTGAGCCTGTCTGGATTTATGGTGCCTCTGAGATGCACAGGAGCCTCTGCCCATGGCCCCTGACTGAGCAGATGCTTCGTTACACCCATGAAGTTGTTCTGGATATAACCAAATGTTCATCTTTAAATACTTTCTTCCATAGCAAAGAACAGAAGATTCCCAGGACAGTGTGCAGAGACACACAACCCCAGAATGCTCCAACCTCCCAAAGTCTGGAGCTCAGGAAGGTCCCAAGCCTAAACAGAGTATCACCTTTCTCTGGTAGCTGTGTGTTTATCATTGCTTCAGTTGAAAAGTTAAACTAAATGGATTTTTGACTCTGAAAGGAAGTGAGACACGTGGTGGCATGCCAGGGAATCCAGGCTTGCACTCTGAATGCTCCGGCCATGGCGAAAGTTGCATAATCCTACTGAGACATCAGAGAATCCACAGTGACCCACAGCATTTCAGAAACCAGATATTCATACAATAGTGTGAATTACTTAGGGTCCAACAAGTGTCTCTGAATCCTCAGCAATTTTAGCTGGATACCACCTGGTGTTTTTCCTGTTGTCCGTTGTAATATCATGGTATCACAGACTGGTTTGGGTTGGAAGGGACCTTAGAGCTCATCCAGTCCCACCCCCTGCCATAGGCAGAGACACCTTCCACTATCCCAGGGTGCTCCAAGCCCCATCCAACCTGACCTTGGACACTGCCAGAGATCCAGCTTCTCTGTGCCAGGGCCTCCCCACCCTCATCTGCCACCAGCAAAAAGATTTTTGGCTCTGTTGTTTTTGTAACTGCGGTTCAGGTGTCCCTGCAGTGCCACCAGGTTGTCCCTTACCCTCTCATCTGGATAATGCAGCTTGGCCTCCGTGGCCTCTCCTTGTTGGTCATGTGCCCCAGGCCCTGTCCACCTTGGTGTCCTTTCCTGGCCCCTCCCTGGTTTCCCCACACCCCTCTCCCCAGGGATCCCAGCCCTAGGGGCAGCGTGTCAGCAGTGCTGGGGCAGGGGGTGGTTCCTGGGCTCTGGGCCAGTGGCCGTGTTGCCCCAGGGTGTTACAGTGGTTCCCTTATCTGCAGTGAGAGTTCAGCTGTGGGGTCACACCAAACCTCGTGCCCACCACAACACCCAGACCCTTCCCAGGCTGCCTCTCTGCCAGCTAGGTCCGCACTGGGCTCAGGGGTGGGATTATCCTGCCCCACACGTTTGCACCTGTCCTTAGGTGAGGTTTCTGTCAACCACGGCAAGGTCCCTGTGGTCGATCCCATCTCATCTGACACAACAGCCTCAAATCCTGATTCTGTGTCGTGCATTTGCTGGGGGTGAGCCCTCTGTCACAGGTCCCATGTTGCAGATGGGGACCCCTCTGTCCCCTGGGGTCACACACTGGTCACTGCCACCAGCTGTCAGTCTGTGCTCAGGGCTGTTAGGTCCAGTGGTCTGGCCAGTTTTGAACCCCCCACGTGCAGGTTTGCCCAGCCTGTTCTGTGGTAGTGGAAGACAGTGAAGGTGCCTGGGCATGATTTGCCCTTGGGAAGCCCATTCTGGCTCTTTGTAGCCGCTTCCTCACCGTTCATACATTTGGATAAGACCTCCAAAGGACACGCTCTATGACCCATCTAGGCAGAGACAGGACACTGGCCCATAGTTCCCAGCCCTCTTCCTGCCCCAACTGCCAGAGGTTCAGCAGGAATGTAAAACCCTTCCCAACTCTGTCCTTAGGCATTTCTTCTGGCTTCAAATGATAAAGGAATGCCACTCAGATGAACACAGGCAGAGTATGGCCCCAAAGCTCTTCTGGGTCGGAGGTGCTTTTCAAACCAACACTCCTGTTGTCCTTGTGTGTCTTTCTCTTCAGCTGAGCAGCTGCTACAGCTGTGCTTGTTCCAAATTGTAGCATGATGTTAATTTTCTTAGATCTGTCTATCGAGGAGGATTTCATTTCAGTTGGCAAAAGACAATGCACTGAAACAGCCACAGCCGAGACAAAGGCGGAAATTAACATTTGTAAAGGAAGAAAGGGACAAAAGAAATGTTGGTGACAAGGAAGAAAGTGAAACAAAAATGAAATCATTGTCATTGTCTGACTACAAAGGAGAAGGGGTGCAGAGATGAAGGTTCCTGCCGTGCCAGCCTGCTGCCCGGGACTCACTCCAGAGGGGGATGCAGTTTCTGCAGGAGCAGGACACGGCTGTGAGCACAAAGGGCTGCGTTGCCCACCCTCAGCCCAGGAGAAGGGATTGCTTCAACAGTCTGTCCCCGTGGTACTCACCATCAGAGCTGTGCATATCTCTTTGGTAGGCAGGTTGTTTGAAAATATCCCCCCAGGAAGAGGGAGGATGCCCCAAATGACTGCCAGGCTGGGTTGCGAGCTCCTGACTGATCCTTAATCTTCACTCGCTGCTGTGATTAGTCGGGAGCAGCCCTAACCCCTCGGCTGGGAAGGATCACACCTTGCACTGTTGTCTACTGAAAACACAAATTCCTCCTCCTTTTTTTCCCGGGTCTGAGGGGGCCATGGTCCCGTGGATGTCCCTGCAGTCACACCCACGGCAGGACGCCGTGGTGGCACACTCCGGAGCCTGCTGCCATCCTGGCAGGATGGGTGCTCTCCTGCAGGTCAGCAGTTCTGGCTCTTGTGCTGGTGCAGCTGAGAGCCCCTGGCTGGAGTCAGAGAACAGTCAAATTGGACAAGTTTTTAACAAAAATGCAGGTACCACGCCTGGGAGCATGTGAGTGTCTACATGTACAGCCTTCATCCTGGGTGACTCCAGGCTGGGAGTTCACCCGTGGGTGGAGGAACAGCCATGAGGGCTGCCCTGAGGGCTGTAGACACACAACTCGCTTGCTGAATACCTATCCTGAAATGGCAAACGCTCTTCTGGGAGGACTTGGCTGTTTCCTAAACTCAATTCTCCCCTTCCCTGGGCGGGTGCCATCCTGTCTTCACACCCCAGTGCCTGGCTGGCTTGGCTGGTGCCCTCCCAGTGCTGGACATGCCCTGTGCTCGCCCGCTCTGTGGGGTCCATTTGCTTGGCAGGACTTTTCACAAGGTGATTTGCTCTGCATTTGTGCATCAAACTTCACCTCTGTGAAGTCTGAGACGGGCCTGGGAAGGAGATCCAAGGAGTCCTGCTTTTTTTGTGTCTTGTGCATCATCTCTCTGAAGAGCTAAAAATTGTGTGCTCCTTACCATGACTGCCTCATTCCTCATGGAGAGGGACTTTGGACACGGGCATGGAGGAACATGGAGGACAAAGGGAAATGGCTTCCCACTGCCAGAGGGCAGGGTTAGATGGGATATTGGGAAGGAATTGTTCCCTGGGAGGGGGGGGAGGCCCTGGCACAGGTTGCCCAGAGAAGCTGTGGCTGCCCCATCCCTGGAAGTGTCCAAGGCCGGGTTGGACAGGGGTTGGAGCAGCCTGGGATCATGGAAGGTGTCCCTGCCCATGGCAGGGGATGGAATGAGATGAGCTTTAAAGGTCCCTTCCAGCCCAAACTGTTCTGTGATTCTCCAGAAATTTAAACTCTGGTATGCTGAGGAGAAGAGGGCACAGCCACTGTGACAGATGGAAGAGTTCACCCCGACTGCAGCTCCTGCTGTAGCAATGTCCTCCCCAGGAAGCAGCAAAAGGGGTGTCAGGCCCTGGACTGGATCCTGGGATTGAGCCCTAGAGACCAGGAGCTGCAGTGGTCAGAGACTGCCCACAGCCACGGGGGTCCCCAGGACAGGAGTCTGGGCAATGGAGGAGGCTGTGCCTGTCCTGCTGTGGAAAAGTCACACAAATCCTGGTGAGGCTTTTCCCACTCAGAATGTGGTGACTGCTCAGAAGCAGCCAGTTCTTGGTGGCCCGTCCATCCCAACCTGCTCTGCTGTCCTGGCTGGCAGGAGCTCGCCACATGCACGGTCCTGGAGCAGATGCTTCATCTGTTCCAGGAGAAACACCCAAAATATGGGGGGTTCATTGCAAACTGCAACGAAATTCGTTTTTCCAGTCAGGGTTGGTTATTCTCTGTCCATCTCAGATGACAACAGTCATTGCTCTGGTTCAGAGGTGATGCTTAAATACTCTTCCCAGAAACAGGATCAGGTTGTCCCTGGACTCTGGTGGTGTTTTGGTTAGGGGCAACCGTTGTGGGCCAGGATCCACACTGGACACGAGTGGACCGACACAGGGATCATGGTGAAGTGCAATTGCACTCTGTCTGTGTTTCTTATTCCCATCTCCCTGTCTGGAGCTGACTCGAGGCTCTGCCCTGGAGCTGTTGCCCAGCAGGGAGCTCACTTCACAGCCCCGAAGTCAACAGAAACTTTGGGACCTACAAAAAAAAAAAAGTCTTTTTTTCAAGAAGATGAAACAATTCTTCAAATGGCAGCTACTACCTGTAACTCAGCGACAGTTTCCCCAGTAGCAGGCACAGGCGTGAACGGCGAAAGCTCAGCCAAAGGACAGATCTGAGGATTTTGTGAGGCTGGGAATCAGCTTTGTGGGAACCGCAGGGACTCATTTACAAGTAATGAATCATGAAACAGCAGGAAGCGAACGAGCCAAGAGAAAGTGTGAGCTCTGCAATTAACTCCGGAGTGCTGAGGTGAATAACAAAGCGATGCGATTCCAGGGCAGAAAGCAGGTCTCCAGGCTGGGAGTGTTGCAAGACTAATTTCTGTAAGCCACAGTTTTTCCAAGCAACTTTTAGTCAAAGAAATTGCTACTTTTTCTCTTGAACTGAAATAAATCCCATGTGCATGTATTTATCAGGCAAAACAGCTGACAGCTTTTAACTCAAATTTAAATTTATGAGTGACCCAGATCAGCAAAAAACAGGAAATCATCTCCTTGAAGAGTCCTGCTGGCAGGTTCTGTGCTGAGCCACGGTGAGCAGCAGGTATCAGAGCAGCCCCTGAGGCAGGTGAAGGATGGGTTTCCACTGTAAGAGACACTGGTGGGTTATCAGGTTACCATGAGGATGAAGGAAAGCACGGGTTATTAATTATCCTGGTTGTGGGGAGGGGTTGGAGGTTCAAGTGAGAAGCCAAGAGACTCAGGGCAGCACAACGTGTGTGTGTGTGTGTGTGGCACAGCCACCACGAGCGGGACCCAGGGCTGGTGCACGGGGTGGTGTGTGCTGTTCCCAGCTCTGTTATGGACACTGTGGTTACACCCTTCCTGGGAAGGGAGAGTTCTCTTTGAATGGAGCTCAGAGACAGAGGCAAGACTGCTATTTCAGGACAACTATCTTTTATTAATGTTACCCAAGTCCCAGTAATCCATCCTCTTTGTCTGAGGCACCATGCCAGGAGCAGCTGTGTCACAGCAGCTGGCTCCCCTGCAATTCCGGGTGTAGTCATGGGGAAGTGAGGAAATTTCTCCAGAAAACATGAATTTCAGCTGATAAACCCATGTTTTGTGTTCCTTTCTCCCATTTGAAGTAACCCCAGAAATACAGATTAGCGTAAACCAAACTCACCCCTCTCCTGGGTAGGTTAAAGTTCAGTGTTACCAAACTGTCTCTGGGAGGAGGCACCGGACACCAGCACCCCCCGGACACAGGGACGGAGCCCAGCTGGAGCCCCACAGCCTCACTGGATCAACACAGATCCAATGGATCCTGAACAGTGTACCCTGCCAGCAGTCCAGACACGGCCCAGGGCTTTACCTGCTCTCCCTTTCCTCCTGGTCCGTATCCATGAAGTTTGGGTCACCCTGGCCCTTCATGTGCCCCATTCGCCCTTTTGCTGGCAAACATCAGAGGAGCTGCTCTCCTTCCTTCTGTGTCTCTCATGTGGAATAACTGGAGCAGGCACAGAAGGAACAGGAGGAGCAGAGATTGTTTCTTTTTGTGTCCCCGGTGCAACATCCCCTCTGAGAGCTGTCAGTTCACATGTGCAGCTCCTGTATTTGCCTGGGCGCTGCGAATAACCACGAATGCCACTTGACTGGAATAATTGCTTCCAAGCATGCAAGGGGTGGAAGGCACAGCCAGAGGCACAGCTGGAAACTTGTTGGAAGTGAGTGTTCAAGAGACCTGAGCTGAAACCCTGAGTGGACTCAGCTTTTGTGGCCTCAGCTGTGCGGGGACAGCAGGATTGTCACACAGAGTCCATCACATCAGCTCGTGCCGTTCTTTCACCGTCTCTCTGCCCCAGTGACCCCACTGCTCACTCCTGATCTAGTGACTGGAGCTGCTGCAGGACAGGCACTGGGGGTGGGAAATGCCCTCTTCCCTTTGAATTGCTTCCAAAGTGGCATTTACAGAAAGCAGTGATGTCCCACGCCTGGCATCTAGAGAGCCTCGTTCCTTTGTGTTTGTTTTCTCTCTCTGCTTCTTCTCTGGCCCCTTTTTGTTGTCTTTGCACCCCTTGCTGGCTTCCCAGCCCCATGAGGAGAGCTGATCAAACAGACGGGTGCTCTGGGCTGGTCTCCCGAGGGTGGGGAGAGCCGGGTTGGGCAGAGCGGGGAAGGTGGTGCCCGTCGGCGTGAGGCTCCAAAGCTCTGTGCAGACGCTGCCACTGAGCAGCAGAGCAGCACTCGCTCCCTGGGGCTTAATCCCCTGACCCCAGCCCTGAAGCGCTGCAGCCGCAGGAGCAATGCTTGGTGTTCACATGGGTCAGTAGCTGGACAAGGACCTGACTGGGATTTTCCCAGCGGGTCACGCGGCGATTTGCTAATCAGCGGCAGCACAAACACGGCCGGGCTCCTCACGGGTCACTTGCTAGGGACAGGCTAAACAAACCATCACCAGATGAAAAGCAGCATGGCTGAGTGGATGAGATTTGAAACAACTGTATTGGAGTCCCGAGTCTGTGCCTGGAGGGGTTTCAGGGCTGTGAAATGGAGAGGTGGTTGGCTGGGAGGCTTGGATCTCAGCCTGGGTCCTGGCTGGGGCAGGAGGGTGCACGTGGGATGGGCCCCGTGCGACCACATGAGCTTGAACCCACGGGGGATGGGGAGAGCCTCCCCTTCCCTCAGGCCCTGTGCCGGGCAGTGCTCCAGGGAGCTTGGTGATACCTTTGTTTTGACCACTGCTCTGGTTTGCCCCCACCACGTGTGTCTGTTTACCTGGACATGTGAACTATCCCTGGAAATGCCACCTCAGCTGCCCTGGCAGAGGGCAGCAGTTGTGGAGGAGTGACCTACACACAGCAGCAGCACAGAGGAGACCTGAGCTCCCAGCTGGCAGCTGCAGAAGGTGATGTTTGCGATTCTTGATGTATTGCTCCCTTCCATCCATGTCCTCAGCCATGGCATGGTTAAATATGGGAATGAGCCTGGCACAGAGTCCCTGAGCTCTGCAGTGTGACCTGGCTGTTACTGGCACTTGGAACACGAGATCGAGGGCACAGCCCAGGCCAGGAGTGTGTAAGGTTTCTTATCAAAGCTCCTGGAAATGTGAGATACCAGCAAAGTCTGTGTTGTCCAGAACCATATGAGTAAGAGTTTTACAAAATCAAAGTTTTAAACTGTTCTCACTTATAAATAGCAAATGACAGAATCACAGAATATCCTGAGCTGGAAGGGACCCACAAGGATCATGGAGTCCAGCTCCTGGCCCTGCACAGGACACCACAACATTCCCACCCTGTGCCTGAGAGATCTGTGGGTCATGCCTGGAGCAAAGAAGGGAGAGAGCATCATTGTGGATATCCAAGATTCCAGTCTTTCCCACAGGCGTCCCACTCCGAGCAGGGACACTCTCCTCACCCAGGAGCTGAGTCTCGGGGCTGTCCTGCAAGCTGGGGCAGGGCAGCAGCGTGGCGAGGGAGGAATCTGCCTTCCCATCACCAGTCCCACTGTCAGCCAGAGAGGAAGGATTCAGGATTCAAAGGTTCAGAGAGAAAGGGAGCAAAAATTAAGAGCCCAGTGAAGAAAGGGCTCTCTGGTGAAGGGGAAGTCCTGCTTTCCCTTGCCCCTTTCCATGAAGGCACCAAGTTGCTTTTACCATCAGCCGTGGGGTGACATGTGGTGTGGCAGAAGGAGAGGAGCAGAACCATGCAGGAGATTGTCCTGGAGCAGAGGGATGGCAGAGAAAGCCTTGCATGATGATGCCACCTGCCATTGCTTCAGGGTGACAGTGATGACAGGGGGACAGGCACTGCTGCCCAAAGTGCCACCACCTACCCACGGGCTGAGCCAGCCTGGCTCAGGGGGAGCCAAAGGGCTCCTGCCTGGACCCTGCAGGTTTTGCCAGCACCTGGGCTGTGTTTCTCACCAACAGCCAACCAGCCAAGCTGGCTGGGAAGAAAACCTGCTTCTGCTTTCCAGAGCAGGCACCTTGGATCTGGAAAAGTCAGAGGGATGCAGCTTCCCAGGAAGTGATTTGCACACAGACGCTGGGACGGCGCTCGGCAAGCCCGGGGTGAGCCTCTCGCAGGACCCAACCTCCCGCAGCCCCCGGGTGGGAGGCCACAGAGGCTGAGCTGTAACGCAGGAGGGATGACAAACGGAGCAGGGGAGGTGCTGCAGGGCACAGGAGCAGGTGTCACACAGCGCCTGTCTGGGACCACAGGCTGACCTGCTCCACCAGCACCTGCTGAAAGGGAAGGAGAGGATGGGAGGTGTGCACACAGGCACATGTGTGTGCAAGAGGGGCACAGGGAGGTGAGAGGTGACCAAGATTCAGTCCCCAGGGGGATTTATCTGGGTGGTATCCGTATTCAGTTCCCTTTCCCCCGTGAAGTGTGGCTGTGCTGCACTTGCCAAGGGGCTGTCGCCTCCTGGTTGAGTGGGGCTGCTGGCAGCTGCCTGGCTGTCGTGAGCTCGACCCTCACCAACACAGATCTGGGAGCTGCTGCCACCTCAAGGGGTTAATATGACACTATTGTGGACATAGAAACCAACATGTGTCCAGTGACTGACCAGTTCTGCTCCCCACTGGGCTCCAGAGGAGCCAGGAAGGATTTCGTTGTGGTGGGTAATGAAATCATAGAATCACAGACTGGTTTGGGTTGGAAGGGACCTTAAAGCTCATGCAGTCCCACCCCCTGCCATGGGCAGGAACACCTTCCACTGGACCAAGTTGCTCCAAGCCCTGTCCAACCTGGCCTCGGACACTTCCAGGGATGGGGCTCAGCAACTTCTCTGGGCAATAATAAACCCAGTAAGAAAGAATTTCCTCTCTTCTTCCCTCTGAAGCTGCTTCAGACCTTCATTCTCATGGAATTAGGGCCTGTGTTTGTATATTGCTGTCAAATAAAATTATGAAACATGTTCATATGTGTAACATCTTGATTTTATCTTTTTCTTTCTGCAGAAGTCCTGGGATCAGCATGGTGAGTGGTGATGGATCTTTTTGCTCTCTCTTCCATGCTGATCCTTTCTGGCCTGTCCTGGTTTTGCTGCATTCCTTGACCCGCTGTTGTACTGTTTGGCTCAGCATTCCACCACCGAGAGCAAACACAGAAGCAAAATGTTCCAAAAGTTCAGTTTTCTGGGATGATCCCTAAGAACTCTCCCAGAATATCTGTGATATGAAGGAAACAGAGAGCAGGTGAACGAGGCTGCGGCTAAAGCAGCCTGTGAGCCCCGACAGGGCTGGCAGAGGGGTGGGAACAGCAGCGTTTGTGCATGGCTGCCGTGGAGGTTCGAAGCCAGATCTGTTTCGCCTCTCAGTAAATCTGCCAGAATGGGGCTGAGGGAGTAGCCATGGTATTCTGCCACGAGGTTTGGGGTGGAAAGCGTCCTAAATCAAGCAAGCACCACAGAGCAGAGAGCCCCACGCGCACCCAGAGCCCGTTGTCCCCGTCCCGCGGTCCAGCCCATCCCTTCCCTCCTGCCAGGACCTGCGATCGGCAGCGCAGGCAGAGCTCAGCTTTCCAGGCCGAACCTGCGAGGGCGACGTTGACCTAATTACTCTGAAACAAACGGGAGAGAGAGACTTGCTGCCGTATGTTACAGAATGAAATCCGCTCCCTCTCCTTTGCTCTCCTGGCCCCGGGGATTCGTCCCAGGCAGGTGCATCTTTGATTGCAGCAGGTTTGGAATCCTCTCCCCTCTCCTCGCGGGGATGCCACATGCTGTCTTCTGACCTCGTTAGCGTCTCCTCCTGTTCCACTTCCCCGCGCTGCGCTCCCGGCCCCGCCGATGTGCCAATTACCGCAGCAACCTGCGGGAACGGCTGCTGGAGCGGGCACGGCAGGGACGCGCTCCGAGAGTCGTGGGGGATGGAGCCAACTGGGTGAGCAGGGCTCGGTTCAGCAAGGCTGAGGTTTGAGCTCACACCAGGCTCTCCCCCTGCACCGGTCGGTGCCGGGGGTAGCGCCTGGGTCGGTGCCAGGGATGGCACATGGGTCAGTGGCACACGGGTCAGTGGCACACGGGTCAGTGCCAGAGTGGCACACGGGTCAGTGGCGCACGGGTCAGTGCCTGGCGTGGCACACGGGTCAGTGCCTGGCATGGCACACGGGTCAGTGCCTGGCGTGGCGCACGGGTCAGTGGCACACAGGTGTGCAAGAGACAAAGTGCTCCCACACGGGGGTCTTCAGAGGGGGCTGTTCTGCCTGCCCACGCGGCCAGCTGTGGGCTCCCACACCTCCACAGGGACTTGTGTGGTCAGGGGCCCTGGTGTGCCTCCGCTGCATCCAAGGCATGGATGTGCTGTGCAGGATAACCTGACCCCCTGGGCTGATCTTCACCACTTACCCATCTTCACTCAGCTCCACATTCCCCTTGGCCTGGCTCCTGCAGGCAGACAAGGCAGGGCTGGACGCTGTCCACGGGCAGGCCTCGGCCATGTCCGTGCTCTGGGCAGGACAGGGGTCTGGCAGCACTGCTGCCACGCTGTGCTGCGAGGGAAAGGCACGGTGCCCACTCCAGGAAAGCACCCCTGGCAGAGGCACCTGATGGGCCTCCAGCTTTCAGCTGACTTGTGCTCCACAGCAGAGCTGGGGTGTTCTCAGAGCACGGACAGAGGTCCATCAGAGATCCACTCCTCCAGCACTGGTTGAAAATGAGGAAACTGGAGGGGGCTGGAGTTTAAGTGAATTTTGTCCAGATGGAATGACAAGATTTTACTCTTCTTTCTTAATCTGAGAGAGACAGTTCAAAATGGAGAAAGGGAAAACAGCAATTAAGGAGATAACCAGATCGTGATGCTCTTTGCCTTGCTGTAAATCTAAAGCAAACCTGTTACAGCTGGTGGAACTGTATTTCTGCTGAGCTGGTGTGAGTGAAATTGTCAGCTGCAGTAAACGGAAAGCAAGGCAAAGGAAGAGAAAAGCCAGACCCTCCGAGTGGCTGAGGGGTGAACTGAGAGAGAGGGACAGTAGGTGACTCTCAGGAAGGACATCTTCATTGTGAAGTCTGTTTGGGAGTGAGGGAAGCCGTAAGGTGCCACCTCACCCAAGAGCAAGGCCGTGCTGCCACTGAGGTGGTGCCCTTGGGGTCTGACCACTCCGGCACATTGCCAGGACCTGTGTGACCCAGCTTCTCTCCTCTGTCTGAGTTCAGCTGTCATCAGGATCCAGATCAGCAAGGCATGAAGAGCAACCCCAGGGCTCGGCTGGGGTCTCACTTTTGCTGTACTCCTTGGTCATGTTTTGACTGCAGGAGCTCCTGGATTCATCCAGCCTCAGTTGCTCTCTGAATTCATCTCGGGGTGCATTTTTTTGCAGGCCTGTGTTTGCCTTCAGGGCTGAACCACCTTTTGGTAGCTTCTGAAGGAAGTGTCCTTGCTCTCTGTTGCTGTTCAGTTTCCTTGTCTTTCAAAACTTTCCATTGTTCTCTTTCTTCCCTTTTTGCTTCTACTTTAATTACTTGGTTAATGGACCCCCCACCAGCCCCTACCCTTCTTAGACATTTTTGAGTATCACATGCCACATGAAAAGCAAAGGTTGCTTTATTTTCTTGCATATACTCATATTCACTTCTCACCTAATTTATTTTGGATCTTGTTTTCTTTCTGTTAATTTCTATTCTCTTCTGTAGGTTCAGAGCTGTGGGCCACGTCCAGTGGTGGTAGAACCAAGCCTGACCCTGGTGCACAGTTGCTGGAGGCCTGGCACTGTGTGCTGGTTCTCAGGCTTTGCTCTTCTTGCACCTTTTATATTCTGCGAAATAGTCTATGATTTGTGTCAGGGTGCTTGCCTGGGATCTGAGCCTCAGACTCCCGGCAGCAATTCACAGTGGAGCCTTAAAAGTGCTTAAGAACTTTCACACCCCGGACTCTTTTTGCTCCTCCCCAAAGCCATTCAGCTCCATCTTCCCCCAGTGCCCTGCTCAGATGCCACTGAGGCCACTGAGTCTCTTCCTCGTGGTGTTTTGTGCCTGTTTTTACCCCTGTCAGTACACAAATGCAACCAGGGAAATCCTGCGGGTTGCAGTACTGGAGAGGTGCAGGAGGCCGAATCTCCCATCACATCTCTCTGGTGACAGGTCCTCATAAAGAAAAGCTTCCCTTGAGTCAGCAACAACATCCTCGTGTCCTCGCAGGTGGGGGAAGCATCGCTGGGGCTTCGGATCCCGCAGCACGCCCGTTTGCTCGGGTGGGGTCTGCTCTCCTCTGAGGCTGTGTGAGCTGATTGCAGGCTGAGCCCCGGCCCACGGGGCAGTCCATGAACCTTCTGATCCAGCCAGGATTGCTCCCATGCTCCTGAATGTGCCCCTGGCAGGGCTGCTGCGCTCAGTGGATCCATGTTCTCCTTGTTAAATCCACAGACCGTTCCCAGGGGTAGTGTCCAGGATCTTCCAATGACATGCCTGCACAGCAGGTGCTTCCCTGGACACGAGTTCAGGCTGTTCAAAAAGCCTGGAAGCAGCTGTGTCCACACAGCAGAGCATGGGCAGAGTGAGCTGGGAGCAGACCTGCAGATGCAGTAGTGGAAATGCACAGGCTGCTCGCACCTTGGGGGACACCTCCATGTCCTTGCCAGGCAGCACCTTCACCTCTGAGCTGTGTCCCCCATCCCTGGGGGCATCTTCTCTGCTCCCGGTCACTGGGGCTCCCCTGCCCCTGCAGCAGGAGGTGGGTTTGCTTCTCACCCGAGGAGTCTGGCCAGCAGTCAGTGCCTCTGGCAGCCTCTGGTCCTTGCTCCAGAGGCTGGAGGTGCTGAGAGGGGCACAGAGGCCCTGTTATCCTGACCAGCCCCGGTGCTCAGCTGCTCTCAGGCGAGCCCAGGCCCCCCGTGGGCACATCAGGCACCCCAGGGCTGCCTGCTGAGTGGAACTGGTCTCAGCAGCACCAGCTCCACGTTTATTTTAGTCCCTCTTCCTGTGGGTTGAAGAAGCCTATTAACCCTTTCAGGCTGAGAGTGTCAGAGGTCCTGCAGGTCTGCTCTCCACGGCCACCACGCTGACCTGAGCCCACGCAGGGCTGTGGCTGCCCGTCCCCATGGGCTCTGCCACCCAGTGCTGCTGGAAGGTGCACGGAGACCCATGGCCAGTGGTGAGCAGAGCTGAGCAGGGAGCGCTGGCCCCAGGTCTGAGACATTCCTGCCACCCGACTCATCCCCCAGAGCACAGCCAGGTGAAAACAGCTTCTGGAGGGGGCACTGGGTGCAAACCACACTCAGGTGGAAGATGTAAAAATGTCTCACTTTGTCATGGTGCTTGAGGAGGAGGTGCTGCTGCAACACTGATATTTTTGGCATGGAATAGGTTTCACCTTCTTTCCTCCCAGCTCGTAATGACTCAGCTTTGAAGTTCACACTGTGCTGTTCCTTTGTGGGTCTTAAAACTGCCCTGGCAGAAGAAGGGGAGTGTGAGAGCTGCCCACTCTGAAGGCAGCAGCACAGGGTGGGATTGCAGCTCTGTCCATCATCCCCAGTCCATCCCACAGCAGGGATAGTGCCTGTCTGTCTCCCCACAGGCTCTGGAAAGGACCCAAACTCCAAACATGACCATGAGTTAGGTGGGACAAATGCCACCAACACCTTAGCTTTGCTCCCACCAAAATGTTTCTCTCATAGGCAACTCTGGAGCTGTTCCATAGCCATTTTGGTACTGCATGCACTCAAATGGGAGATGATTCAGCTCTTCCTCCCCAGTCTGTAAAGGGCACATCTAAAGCATGATCAAATAGTGCAGTGGACAAGCTGATGAAAAACCCTCCAGGCCTCTGCAGGACATGATGCTCCTAAATGCTTCTGGAGCACATCCACATGTCAGAGCCAGGGCAGGAGGCCTGTGAGTGGGCATCTAAGTGAACTACCAAGATGGGGTGGCAGATCCTGCAGGGGGATGCTGGCACACTCTGCCATCTGAGATCCACATGGAGGTGCCCTGTGTCACCCAGCAGGTCCCAGTGCAGAAAGGCAGCATCTCCGTGGGCCTGTCTGAGGAGACCTGAACAGCAGTGAACCCTGGCAGTTCCAAGCTGTGTCCTTCCCCTCGGAAGGGCAAAGTCACCCATGGTGGTGTGTCAGAGCCTCTGTAGGTGCTGTAGGACTCTCCTGCTTCAGGTGCAAACCTCTGATGCTGATCCCTGGGAAGGGCTCCAGCCCTTCTTGGAGCTCTGAAAGTGTTCACAGGACATCACTGCAAGACAGAGACCCCTCTGCATTCCCCTAGCCACGGAGCAGCCCAGGAAAGCCTTTGCTTCCCCATGGGCCTGACCTTGGTGAACCTACTCCTGGTAATGCACACACACACAAAGAAACTTCTTGTCCTGTCTCCCACACTGGCCAAACCAGTCACTCCAAGGTACGTGCACTGGGTTTGGCTGGGCTGGAGTTCACTTTGTGAACAGTAACTGTGCTGGGGTTTGTGCCCAAAGCAGGGCTGACAACACCCCACAGTTCAGCTGGGCTGGGCTGGGCTGCCCAGTGCCCAGCTCTGCTCTGTTCCCATGGCCAGCTTCAGGCTGGGAGGCACAGGGAGCTGGGAGGGGGCACAGCTGGGACCCCACTGCCCCAGGGATGTCCCAGACCATCCAGCCCCATGCTCAGCATGAAGAGCTGGGGAAGAGGAAGAAGGGGGATGGAGGGATGGTGTTTGTCATGCCCAGTCCCTGTCCCATGGGATGGACCCGGCTCTGCTGGGGATGCTGAGCACCTGCCTGTGGTGGGGAGCAGTGACTGAGTGTCTGGCTTGGCCATGCACCTGCAGCTTTTGCTTTACCTCTTACTTTGTCTGTACCTCAAACCACCACTTTTCACCCCTTTACCCTACTGATTCTCTCTCCCACCTGCCCCCCAAGACAACCCACCACGGAGTGGAATTTCTTCTCCCTCAACAGTGCCCTGCACGTGCTGGCTCTGTGTGATGGTAACAGGTGCTGACAATGCCCTCCAATTTTTGTGAACACACAAAAGCTGCATTTAAACACATTTTTTTCTTCTTGTCTTCCATTTGTAGGTTTTTCTTCCCAAATATTCACTTAACCTTCCTTTTCCAGCCAGCCTGTTCCAAGGCACCTCCATGGTGTCCCAGTGAAGGGGCTGGAGACAGGCACTCCCGAACTAGAGCCTGTCATTGCCTTTTTGTCATTTGTCCCACACCTGCGTGCAAAGTGGGAAATGAGTGGCAACTGTGCTGTTGGGAATTGGGGGGATCACAGTGCTGGTTTCCTCCATCTATTGTAAGATTTCCTTGGATTCTCTGCCAAACAACTGGGCTTTAAAAAAATCCTTGAATGAGAAATTCATAGCAGATCCTTTCATAAATGGACAATGGGTTTCAGTCAAAAGCAGAAGGATGAACCTTCAGTGAGGGAAAGCAATGGGAACTGGCGCGTGCAGGGTATGTGCTCACATTTTGAAAAGCACCTAAAAGACACAGAAGCCTTAAGTGAAACATGTCACCCTCAGACAGACCCAGATACTCCAGCACACAAGGGTGAAAAAATCCCCCTTGGCATCACAAGGCTCAGTGGGACTCAATTCCCAGGACATGCTGTCTCTAACTCTCGTGTTCTCTGCCACCACAAAGCCAGCACACATCCACCGCTGGAAGAGCCACAATTTACAGCTGCAAAAA
Organism: Ptilonorhynchus violaceus; assembly: GCA_013397565.1. Taxonomy (NCBI): domain Eukaryota; kingdom Metazoa; phylum Chordata; class Aves; order Passeriformes; family Ptilonorhynchidae; genus Ptilonorhynchus; species Ptilonorhynchus violaceus. The sequence goes on from VZRJ01007738.1 coordinate 115,500, forward strand.
AAGAGCCTTGGACAAGTGAAGGCACTGCTGGAGTCAGGACTGGAGCCGTGGTGACAGCCAGGGCACCCAGGGGAAGGAAATCTCTTGCCACTTCTCCGTTTTGCAGTGAGGCCCAGCTGGTAGAACTGAGTGTCCCTCCCCTCGGACTGTCTTGGCTGCTGTTTGGCTTCCAGACAAGTTAAGCTGTTCTCCTTGTTTGGGACACTTTAGCCACTTCAAGATTACAAATGTGAATGACTTTCTGTTCAAGAGCATTGGCATAGAAGCCAATTTGATGACAAACTTTCCTCTGGGGAATCTGTGCAACTTCTTCAGTTAATCCCAGGGATGTGCTGGAGCAGACGCAGGCTCTTGGCTGCCCCATCTCACACCCTCTCACCGGTGCTGGGCTCAGGAGCACACACAGATTTGTGTCCCAGTTGTGCCATCCTGCAGTGGAAGAGGCTCAGGGTCCCACTGCGAAACAGGGGCCGAGGAATAGAGGAACACGATGTGGCCAAAGGCCACAGATCAACTCCCAGTGCCTTGGACACCTTCCTTCCTGGAGGTTTGGCTCCCCGGGCCGGCATGGCAAGAGCCTGGATGGTGACCTGGAAGAAAACTGTTGGGAAGAGATCTGGAGCCTTCAACAATGCCTGGACCCCTTTCCTCGGGAGCTGCCTTCAAACTGGGGTCTGACCCTTGTCCCCAGCCTGAGCCACGACACGGCTGAGCCACAGCCATGCCCAGCCCCGGCCCTGGGCCCCTCTGAGCCAAACCCTGACCCGAGAGCTGCCTTCCTGGCTCAGCCTTGGATCTGCAGCACCACCAGGAGCTTGCCTGATGACCTGGACTCGTAGATGACCCCATTTACCAGTCTCAGGCGTGCCCCTGCTCGGGCGACTGTGGCTGAGTCCCGGCTGTCCCCTCTCCAGGCACCACAGATGCTCAGTGTTGCTCCATGAACAACTGGATGGGGCTGAACTCTCATCTACATTGACTCAGACACAGAACTCAGCTCCTCAGACCACTTGACATCTCATCCCTTGTTGTGATGTCCCTTTAAGAAAATATTTTTTTCACTTTCTATTCCAGTTTTCACTTCAAGTCCTCTGCACTCCCATGCCATGGACACTTCAGGACAAATTGTGTCAAGGACATGTGGCTTCACTATCCCTGGTAAGTCACCAGCCGGGCAGATTCCACCAGAAGGGACATTATTTGTCACTTGGCTTTTGTTGGAAAGGCTCCAGGGCAGTCAGGAAGATACCTTGGATGTTTCCTTAAGAAGCATCTGCAGCTTGTTTTCCTCACGTAGGTTTTGGCACCAAGGAGGAGGAGATGGAGGTGGGGAAGCGCTGGCGCTGCTCCAGGCAAGGCTTCCCACAGCTCCAGGGTTTTCACAGGTTTATGGAGCTAAGTGTCTGTGTCGGACACAGAGGGAGCAGAGTCTTGTACTCTGCAATGTACTGATTATTTTTTCCATAGAGAAAATGATGATTCTGTTATAAAGGCTACAATTTTACTTGTAACCAGTGATTCCTCAAACCACAGAAATATCAAAATATTTGAAATTGTTACTGTATAGTTGAAAGAAAAAATGAGCCATCATCTGCTGCCTATTTTCAAGATCTCAATGGAGAGGTGTAAGGTGTGTCAGAAGATTTAGGATGTGAATTACAGGAAAATGTCTTCAGCCTAGAAAATATGACATTTACGACTGGGGATGTGAACATTGCCATTGGAGAAGCTCTATCCAGTAATTACTGGTAGATGGGAATGAATATTGGCTTTAGCTCACACAATGCATAAGCATGGCAAAACACACAAAAAAGTTACCGTTTGATTTCAAATGTTTTGTTATGCCAGTTTTTAATCTGCTTTTCGTATTTTCCCAAGCTCTTCAGACTTCCAGAACTTAATTTTACAGATTTCCATTTTTACAGATTTCCATTTAATTTTACAGATTTAATTATTCAGACTTCAGCACGTGGAAATCATGGAATCATGGAACATGCTGAGTTGGAAGGGACCCATCAGGATCATGGGGTCCCACTGCTGTCCCTGCCCAGGACACCCCAACAATCGCACCCTGTGCCTGGGAGCATTGTCCAGCGCTTGTCCAATGTTGTCCGAATGACCACAGCCCACAGCTTTTTGTAGACTATGATGCTGAAAATCTTTTACATTATTTTCTCATTATTACAGCATTGTTCTACATTCACCAAGTCTTGCCCCGTCATCGTTTTGTTATTTTAAAGGGTAACAAAGGTGAGGATGATGGAGTTTGGTTTTCAGGGAGCAATTTAGTTTCCTTTGTGAATTTTCCACTTCAAACCTCTGGTCTTTCCCTTTCTTTTTACACAGGGACCTTCCTGTGTTCGTTCTTATCTCAAGTGACACTCCCCTGTCAGGAATGCAAACCTGCTCAGGGTGATTCAACTAACACCGAGATACAAATCAGACACAAACCCACTGCAGTGTGGAGTTTTGTGAATTAGCTGAAAAATAAGTGCTCTGAAATGTAACAAACGGACATTAAGATGCTTTTACAGGAATACATCAAAGCCTGACATAATGTAGTTGTATTTTAGTCCAGTGGCAATACACAGTTGAGGGAAACCCATGTTCTGCAAGAGGGATTTTTGCTCTTCTGCAATATCTTGTGGACGAAAAGGCAGCATTTACCCTCCCTGAAATTGTCACTTATTTCCAAGGCATACTGAAAGATAAGTTGATTTTTGAGTAAATATTTTACTTCTGATATGTTCTTCACCCAGCAGAGAACCTATCACCTCTGAAGAGCTCAAGGCTTATTTATAAATGCCATCTCTGTTTCAGGCATGGAGATGTCAGGACCTCCCCAGAAGGGGAGTTTCTTGCTCAGCAATCCTTTGCAGAGACACGGAGACATTGAGGTACACCTGGCTTGTATTTACTCTTTTCTGCCCCTGCTTGGTACCAGAGTTTATCCAAGAAAACGCTAAATTTAATTTCCTCAGCACCGTTGTGTCTGGCAGAGGGAGCCTCTGTGCACACCTCCAGAAATTCCTGTCGGAGCAGCAGAATGCTGCTGGCAAAACTGATCCCGCCCCTTGATGGTGTTTGTAGGGATCAAAGGTCCTTTGTTAATGGGCCAAAATCTTTCTCCTGGGCCAGAAGCAATGAAAGAAATGGCAGAACCATGCACCTCAAGAAGAGGTCGTGCTGAATAAGCTCATCATGCTCAATGGCTCATTAAACACTTCCAGCTCTTCCAGAGGATCTTGGTCCTCTGGCACTGCGCTGGTTCCGTCCAGGACAGGGTTAATTTTTGCAGTAGCCGGGAGGAAGCATGGCCAGGACCCTGAGGTTATCCTGTACCACCTCAGCTCATTGCCGTGGGGGGGAAGGGAGGCTCTTCCCAGGTGAACAAGTTCCTTCCAGGCAAGGAAACCTGGCTGGGGAGCCGCCGGCACTGTCTGTTGTCAGGGGAGTGTTTTTGTGTGAATTGTTCCCTTTTTTGTACCCTCTGTCATTAGTGTTGTTGGTGTTACTGTTCCTTTTTTTATCTCATTGCTGTTTACAGTAAATTGTTCTTATCTGAACCCGTGATCTTTAAATTTTGTGCCTCCAATGCTCCTCTCCAATCTGCCCAAGTGGGGAAGGGAAGGGGGAACGTGGGGAGGGAGCGGTGCTGGTGACCCTCAGTTCTCCCCAGTGGCCCTGGTGTGATTTCTCTGACCTCGAGTGACATTCCTCCTGCTCTCTGCAGGTGTGATTTAAGGACACTCTGTCCCTTTGCACCCAGCCATAGTTACTGCCCAGCTTCGAGCTCCAAGGCGCCTGAGCCACTTTGCAGGGGCCAGGCAAGCATCAGTCCCTTGGATGGCTTTGAAAACGCTTCTCCCAAAGTTTGTGCAGATTGCAACAAGCACTGTCCTGCTGAAGCACGCCTCAATCCCACCCATCAGCTGAACAGAAAAAGCTTTTGGGTGTGCACATCAACAGGAGGAAGTGTCCAGATAGGGCAGAGGATCAGGGAAAGCAGCACAGAAACCAATTGGGTTCAAGGCTCTCTCCTCACTGCCCAGCCCATCTCTAGTCCTCCTGCCTCTCATCTAACAACCTAGAAATTCTCTATAGCCTTTTTCTACAGGTTTTCTATACTTTTTCTGTAGTTTATTCTATAGTTTCCTCACTACAAGAAAGACATTGAGCCACTGGAGCACATCTAGAGAAGGGAAGGGAGCTGGAGAAGGGGCTGGAGAAAAGGAGGCTCAGGGGGACATTCTGGCTCTCCACAATTCCCTGACAGGAGGGGGCAGCCAGGGTAGGGTCGGGCTCTGCTGCCAGGGAACAAGGGACAGGATGAGAGGAAACGGCCTAAAGTTGTGCCAGTGAAGATTTATGTTGTAAAGTAGGGAAAATTTCTTCATGGAAAGGGTTGTCAAGCATTGGAACAGGCTGCCCATGGTTGTAGTGAAGTCACCATCCCTGGAATTGTTCAACACGTGTGAGAGTGGCACTGAGGACACGGTTTAGTGGTGAATATGCTGCTGGTGCTGGGTTGATGGTTGGACTTGGTGATCTTAAAGGTCTTTTCCAAGCGTAACAACTCCGTGATTCCGTGATTCTGTAGAAGCTACCACAGGATGCACCTTCCCAGCGGGATGTCTGGGTTACGTGGGGACATCTCAGCACGGGGGTGGTGCTGCCCTGCTGCTGGTCAGCAGCACAGCCCGGCACGGGAGCACACGAAGCTGGCACAGCCGGTGACACCCCTGATAAAAATCCTCCAAATGAAACAGCGCATCGGGCTGACAGGAATAACCCACACCTCTTCTCCCGGGCAGGTGAGGCTCGGCACGAGCTCGCAGCCTCCCCTCCCTGCATTGCTGTGCCCGGAGCTGTGCGTGCCACGTCCCGAGGGCTCTCCCCGGGGTGAGCTCCGTCCTCGCTGGGTCAGTGTGTCTGTCCTGCCCCAGAGCTGGCACCACGTTCAAATGCTGCAGCCGAGAGGTTAATCAGCAGCTACAGAGGGAGTACTCGGGGAAAAACACATGTCCCTTTCAATTAGGTTTGCTCAAATCCACTGCAATGAGCGGAGGGCTGTAACACTCCATTATTCCTAGCAATCAAATTAAATTTATGCTTGTCATTAAAGAGTCACCGTTTGCTGCCTCTTCGGGAGCTCTGATCACCGCTGTGTTATCATTGAGGAGTGGTGAATGACTTCTTGTTCGTGCTTTATCCACAGTCAATCTTCAGAGACGTCATTTGTGTGCTTTTTAAAGCCATTCTCGTCACAGGATTTGGAAAATACCCTCAGTCTCATGTATTGTAAAAATGGCTTAGTGCATAATGTGATTTGTAGTGTAGAGGAGAAAATCAAAGCACTCCAACCTGTTTCCTCCTTTTAAGGCCAAACCCAGCAACTTCAATTAAGCAGGAAGGTCTGAGTGGGCTGCAGTGTGGGGACAGCACCTCAAGGACCCCCAGGAGCTTTGAGGCAATTCTTTGTGATGTAGCAGATGTGGTCAGGTCTGAGATACCAACATCTCCTTGGTTCTTGAGCTGGGAAAAATGTTGGGTTGGAACTTTTAGAAAGAAAGTACAGACTTGACAACACAAATTTTTTGTGAGTTTGTCTTATTTTTGCCGTGTTCATATTTAAAAATTTATAACCCCGGTGTCCCACGGAGATGATTTCCTGCAGGGGCATTGTGTGTCTGTGTGTGAATCGACCAGGGCAACCACCAAGCCACAGCTGAAAGGCAAAGAGTAGATTTATTTCGTTACCTTGCTAACAACACTGGGCAGCAGAGACACACAGGGACACTGGGGCAGTGACACACAGGGACACTGCTCACCCCGACAGTCAGAGACACACGGGGACACTGCACACACAGGGTCACTGCTCTGTCAGGCCCAGCTCATCCCAGCAAACAGACACCCAGGGGCACAGGTGCCTGTGGGTGCGTTATCTCTACGCAGGAATTCTGCTTCCCAAAACAGGCAGAGGATGAACAACACCAGGCATAATAACGGAGTTTTCCCACACTGACATTTTTAGCACTCCCAGCTGCAAGGTCACTTTGAGCAAATTGATTCCCTCCTTTCTCACCAAATCTTCTGGTTTTAACCCTTTCCTCCCAACTGTGGGCTTCGTGTCTTTCTTTGTATAATAATATTGGAAGTTTTTGGCTAATATTGATGACATTACACAGAGAAACCAAGGTCCAAAACATGAAATTCCTACACAGTTCATGAAAATTAGTATTTCAAGAGGCAAGTACCCACCACTGTTCCTCCAGTAAAGGTTTCAGATCAAACAGACATTCATTAACATTATAAATTTCTGAAACAATTGTTAATTGTCCATTTTCTACTGATTTCCAGTAGGAAAATTCATCTGGAAGTTGCAAAATTGCTATTATTCATGGGAACCCATTCATTTTGTGAGCAACTGTTGTGCAGTGGATACTTCTAAGTACTAAGAAGAGATGAGAAAAGAGCTAGGAGAAGGCTAAAAAATGACAGCAAATACTTCCAAGGTTAGGAAATATTATAAGTACCATTGATCTTCCACCCAAACCAGAAAGAGAACAGGAAAGGATGTCTTTCCTGCAAGTCCACTTTACTGGACAACCTGGTTTCATGTAAGAGCAGTTCTTGGGGTACCCAGGGATGGGGAGCAGAGTGAATCCCCCACAATCCAAGGGAAGTGGTCAGTGACTGCTGCACCAGTTGGACACACCCAGGTCTCTGGGGCCATCTGGGCTCCAGCCAAGGCCACCGAGGGAGCTGGCAGAGGTGCCCGCTGAGCCAACTTCCATCACTCATCAGCGGGCCTGACTCGGCCTGGAGGGCCCAGCTGATTTTACGTTTGCAGATGTGGCACCCATCTGCCGCAAGGGATGAAAGGAGGATCTGGAGAACCTTCTCTCTCCCCACGATTCCTTGAAAAGAGGTTGTAGCCACATGGGGACTGGGCTCTGCTACCAGGTGAAAAGCGAGAGAACAAGAGGAAACGGCCTCAAGTTGCACCGGAGGATATTTAGATTGGATATTAGGAAAAATTTCTTCATGGAAAGGGTGGTCAAGCCCTGGAACAGGCTGTGCAGGGCAGTGGGCACCATCCCTGCCAGGAGGGATTTAAAAGATGTGTAGATGTGTAACTTAGGGATGTGGCTTAGTGGCATTTGGCAGTCTTAGGTTTGCAGTTGGACTTGGTGATCTTAAAGGTCTCTTCCAACCTAAATGATGCATTGAAGTCCACTGGGTCTGGAGAGATTTCAGGTGAAGTGGGTCAGAAAAATGATTAAACCAAAGCAGAGCAAAATCTCATTTCCAGGGCAGACAGGGCCGTTTGGTTGGGATCAGCATGGTACAGTGCACTTCAGCTATGCCAACAGGCCTGTGCAAGAAGAAGAATTCTTTCTTCAGAATGGGTTTCTAGCTGCACAGTCAGGACCAAATTCTGGCTAAAAGGTACCATTATGGTTTCCTGGCTTGTCCCTGTTAGCCCTTTGCTGTTGCACAATCATTTAAACAGACAAATACACACATAATCATAATTTGCTCTGTGGTTTATCAATATTAAATTCAGTTGTTGTTGAATTTTTAACAACAAAAATGCTGTCATATCAAAGAAGTGAATTTTAGGGAAGTTGGACAAGCAGCTGTATTTACACAAGACAATGGAAACTCTGTGCTGTTGAAGAAAATGACTGAGAAGCACCAGAACAGAGCCCTGGTGTGCTGGGTGTCACACAGGAGTGTAACTGAGGAACTCCTGCCTGGAGACTTCTCAGTGCAACAGCAAAGCAATGGTCACTTGTCAGACACTAAAGTGATCCTAAGGGCCTGCCCATGAGCACAGAGACAGACAGAGAGCCTGAAGGGGGGGTCTGGAGCACGGATCAGCCTCCTGCTTGTGCCATTGACCATGGAATCCTAGAATAACCTGGGTTGGAGGGGACCCACAAGCATCATTGAAGTCAAACGCCTGGTCCTGCACAGGACACCCCAAGAATCCCACCCTGAGAGTGTTGTCCAAACACTCCTTGAGTCTGGCAGTCAAAATTAAAATGTGTCATAGTTTTGGGTAGTTAAAACATGGTCAGTGCCTCTTACTCAGTGGGAATCCAATATTCTCATGGCTGAGCGGGACTTCCTGGCCTCGTGTTTAACAGTTTGTCTACTTCTTCCACACAATGTCAGGTATGAGATCAGGTGTACAGACCCCGCGGCTCTGGGCTGAAGGGTGGAGCTCTGACTCTGTGGACCTTCTCTGTGGGTCTGCAAGGAGAGCTGCTCTCCACCCCCCTCTGTCCGTGGCCTCCGCAGAGCAGGTGGAGGAGCAGGATTTCCATGGGAGCCACCAGGGCTTTGTGTCCCCTCCTTTGGCTGGGAGGTCTCCAGTCCATCCTACGGCGTGGAGCAGGACAGCCCCAGCACCAAATCAGGCTGGCTACGACTCTGCTGAGCCCTCCAGGAATGGAGACTTCCTGCCCCTGCCGTGACTTGGCCCAGGGCTGTGCCATCCTCCTGGGGAGGAAAGTTTTCCTAATGGCCATCCTGCACCTCCTGAGCCTGAGTCTGTGGCTCCTGCCCCTGTTACTCCACCTCCTGTTATCAAGAAGGGTTTGTTGAGGAGCGTGTTCAGTGCAGGAACTTGGTGCACAAGTTGAGCTCTGGGGGCAGGACCTTGAGCCCGAGGCAAGAGGCCGACAACCCCAGACCTTCCTGTGCTTTTCCTTTTCCCCTTGGACTGTGAGGGGATAAAAGCCCAGGGGTTCCTTTCTCCAGGGTCCCTCCTCAGAGACACCAGCTCGGGGCTGTTGTTTTGTTATTTAGTTATTGTACCATGATTAAATTATTTTAAGGATCTGGACATCTGAGACTCTGCCATGGGAAACCTGGGGTGGAACCAGTGGGGGAGCCAGGTCTGCCTGTGAGTGTGGGGGTGTAGCTGCACAGGAGCCTCAGTCCCAGCTCAGCTGCTGTGACAGTGACTGCCAGTGGCTCCTGGATGGTCAGGCAGGGAAGCTTCCTTAGCAAGTTTGACTCCAGTGCCTTTGTAATTCCCTCTCAAGTACAAAATCACAGAATCAATTAGGGAGGAAAACACATTTTAAATCAAATCCAACCACAAACCAAACCATAAAGTAATTGCAGGCTGCTACCTTGTCACCTCTTCACCAGCTGAGCCCAGACCAGCTCCCTCAGCCTCCCTGAGCTGGTTTCCTACCTCAGGCTCCTGACTATCTCGGTCACTGTTTACTGGCCCCTCTCTGGTCTCCCCACACCCTCCTGACATAGGAGACCAATACCAGAGGCAGGGTTGCAGGTGTGACCTCTGCTGACCCACTCCAAGGATCCAGTTTCCAAGGTCCACGTGGATTTATGTCCTGCTATTTTGCCCCCCTTCCCCTCCCCAGTTTTGTATCATATGCATGTTGGCAGAGGGTGGCTCTGTCTCATAACCCAGACACTGAATGATGTGATCCCAAATATCACCCTGGGGAGGACACTCATTGCCGGTCCCAAAGCAGACATCGGTCCATTGCTCAATGCCATTTGAGCCTGTTTTCAATCCCCAAACAGCTACTGGTGGTTGCCCAGCCTGTTCTGACTCAGCTGCCAAGTGGAAATGCTCTGAGACATCATTTTGTGTTTTCTTCTTCCCCAGAAGCACAGACACACTTACACGAACAAGTGTGCTCTCCATTGCACTCCCTGTGCAATCCCTGTGAGCATCACTTCAGCTCCTGGCAGTGGATTCCACAGAATCACAGCCTGGCTCAGGCTGGAAGGGACCACAGAGGCTCATCTGGTCCCACCTCCCTGCCCCAGCAGGGCCATCCCAGAGCACAGGGCACAGGAGTGTGTCCAGACAGTTCTGGAATATCCCCATGAGGAAATTCCAGAGGAATATCCCCAGATAGCTCTGGTCTGTTCAGGGCTCGGGCCCTGCCCACGGCAGAAGTTCTGCCTCCTGTGCAGGGGGAACTCCCTGGGCTCAGTCCCTGCCCGTTCCTCTGGGGCCACTGCTGGGCCCCCTGGAGCAAAGCCCAGGCCCTGCTCGGACCCTCCCTGCACACAGGGACACCCAGGGATGAGGCTTGGACACAGGGACACTCAGGGATGAGGTTTGGACACAGGGACACCCAGGGATGAGGGCCCCTCTCAGCCGTGTCTCCTCTCGAGGCTGAACAGCCCCAGCTCCCTCAACCTTTCCCGGGCAGGGGGATGCTTCAGGCCCTTCCTCATCTCTGCAGGCTCTGCTGGACCTGCTCCAGGAGCTCCATGTCTCTTGTGTACTGAGGAGCCCAGATTTGGATCATTTGGATTTGGGATGCTTTTCACTGTGAGTTACTGGTGTTATCCTACTTTTCTAAGTAAAACTACCCACTGATTTATTCCAGATGTGCAAAAATAATTTTTCTTTCCCTGAAATTCTGCTCTGGGGGGTGAATTTACTCTTTGTAGAGTGCGGTCTTGCCACTTGATTTAGTGTTTTCAGCCTGGTGCTTGTGCAAATCCAACTCAAGCCACAGTCAGAGGTGACACACAGCACTTCCTGCTCCCTTACTAAGCCAACAAAACCACTCAGAAATATTTTTTCAACTTACGTGTTTTCTCAAGAAAATAAATATTCAGGGTAGTTTGATACACCAGCTTACATGGAAAAATATATTTGCATAAATACTCAGATGAGAATATTTGCACGAGTAATTAGGACATGTTTGTTTTTCACAAGTGTTTATTTAGAAGGAAGTGTTTTTCTACCAAATATTCATATATAAAAGAGGTCATGAATGCAAACAAAATGATTCATGGGGATTAGTCTGAAAGAAGATTTCCCCATGTGTCTGTAATATTTCCACTCACCTCTGGTTGCTATGTAGGCAGTCATCTGCAAAACCTGATCAGCTCTGACAAGGCCTTTCCAAGTCTGCAGGATCATCTGGAGCACGGATGGAGGCATTACTGCAGGTTCCCCAAAGCACTGAGCTTCTGCCAGTAATTAACAATATAAGAAATAAGAATATTAATTATAATAAAATAATCCTTGCTCGACATGAGACCCTGAGCCTGGGCTGACACCTGTTCCTTATCCCCAAGACGCCGCTCCCAGTTAATGCTGCCTGAGCCCATTAAGTTGGATCCAAAGGACAGGGCACTGTTGTGTGTCTTGCAACCCCAGGAGACCGACAGCAAAGATGCTGCTCAAGTCTTTTGTTCCACATAAGAGCCTGCCTTGATTCCAGAGCTTCTTGACGTGCTTCTCCCACTCCCTGTGAGAGCACAAAGGACCCCCACAGTGGCACAGCGCTGCCGATGGAGATGGTGGGGCTGGCTCAGGGGGGTCACACTCTCACCTTCCCTTCTGAGGGCTCGAAGGCAGTGTCAGGGAGTCAGCTGGGTTCTGCTGTGCTGATTCCACCCTCTCCCAGATGGAAGAAGTCCTTTCCACACGTATTTTCTTCCTCTTTCAAGGTGATTGGGAAAAGCGTGAAAGGATCTTGGTCCAGCATTTAACAACCTCAAGAGTCCTTTACCACTGCGGGTTTCTGAGTCAAGTAGGTTGGCTTTTCAGAGCACATCAAAGCAAACACCTGCCAGGTGTCTGTGGGAGCGGTTCCTCAGTCCTCTGGGGTCTTTAAAAACCCAAAGGAAAGCCAGAATTACCAAATACTGGTGCAGTGGGTTTGACCCCTTAGGACGGTGTGACTCCATCATTGAATTCCTCCTGGTCTTCCCGCCAAGGGCCACACTCCACGTCCCACTGCTGCCTTCCCAGCCAGTGCAGGAGCTCCTGAGCACACAGAGGAGGAGCTCCAGCCTTCAGCTGAAGCTGCTGAGTAGGGACACAACCACAGTGGGTTACTCTGACAATTATAAAGAGCTCTTAGCAGTGGTGTGAGGACCTGGAGGGTGCAAAGAAGGTTCAGCATGGGTCCTGAAACTGGAGGATGAGAAGGAATGGGGAGCCTGACCCGAGGATGAGCTGGGGACTAACCTGGTCTAGAGGTATTTCAGTAAGTGGTTTGGATGAGGGCTGAGGAAGAGGCTCTGAAGGAGAGGTGGAACCTGGGGTCTGTGGGACTATGGTTTCCTGGCAGCAGTAGGGAAAGAGCACAAAGGGGAGAGACCATCACAATGCTGGCATTTCAAGAAGGGAAATATCAGTTATTTTTGACTCTCATGGAATTCACAGAAGTCTTATGAGGCACTGACTCCAAATGGAAAGTGTCCAGATAAGGTTTTCTGGAGTGACTCAAGGCCCAGGAAAGCTGACTTAGAGTGGTGTTACAACTGCTGACCAAATCGTTTTGATGAAGAAATGAGAGAGATACAGCTCATAACAAACCTGGGTGGATAAATGCTACATTGATTTCCACTGGGTTGTTAACCAGTAGTAGAATCACAGCAGGATCCACTGAGTAGGAGCTGCAGCAAGACAAAGTCAGCCTGGAAATAATTGTTAAAGCCACCAAGCCCTGGTCAATTCATCACATCTGAGCTCAACCTGAGGACATGGCTCTCAGATGTGTTCCATGTCTCTTGCTCAAATACCTGGTTGGATTCAAAGGGAGCAGAATCCAACCTGGCTGTTTGGATTCACTGCTCCTGCCATGCAGCTGCTCAGACGGGCCTGGAAAAGCTTTGCTGACGCAGGCAAGAGCGTCCCTGTGGCAATATAACTCACTTTGGCCTTTATAACAAAAAGAAAAGCAGGTGGATGCTAACAGAGGTGTTTCTATGCCCAGGTGAGGTGTGTTTTGCCCACGCAGAAATATTCCCAAAGCATCACAGTTTGGGTGCACCCAAGAAGCTCCTGGGTGCCTGAGGTCCCGCTGTTCCCTGCTGGTTTTGAGGTTTTTGAACACCCTGCCCCTGACTTTTACAGGTCAGTGGATGCTGCACCTCCCCTCCCGCTGTGCCAGCTCCACCGCTCTCTGAGCCACCTGCAGCAGCTCCCCACGGTGCAAATCACAGGCGATGCACTCCCGTGGCCTCCCCAAATGCGAGCAAAGCCCGGCCAAGGCGCCAGCCTGGAGGCCAGGGGAGATGGAGGCAGCCTGGAGGCCAGGGGAGATGGAGGCAGCCTGGAGTGACCTGTGCCTGCTGTCACCCCTGCTGCCCCTTCCCGAGGAGCTTGGCTGCTGGACCAAGACCTCTGCCAAACGGGCAAAGTCCTTGTGCTGTTCCTGCAGCCCGAGGCCGTGGATTAATGGAAGTTACTGAAGTTTACCCGACTCGATGCCCTTTCCAAAGCAAACCTCCTTTACACAACAGCAAGTCGTAGGTTTGGGGCCGTTAATGGTTTTAGGAATTGCCAATATCCTCTGCTAATGCCATCAGCACCTCACGGCCTGAGCTCAGCGGGGCGAACTGGAGGTCTGTGCCCTACTTAGCCGGTGTAGATATTTGTCAGTAAGTGGGGCACTCAACAACCTGAGATCTGACAGCCTTCAGATCCTGTATGGAGAGATGTCAATCATTCTGGCTTACATTAAACATCTTCCCAGGCATCTGGATTATATTATAATATCCCATCAGTGCCAAATTATAAACATGAACCACACATGCTAATCTCTTGATTCTGGCTTATTTCCCTTTCAGACAGTCCACAGAAGAAGGAAAAAAATGTCTTTTGTCAGCGTAAGAAAATTATAAACCACATGTGAGGGAGGGTGGAGACATCACCCCATGTCTCTCCTGAGCCAGCTATGGATTTTTGCAATAGATTTAGTGTTTATGGCCATTTTCACTCTCTGCCTTGGTAATAATCATAGTGAAGACACCCAATAACCAGTAAATGGAATTACAAGAGGAAACACTTTGATGTTTTCTGTGCTTCTCAGTTTGCTCTATGACATGCTCCTACCTGCCCAGAGCTGGACCTGCTGGCCAAGAGGGACAGGGCAGTGACCACGGAGAGGTCACTGATCACCACCTTGTCCTGCTCTGGGGCAGCAGCAGGAGCTCCTCAGGAGACATGTGGAAATCACTTGGAAGCTCTGACCAGCTGACTTTTACATCTTAAAGTAGCGTCTGGTTTATTTTTCTGAGAGTGAATTTACTGAAGGTAAAGAGCATTTTCCTGGCAGTCCTGGGGATGGGATTCTTTGCATGCAAAACGTGCTGGGTAACTCCTCCTTTTTCTCTACACAGCTCTGCTCCGAGGCCAGGAGCCCAGGCCAGCACAGAGGTGTGAATGTCCTTGGAGGTACCCACAGCTCCAGCTCTTCTCAGACGAGGATGGAGTTAGGTGAGGAAAGAATACAACAGGAATCCTCTTGCACTCCTTAAAGACACAGAAGAGCTTGGCAGCACTTTCTGAGAGATGCTCAGCATCCCCAGGGCTCAGGCAAACCCAGCTATCTCTTTGGGAAACTTCTCCAAAGAGCTTCTTCTGTCTCATGGAGCACGAGAAATTGTCCACTGTGGATCACAGTCCAAGTGAGACCCAACAGGAGGAGCTGGACAGGCCCTTCCCAAGGAGAATGTTGGAAAACCATAGGCTTGAGCCCTGCTATGTCTCTTTTGCCACAATGACCTTCAGGTGACCTTGCTTCCCAGTGTGAGAGTACCAGCAGAAGTGGTTTCAGTCCACTGCAACTGGAATGGACTGGGCAGTTTGCCAAGTGAATATCTGCTGGGTTAATCACTGTGCAAATCTAATCAGGAACTGGAATGTGCCAGGCTCATTACTGAAATTAAATTCACCTCCAATTAAAGAGAGAGCTACAAGCTTCCATCATGCAGAGGTGCCCCCAGGCTGCCCCTCCCAAAACCAATATCAAATCCAGTCCTGCTGAACCGCAGGTTTGCTGAGCTCTGGAGGTATTTCCAGGTGTGAGGAAGTGAACTGCTGTTTGTGATTTCCCCCAAGGCTCTCTAAGGAGTTTACTGATGCCTTTAATAAGTCACCTTGCAAGTCAGGAGTAACTTCAATGGTAGGATTTCCAAGGAGCACTCACCAAGAGAAATCCAGGGACACGGGAACTGGAACACGTCCCATGGCAGGGTCGTTCCTGAGGTCTGTGAGCACCTTTACAAATTCTTACCTTCACATGCTGAATCTTTCCTTGGGACCTACGCACCTTAGGTCTACACTGGGGAGTCCAAATTAAGAAATGAAGTTTGTGCTGAGAACAGCAAGGCTGCAAAGTCAAGCAGGTAAAGTGCAGAGATGCCGACGGAAAAGTTGTTCAAGCTTTCATTTGCCCCTTTGGCTTCTACGTTACACTTGCACAGCCTAATCACATCATCACTACACACCACATCATCTCTTCCTCCATCTGTGATTCACCTGGGCATTATCTGATTTCAAGGAAAAACTTTTAATATCTTAGGCCTAAATATGTGCCTGTAACTGAAATCCAGCTCTGAAGACTTGGCAAGACTGCAGATGTAATTCCTGACCTTCTTTTCTCCTCCAGTACTGAAAGAAAAAACAATCCACAAAGATTGGAGCTTGGCTTTCACCTGGAGATGGCCAACATGGATGCAAAACTTGGAGGCTCCCTGTACACACGTCCTTGGTCCACTCAGACCTTTGATTGCCTACCCTAAAAATCACAAGTATATAAAAAAATATGGCTGGGCTCTGGGCTCCCCCATCCTCATGGGCAGAAACCAGCACTAGATAACAGGATAAAGGATCACAGACTGGTTCAGGTTGGAAGGGACCACAGCGGGTCACCTGGTCCCACCTCCTTGCCCCAGAAGGGCCATCCCAGAGCACAGGGCACAGGAGTGTGTCCAGACAGTTCTGGAATATCCCCAGTGAGGAGACTCCACACCCTCTCTGGGCAGCCTGTTCAGTGCTCGGTCACTGCCCAGAGAAGTTCTTCCTCATGTCCAGGTGGAACTTCCTGGGCATCAGCTCCTGCCCGTTCCTCTTGTCCCGTGGTCCCCACGGAGCAAAGCCCGGTCCCTGCTCGGACCCTCGCTGCACACAGGGACACAATGGGATGAGGGCCCCTCTCAGCCGTGTCTCCTCTCGAGGCTGAACAGCCCCAGCTCCCTCAACCTTTCCCAGGCAGGGGGATGCTTCAGGCCCTTCCTCATCTCTGCCCCCTCTGTGAGGTGAGTGCCTGGGGGGAGAGCTGGGGCACAACTGCCCCCCACACCCACGTCCCCAGAGACACTGTCACAGCTCCAAATCCGTGTTCTGCAGCAAGAAGGAGAAATGTTTAAGCTGACATCTCCCACAGTTTGACTGCACTGACAGGATGAGGAGAGGATCACCTGTCTGACCATTTTACAAATATTATAAAGAGTGAAAAGGTCTTTTTGAAATTATCAAAATGAAACATTTTTATTTTATCTGATCTTTATAGGTATTTATGTAACTGTTGGGTCTACATATAGGAATTCTTTAGAATTAGTGGGAGGTTGCTACCAGAGATTGATCAATGGCCAAATTCAACAAGACTCAGCCCCAAGTCCAGCTTAACTAAAGGGGGATTTTATAGCTCTGCCAAGACCAGGGTCAGTAAACCAGTTGCTGTTCTGTGTTCTCACAGAGCTGGGTGAAGAACTGAGTCTCTTTTTTTCCACTGGGATTAGCCAGACATTGAAAAACAGCATTTCATTTGTTTCCAGTATATAGGAAATAAAATATATATTGAAGAAAATATTTTGCTTGACAGAGAAAGGATTTCTATCAAACTGGAGTATTGAAGCATTTTGTTTTAGGAACACTGACACAAAATTCTGTCCACTTGGGGGATTTGTGTAAAAATCAACAACTTGGTGAATGCTACACACCTGCAGTAGGAATGGTTCAGCCTCAAGGCACATTTAATGGGAGCCCAGTTTTGACCCTGGCTGCCTGGGTGTTGTAGATCTCTGCAGAAGACTCAGGTACTGAGCAGAGCTCAATGCCAGCCGAAGGAGACTTCATCTTTAAACAAAACCTCTTTGCTCCCTCCCAGGCTGAGGAGCCCCAGGCTGGCTTTGTCCCAATGGTCTGACCGAGGCACTGGTGGGTGCTCAGGGAGCCCATCCTTGCCTTGATGCAGAAGAGCATCAGGTCCTCACAGTTCTCCTGGGCTTATTCTGCCTGACCCACGTCCCTACAACCAGGAGTGCTGGAAGCCCCAAGGATCGTTGTGCCAGCAGTCAGAAGGGTTGTTGTGCCACCTCACTGCAGACTTTAAGCTGCAAAGCCCTGCTCTGGCACTGCCGTGTCCCTGTGACCTGGCAGGGTGTGTCACCCCCGTGATTTACACGTGCCTGGCCTGGCAGACGCTGCACGGGCAGGACAGGAGGTGCTCACTGCTGGCCCTGTTTGATCAGTGAAATCTCTGAAGTCTTTCTGTCTTGGAACTTGGCTCGTTGAGGACCTGGCTCATGACACTATTCATTTGCAATGAATGTGTACCTCAGGTGTACCCAGTATCTCTGGATTAGCTTCCAGATGGCTGAGGAAATGTATTTGTCTGCCCAGAGAGGTTGGAGCCCCAGCCCAATTCCATCCTTGTGACTTTTTTGCCTGCGGTGTCCTGCATGCTGTTCCAAGTGTTAAGAGGAAGAGATGGCCAAGGGCTCCCAGGCAGACACCCAGCTGGGTCACAACCACCGCCCTGCCTGCTGCACCTCTCTCCGTCACCTGGCAACAAAACTGGTGAGAAAAATCCTGGAGGATTTTTATACCGAGTCACTGCTTGGCACCTGCTGTGGTGGGAAGTTTCACCCATGATGGACCTCTCAGCACGTGAATGCTCTCAGCATCATTTGTTCTTAGCCTGTGCTTTGTCCATGCCCCCAGCCCGGGCCCATGTCCCAAACCCCCAGACACACTGGCCAGGGGCTTTAACTTCCCCTCTCAGCAGGCCCTGCAGTTCTAATTCCATGAAGTCTGCAGAAGAAATTTTCAGATGCCTTGAAGGTTCTTGCAAAACTCCTCCTCCCTTCCCTCTCTGTTCCTTTGCAGAGGACACTCCTGGGTGACTCTGGCATGAGGATGAACCTCGAGCCAAAAATCTCTTCTCTGACCTGTGTCCCTGCAGGGGAGCTGTTGGGAGCTGCCCCTGCCTCCTGCAGCCACCCTTCACTCTCCAGAGGATCATCTTGGACAGCTGCTGGCGCTCCTGAGCTCCACCTGCCACATGAAATAACTTCCCCATCATCTCAGGGCCCTGGGATTCCCTCTGCTCCAGATCCCTGCAGGAGTGCCTGATGCAGTGGATGTCCCTAAGACCACCTAATTTGCCTCCAGAGCTGCCCAGGAGAGTGTGAACCATCCCTTCTCCATGGAGCTCACGGCCCCCTCTGAGGGGCATTAGTGTCCAGAATGACACCTCTCCCAGCTCAGGATGCAGACAGCTCTTCCCACTCCTGTAAAGCACTCTGCTGGCTCCGTCAATTCTGGATCAAACTCCACTTGTTGGTGCAACTCTGGCCATGTGAAAGCAGCAGCTTTGTCTGTTCACATCTTGCCTGGAAGATGGAAGTTCCTCTCCCAAATTATTCACCAAGCACAGCTCCAGGGGGTACAGCTGGGGTGTCAGACTGTCCACCCTGGGGTCTGTGTCAGGGCCTGGCTCTGCTTTCAGTATTCACACCAAGGCCTTCTACCTGAGCTCACAAAGGGGATTCAGAACTGGGCGAGTTCGTGGGCAGCTGTAAGGTGTAATTGTCTCCTTTGATACGCCTCACAACACACAGTGTTTGTCAATTTGTTCAGTTTGCTGAATTGTTGGTGGGTTTTGAGCGTGGCTGAGTCCTTGTGGAGACTCCTCTGAGACTGTGGATCAATCTCTGTAGGACTGACTCCTGGTCTCCTTATTTCTATTGAGTTATATCACATTTCATAGGCATCTTATCAAGATCATTTGGAGCCACAATGGAGAATAGTTCAAAGCCAGAGCCAGAAGATGAGATCTGGCCTTTAAGTAGTTTTTATGCTTTGTGGTATAAAGGTGTGGTTCCTGCTTGCCATTCCAGGACCTGTTTGACACCCTCCCTCCCTCCCCTGGATTTGCACATCACTCTCCTGGGTTTTGCACATCACTCTCCTGGGTTTTAGGCCCTTTGGCTGTGAGTGACGTTCCCATCAGTGTGTGGGTATCTCTCTGGAGTTTTCTTGCTGCCTCTTGCAGCCTGTGCTTGCTGTCTGATGGTTTCACTGAGAATCTCTTTGTGGAGAGCCTGAAGACACAAGTACCTGCAAGTTCTGTTCTCAGCTCCAAAGTTAATTGCCCACATTGCCTCTCTTTAGCCCCAAATCCCAATGCCAGTCTTCCCTAAACCCAGTTATTTAGCACTGAGCCTCAGTAGGTTCTTCCCTTGTGTGCTCTGGGAGGCTTTTCCAGTGTAGAGACACTAATTCCTGCTGGTCTCTGGAAATCTGGAGACCCCCATCCTGACTGGTTACTGCACTTGGTTACCTCTTGGATCCTCTACAGGTGTCAATGCTAAACCCGAGCCCTGCACAGCCCCTGCCAGTGTCAGACCTCGTGGGGGCTGGTGCTCCTCTGCTTCATGAGTGGTGTCTCAGTTGTGCTGTGGTCTGAAGGAGCCACTGGTGGGACAGCTGGAGTGAGGGGCAGGGCTGTTCCCGCTCCCTGCCTGCCGGTGGGACAGTCCTGCCTCACCCTGAGGTTCTGCTCCTGGTCCCTCCTGCGCCAACAGCTTCCCATGAAACGTCCCCGGTCGCTGGAACTGCTCAGCAGCCGAGGCACAGGGAGCGGCAAGGCAGGCTCGGGTGAACTCCCTCCACGTGTCAGCAAAGAACCCCTCAAAGAGCAGAGCTGCACCGCTCTCCTGCCCCTCTCCAGGGCTGCCGGGGAATCCCGAGGGCGGGTTTGAGGCACAGCCCGACGAGCCTTCCAGGCTGCGAGGGATGCGCAGCCCTTGTTACGGAGCGGAGCGCTCGGCACTGCCCCAGGGGTTAATGAGCAGCGTCCTTTGCCTTTGGAGGGGCTCATCCAAGCACTGCCTCGTGGAGGGACGGCCGCCTTTGTTGCCTGGATACTGCCTTGCCGGGGCTTTGAGGAAGATACCTGGAGCTTCATTAGAAGAGGATGTCAGTGGGATTTTCAGGTTTAGCTGCACTATGTAAATTATTACCCGAGGCAGCCCTGAGGCAAAGTGGCTGCCGGTTACTATCAGCCACACACCACATCCGTGCTCTGACAAGACAAATAAGGGTAATTGTCTCTCTCCCCTTAATCAGGGGGATGTGATTAGCTGGAGGAGGCCTTGGCCAGGTGCTCACCAGCACTACCCGGCTCAGCAACCTGAGCATCCCTGCAGAGCCAGGTTGGACAGAGAGGACTGGACAGGTCCATCAGCTGTGGAAAGTGAACAGCAAACAAGCAGCCATCCCTCATGGCTTGGAGGAAGCTTGCAGAGAGTGTAATCATTAGAAAATAAAGAAGATCTGATGAAATGGTGGCTTGTTCCTGGTTTTTTCCATGCTGCCTGGTCTGTACCTATGCTGGCAGGCTGCTCCTGGAGCAGGGATGTTCAGTGCTGAACCAAGGGCAGTGAAACCAGGGTCCCACTGTTGAATTCTTGAGCCAAATGTTAATCAGATGCTTTATGGGGCCATGTCTTCCACTCTGATGCCTAACAAATATCTGAGAGAATTCTTTAACTGAAAAGACAACCTTGGCTGGTGATTGTATAGGCGATGATCCCCCTTCACATTCCCTGTGACTCCCAGCAAGACCAGCACAAGCCAAGGGACATCCCAGAACCTCTGCATGGAGGAAAGAAAGACAGACTTTGATGGCTGTGGACTCATGGCGTTATGAAACCATCTCCTTGAAGCACTGAGTAAAAGGCTGGTCCTACACACGGAGCAGTGTAGTTATAGGAGCCAGACATAAAGGATTTGTCCCCATGTGTCCACCTGGCCTTGCCAGTGCCTGAATTCATGCTGGACCCTGAAGCTCCCCTTAGGTGCTGGACCCAGAGATGCAGCAACATCAGCATGAGTGCAGATCCTCAACACCAAAGCATGGCCTGCTGTGCTGGTGTCCCTGTCATCTGCCACAAGTGTCGCGTCATCTGCCCCCACGGGCCCCCTCTGGGAACACTTCAGCCCCGCTGTGTTCACCCCACCAAGGGAGCAGCAGCTGCTTTCCCTGGGGGCCTGAGCCAGCCCAGGGCACGGGGGGCAAGGGAAAAGGGAGCATCTCGTGCATCTCTTATTAGGGTTGTTTGGAAGGGAGAGTGCTTGGAGTGGCAGGGGTGCCCTTGCTTGTCATGTACCTTTAGCCACGGGGCTGTGAAGTTACCCTGCAGCTCTCCTCTCCAGTCTGAGCTGTACTGGATGTTGCTGATGCAAAGTGAAGGATCCCAAAAGGACTGGGAAGCACTTGAACCCAATCTGGGAAACTGAGCTCGGGAACAGATGTGTGGAAACACAGATTTTCTGAAGCAGGAGTTGTATGTCTTTGGTGGCTTTGTCTCACACCACCTCTCCATCATTCTGTGCACCCATGGTGAGTGGGATGCCCTGGGAGATTTTCCCTAAGTTATGGAGAAGAAGGACATCCTCCTCCTCCTTCTCCTCCTTTTATTTTAAGGATAAAACTCCAGTTAAACTGGGCCTGAGTTGCCTGGAACCTCCCACACTCTCCAATCACCACTTCTGCTCACCACATGACCTAAAGTCAGACAAAATGACGTTGAGCAGAGCCATCAGCAAAGCAAATAACCAGCCACCCTTTCCTTGCTCCGGCTGGTGCCTGTGCCAGGCAGGACACTGCAGCCTGGGGCCTGACCCTGCTGTGGGCCTGAGCAGGAGATGGGCAGGACACGAAGGGGATGGAGCAACAGCCTTTAATTGGAAGGCAGCGCAGATAATTGGGGTGGTTCATGTTTTCATTACAACAGAGGCTGTTGTGCAGCAGCTGTGCCAGAGCATTTGGAAGTTCCTCCTGGTCTGGGAGTGAGGAATGATCAGTCCTGGCTTCACTGAACCTTCACTCAAGTGCCTTCCGAAGGTGCAAAACATTTCTGATGTAAAGAAAAAGTTAAAACCTCTCTGAGTTGTGCTGATACCCTGAGACATTTCCCACGCTGGCTCCTTCCCTGCTGCCCCCAGAGGCACAGCCACAAGGGCTTGTGCTGTCCAGTGGGGATGGTGACAACTCGGGTCCAGCTGGGATGGCTTCCGGTGTGAAAGCCTGGGATAGTCACCTGGAGATTATGGCACTTCTGAGCACTGATTTAACAAGAAATATATCAACCATTGGAAAACGGTTTGATTTAGAGATGGAATATCTTGGTGCCAGATTTCACACTTTGAAACACATTTCCTTTCTCTTGTTGCAATAGAATCACAGAATAGAATCACAGAATAGAATCACAGAATAGAATCACAGAGTCTTTTGGGTTGGAAAATACCTCCAAGATAGTCAAGTCCAAGCTGTGACCAATCCCCACCTTGTCACCCAGACCAGAGCACTGAGTGCCACATCCAGTCATTCCTTGGACTCCTCCAGGGACAGTGACTCCACCACCTCCCCGGGCAGCCCTTTCCAATACTTAAGCACCCTTTCCATAAAGAAATTCCTCTTGATGTCCAGCCTGAACCTCCCCTGGCACAACTTGATTTTCCCCTCGTCCTATCAATGTATGTACGTAATGTCTTCATTAATTACGTAGCCCAAGTTCCCCAAACTCCTGCACACTTATGTTCATGTACATCTCTGGCTTCATTAGAATATTTTGATGCAATTAGAAGCATTTCTACTCCTTTTCCCTGGAAGAGGAAACACTTCTCCCCGAGTGATCTGTAGCAAACCAGCTGGGCAGCTCATGGTGGTTACAGCGGATGCTGATGCTGTGACTTGTCCTTCACAGATGTGGTTGATGGTGCCATTTGCAGCTTCCACCCACTGCTTTCCTCCGCCCATTGATGGTGTTTTGATCTCCTGTGCTAAAGGTTGTGCAAGAGTTCTGTGATCTGTTGTTATGAATTAAAGTGCACAACTGCAGCTGTCTCTCCCTGCCCTGAGCAGAGTTTTTCAGTGTTTTGGAGTGAGGATGTGCTTGGTAAGGTGACTTGTCCCAACACCTTCCTGCTGTTTAGAGACACCATTCTGTAGTAGGGTTCTGAACCCCTGGACCAGAGGTGTCAGACCCATGAGGCAGCCAGGCCAGCTGGCACCAGGATTGATGACAAAGCTACTGCTCCCTGAGTGTCCTCTCCCCTGCTGCACATAAATCAGTTCATTTCACTGTGCTGTAACTGGACAACACACACAATGTGTGAGGCAGTGGCTCATCACCAGCCCAACCATGCATGTGCTGGGAGTTCAGCAGAGCAGAGACCTTGTCCATCCCCCCATGAGAGCCAGAGCAGCTCTGATCTGGAGCCTGGAAAACAGTCTGCTTCATCAGAGGAACCGAGTGACACACACTTAGCCAAATTCTTACCAATTCTTCTCAAAACCTCACCACCCAGGCAGTGAGGCCAGCCTGGGTGGCTCTCTAATTCTAGAAAGATTTCAGAATGAGTAGGGACAAATCACAGAACCACAGATTCTCCTGACTGGGAAGGGAACCCCAAGGATTATCAAAGTCCAACCCCTGCACAGAGACCCCAACAATCCCAGCCTGTGCATCCCTGGGAGCGTTGTCCAAACGCTCCTGGAGCTCTGGCAGCCTTGGGGCCGGGACCATTCCCTGGGGAGCCTGGTCAGTGCCCAGCACCCTCTGGGGACAGGAGAACCTTTCCCTGCTCTCCAGCCTGACCCTGCCCTGGCCCAGCTCCAGCCGTTCCCTGGCTCCTGTCCCTGTCCCAGGGAGCAGAGATCAGAGCTGCCCCTCAGGAGGAGCTGCAGCCCCCGCTGAGCTCTGCCCTCAGCCTGCTCTGAACTCACCCAGTGTCCTCAGCTGCTCCTCACACGACTTCTGGCAAAACATGAAAGCGAGGTGAAAAGAAAGACCCCAGGAAAACAGTGAGTCAGAGAGCTGACTGTGTGAGAAAGAAAAGATGACCTGGTAACCAAGAATTATCCTGCCTCACTGTCCAGAGGACCCAAGGCCGGAACATCCAACTGTCTCAGGCCCAAACTCCGGCCACATTCCAACCCTGCTTGGCAGCGCGGCTGCAGCATCCCCAGCCCAGCAGCTCAGGGCTCACCAAGACCAGGACAGGAGGATGGGGGGCTCTGGTCACCCCTGGAGGTGCCAGCAGGGCTGGGCAGAGCTGCCCACTGTTCAGAGCCCCGTGTTCACTGCACACAGCACCAGAATCAGGGACTAGAGGAGGTGAGAGTGGTTACTCTGTCCTCAGGGCAGAAATAAGAAATACTTTGGATAAGCGCCCTTTAATTTTTAGAGCCTGGCACAGCCACACCAACCCTTTTGAGCACCTGCTGGAAGCGGCTGTGTTTAACTGCCTGTGGTGAGCAGGAGACTTCCAGCTCCAGCCTGGAACTGGACAAACCGAGGTCCAGCCCGGCAGCAGCTGAGACAGGAGAGCTCAGAAGCAGCGTGGCCATTGTCCTGCAGCCCCTTGCCCTGCAGCGCTTCCCGCTGTGCCCCAAAGCAAGGAAAGTCTCCTCTTGCAGTGCCCCTCCGGGAGCACCGGGCGGTGGCGTTCGATGGGTGTTACCTGGGATGCGCCTCCTTTCCCCCTCGGGGAGCGCTTTGGCCGGCCCCCGGTGCTGATGGCCATGCCGTGGCCGTGGCCGGTGGATGTTCCAGCACCGGGACACGGTTGTCACCTCCATGCGGTCCCCGCAGGGTCGGGAGCGCAGCCCCGGTTAGAAGTTGCCTCCCTCTTGTGGTGGCTGCGCTGCTCCCGAGGCACACGGGGGCTTTCTGATGCCTTCCACGGAGCATCCCAGGAGGATCCGATCCGGTGGCTCTGGGCGGGTGGGAAGCCAGGAGCTGTTCCTGATGAGAAGGATAAGTCCTTCAGTGATCCTTGCTTTGCTCATGCCAGGAATGGCACTTGTGAGCTCCGGGAGGAGATGAACACAGAGGACTCAACCCCAGCTGGAAGAAGCAGGTGAGAGGAACCCAGTTTAAATGCTGGCAGCAAAAAAATAGATCAAAGAAAGAAAAAATAATTAGGAGATTAAATGTGCAACTTTGGAGTGATGATAATAGAATAGAATAGAATAGAATAGAATAGAATAGAATAGAATAGAATAGAATAGAATAGAATAGAATAGAATAGAATAGAATAGAATAGAATAGAATAGAATAGAATAGAATAGAATAGAATAGAATAGAATAGAATAGAATAGAATAGAATAGAATAGAATAGAATAGAATAGAATAGAATAGAATAGAATAGAATAGAATAGAATAGAATAGAATAGAATAGAATAGAATAGAATAGAATAGAATAGAATAGAATAGAATAGAATAGAATAGAATAGAATAGAATAGAATAGAATAGAATAGAATAGAATAGAATAGAATAGAATAGAATAGAATAGAATAGAATAGAATAGAATAGAATAGAATAGAATAGAATAGAATAGAATAGAATAGAATAGAATAGAATAGAATAGAATAGAATAGAATAGAATAGAATAGAATAGAATAGAATAGAATAGAATAGAATAGAATAGAATAGAATAGAATAGAATAGAATAGAATAGAATAGAATAGAATAGAATAGAATAGAATAGAATAGAATAGAATAGAATAGAATAGAATAGAATAGAATAGAATAGAATAGAATAGAATAGAATAGAATAGAATAGAATAGAATATCCTGAGTTGGAAGAGACCCACAAGGATCATTGATCCAACCCCTGGCCCTGCACAGACCCCCAACAATCCCAGCCTGTGCATCCCTGGGAGCGTTGTCCAAACGCTCCTGGAGCTCTGGCAGCCTTGGGGCCGGGACCATTCCCTGGGGAGCCTGGTCAGTGCCCAGCACCCTCTGGGGACAGGAGAACCTTTCCCTGCTCTCCAGCCTGACCCTGCCCTGGCCCAGCTCCAGCCGTTCCCTGGCTCCTGTCCCTGTCCCAGGGAGCAGAGATCAGAGCTGCCCCTCGGGAGGAGCTGCAGCCCCCGCTGAGCTCTGCCCTCAGCCTGCTCTGCTCCAGATGAACTCACCAAGTGCCTTCAGCCACTCCTCATGTGGACCCTCCAGACCCTTCAGCATCTCTGTGGCCCTTCTTTGGACACTCTTTAATAGTTTTAGATCCTTTTTATATTGAGATGCCCAAAACTGCACCCAGGACTTGAGGTGAGGCTGCACCAATGCAGAGGATGATCTCCAGAAGTCAAAGGAGTGAGTCTGAACATCCCCTTCAGCTGCAGATCCTTGTGGGAATGCAGGAGCCATTAAATAACAAAAGGCAGACACCACACGAAGGCAATGCCAACACACAGGATAGGAGTTGTGCTGAGAGCCAGACCTGCTCTATATTAACTGTGGAGCTGAATGTCCCTGAAATGTGTCCTGCAAAGAGGGAATTCTGCAACAACTGCCACAGAAAGGAGCACACAACATTGTCAGGGCTGTGAAATCACAGTGGCAGTGCAGAGAGCAGGTGAAGTATTCGCTGTAACGATGTCCTAAACAAAGGAAAGAAAATAGCAGAGGAATTAAACAGCAACGCACACAAACTCCAATCAAACTCTCTCGGGGCAGCCAGGTGATGTGCAGGCAGAGCCAGGCAACCCAGGAGACTGAGAATGTGAGTCAGACAGTAAAACAAAAATACCAAAACTCCCTATACCGAGTCATAGGGAAAACAGAGAAGTTCCCAGAGACGGGGACATAGTTTGCAAAACTATGCAACTATGTGTTCACGAGCGGTGGGCCCACTTGGATGCAGGGTCACCTTGGGGATTGGGAAGATTTAAGGCCAGGCAACCCTCAGCCGTTTGTGTAGTCAGTGAGGCAGCTGGTTGGGGTCCACCCTTTGCACTGAAGAGATCAGGTTTTGCAGGAACTAAAATGCGGAGGGGATGCCATTGTTCCATGGCTGGATACGTGCAGGGATGGCATTGGGAAAAGGCTGTGGCCCTCAAGAACAACCTTGTACAGGTATCAAAAGGTGCCAGCTCTGGAAGCACTAAGGTGAGAAGAGCTGCAGAAGTCCAGAAAAGAGTCTTTTCTTATCCAAGTACCAATTACCCTACACTTAATAGGTTTCACACCCCGAAATGGCCCCAATTGTGCCCTATTCACCTCTGCTTCAAAAAGAGCACCTGAGGTCTCTTTGAGAAGACTCTGTTGGAAAAAAATGGAGAAGTCATGGAGAGCAGTAACACAGTGTAACCAATCATCAGTCAAGGATCTTGCAGACTGCATGTACAGGGAGGATAATTATGAATTTTTGAACTGCTGTGTGAAAATTAGTTAATGAATTAATTACCAGCCTAGAGACTGGTAACCCTAATCCTAGGTACGGTGTCATGACATAAAGCTCTCCATGAACACCACCACAGAGCACAAGACACACTCTGCCAGAGCTCAGCCTGTGCAGGACGTGGGACACAGGAGATCTCTGCAGCCCAGCTCCTGTTCAAGGAAGGAGGTTGGGTGGGAATGTCACTCTTGAGCAGGGCACAGCGGTGCAGGAGACGGAGGGTTTGTGCTGCCTGCACTGCTGTGGGGACTGGAGCCCGGAGTGGGCTGTGGGGGGAGAACACCCCGCTGTGGGAATCACAACTGATGCTTCAGTGTGACGGGAGCTGTTGGAAGCTGACCTGTGCCAGCCAGGCTGGGCTGGTGCCTGGGAAAGTTGTTTTCTAATTGCTCCATAGGCCCGTGAGTCAGATGGAGGAGTGGAGAGGACGTGCAGAACTAGGGGAGGAATTGTGTACTGAGGTGTCGTGGAAGCAATGAAGATGAAAGCTACACAAGGGAAAAGTGAGGAAGAGAGTGGGAAGGGGATGATGTGGGTGCTGTACCTATAGGCAGTGGGAAAAGGTTGAAGCCTCAGTGCCAGGGACAGAGATATAAAGAGACATCCTCATCCTCCTCTCTCTGGGGCCTGGGTGGTATTGGCTGGCTCTTTGTGGGTTGTCTGGTTCAGGTGTAAATGCCCCATTATGCTGAGCATCCACTGTGTCTTTTAAGAGCTTCTGTAGATCAGGTTACCAGGAATGATCCTTTGATTGAAGATATTAAAACTAAAATTTTCTGCTCTGTATTCCATCCCATGTCCTCCATTTGCAAGTCCAAGCCTGCTTATCCTACAAACTGAGTGCCCTCAGTTGTGTTTGTGGGGCAAAACAGACAGACCTGAAGCACCAGAGGCAGATGAGCTCTGTGACGTCGTTGGCAGCAACACAGACAACAGTGTCTTCCCTGCTGCAGGAGTGAAGAGGGAAGAGTTGGGTATGACATGGAATCCTCCCGTGCAGGAAAGGGATTGTGCTCTGAGAAATCCAACCATACATCCCAGCACTTTCTGCATGTGAAAATCCTGTTATCCCCACCGTGGTGTGAGCACCCCAGGACTCCTCATAGTGCCCCTGTTTCATGCAGGACAGGTATCACTGGAGACTTCCTGAGGAGACTTCCAGGGAAACAGAAGTGCTGCTTGCCCTGCTGAGCTGACGTGGGACCAGAGGCAGCATCCAGCAGCGTGTCTGTGGTGGATTCCCAGATGCAGTCCAAGAGCAGCTCAGCTGAACTGACTCCAGAGCTCAGCAAGGAGCAGTAAGTGGATGTGATAAAGGACCTGGCCACCATCCCAGGGAGCATCTCGTGGTTACCCTTTCTGAGGCACAGTGGTCTCTCCATGTCATTCATTCAGCCTGATGATTTCCTTGAGGATAACACAACCACCTGGAGCTGGGTCAAATTAGACAGGTTTTCCCTGTGTCCAGGTACTCCTCAGAGATGAGGACTGCTTGGTCACCTGTCAGCCACCACAGCAGCCAGGAGCCCAGGAGTCTCAAGCAGGTAATGAAGAGCAGGGATTCTTGCAATACTTGTTGTCAGTGAGGCCATGGCCACCACAAACCGTTGCAAGTTTGCCACAACTGGGAAGCCCTTCCCAAGAAGGAATAACGGAATGGATTATGGATGTGGCTTCTTGAATGCTGCCCATGAAAACATTGGGCAGAGTCCAGGCAGGTGATGAGCTGCTCCACATCTCCCTGTGGTGAGGTTGTTTTGGGGCCAGCAGGAATGACTCCACATACACAGCTCCCAGAGGTCTCATCAGTAAGGACCAGGAATAACAACAGAATGTCCTTTGAAAGCAGATTTATGGACAGAGCACTCACATTTGTGAGTCAAAATGGTTTGAATCAAGAAGGTAGTTTCTCCAGGGGTCACTTCCAGCTGAAGCACACCCCAGACTGTGACCAGGGCAGTAGTTTTCACAAGCTGGTCACTGAAAATAGGCCAGTTACGAAGAAGTGATTCCAAAACCCTTCATGTGGAGGTGGAGTGACACGATGTGACGTTCTCAGCACCAGGCAGTGCAGTGTGTCAGGCCTGGCCTGTAAACAAGGGTGTAATCACAGCCCTCACTGCAGCCTTCATGGGGGCACACCTGGGAAGGTGTGCTCCTGAAGAGAAACCCAAGAAAGAGCTTTTAGCCTGGCAGATTTTGACTGCACCTCCACAGATGTCATTATGGGATGCCTTAGTTTCATTAACCATCACGAGGGCTTCCTCCCCCGTTTGTCCCTGGCAGTGGGACACTGAGCTTGCATGGGGACAGGTCCCTCCGACCCCCCTGGCAGCTCCTGACTCAGAACCCTTCAGTGCCACGAGCAATGCGAACACGTAGCTCCGATTATCTCTTTTCACCCAGATGAATGAACCCTGAATCAGATGTCAACAACTACTTGGCATTCCTGGAGATCTCGGCATGCTGGTGAGTTTATCTCCCTACAATTTCCTTGTTGAGAAAACAACAAAGGACCTCAGCACTGGCTGCTCTGTGCAATAGGAAGCTGTGGTAGAGGTTGAGCAATCCAAGGAATGCTTAAAACACCCACTTGAGTTTTGGCTCTGGAGCCTCGTGTTTTGCCTTTTCTCCATGTTCTCTTGGGTAGATGTCTCAGTTTCTCAATTCCTGCCACTTAGCCTCAGCGTTTGCAGGCTCCTCCTCTGCTTGCCAGAAGCCCAGTGCTGTGTTTGTGGAGCAGAGTGCACAGGATGGAGGCAGAGGAACAAGCACGGGAATGCACATGTTAACACATCACAGCTCTTGCTGCAGCAGGAGAAGGGCAGGGAGGGCACTGGCCATGGCATGAAGCTGTCAGGACGAACACAGCAGCCCCTGCATGACACAGTGTCGTGGGTTCACACCTTTCCCCTGCACAGCTCACTTCAGGCCCCCGAGGAGCCCTGGGAAGCTCATGCTCAGCTGTCCATGGCTGCGCTCTGCTCAGGAGCTGCTCGCCCAGCCCACCCAGAGCTCTGGCGCTGCACACAGTGATGGTCACCAGCGGCAGGTGTCTCGCTGTTTGAGGCTGCCATCTCTGCAGAAATGGTGAGTCGAGGGAGCTCAGCAGCTCCTGCCCAGCCTGCACGGGCCCAGCTCTCCAGCCAGGCCGTGTGTGGCTCTGGCTGCTGCAGGCACCTCAGCCCAGAAACCCCCACAAGCAGAGGCTGCACCTGCAGGTGGAATTGAGGGGCATCAATGATTCACCCCCCACCTTTCCATGGGAAATGGACAGGGAACAAGGCTTGTGATGTCTTGCAGCAGTTACATTTTGCAATCCACACGTCAGAGCCTAACCTGGAACTTCAGGAGTCTCCATTCCATGTGTATTTGTGCTTTTCTCACCCACAGCCTCAGCACCAGACCACAGACAGGAGCAGGGCTGTGTGGTCCTGGCTCAAACCAGCCCTTGCCAGCACTGTGGGTGGGCAGGGGGACATCACATTTGGTGCTGTGAAAAGGGACTTGTTCCTCATGGAGATACAGGAGGAGAACTGGCTGGAGCTGTAATTCTACCTGGGAGGTTTTTAAAGTCCTTTCTACCAGCGTCTGGTGGGAGCTGAGTTATTGCTGGAAGTCCTGTACCTCCTCCCTTCCCTGCTGCTTTCCCAGACGAGCTCCTTTGACTGTCCACGACCAGACCACCACCATAACTGGCACCAGTGGTGATGGAAACACCACGCACAGAGGGAATGGGAGAGCCCAGCCCTGTGCATGGACATGTACCAAGAGCTCCAGGATCAATCACCTGCTCCCCATCTGAGAATATCTCCTAGCTCCTGGTCTGGATGAGATGGAGGAGCTTTCTACCCCTTTCTCACCTGCCTGTGACCTAAAGGAGCCATGGCTGTGGCTGTATTGCTGATCTGACCAGCCTGGAGGAGATCCAGCCCTGCACCTCCCTTCACACCGAGGGCAGCACCCCGGAGCTGCTGGTGGTGAGCATTGCTCTGACACACACCACAGGCACAAAGCCTCTCCGAAGAGCACATTTTGCTGCACAAATTACTCTTCTCCTTCTCTCACAGAGCTCTGCAGGGGCTATCTCCAGCAAGCTGAGTGCCTGCAGCCTCTCCACGTTTCCTGTTTTCATTCCAGTATCTGCAGTGCTAACATACCGCATGCCTCGAATTCCAGCCCTGACGCACCAGGAAAAGGGGACAAGGGCAGATTCATGGGATTCTCAGAGTCTCTCGTGCCCTTTCCCCAGCCAAGCTGGGGGTATTGATAAGTCCCTGACTCCTTCCTTCTTCCTTTTTCTTCCTTTCTCTCTTCTAATTCCTGGAGTGGCTGTTATCCCTCAGCACCTTAATGCTGCAGTATTCCGACAGGGAAGGGAACCGATTTGCCCTGTTTTCCTAAAAGCAGCACCTGGGAAGAGCTGAACCA
The DNA here is from genome assembly GCA_013397565.1 of Ptilonorhynchus violaceus. Taxonomy (NCBI): domain Eukaryota; kingdom Metazoa; phylum Chordata; class Aves; order Passeriformes; family Ptilonorhynchidae; genus Ptilonorhynchus; species Ptilonorhynchus violaceus. The sequence goes on from VZRJ01007738.1 coordinate 147,224, forward strand.
GAGCTGCTGGTCTAGTCAGAAAGTGTGTACAAAAGATTGCTCTGAGGTCTAAGAGCTTCTGCAAAAATGTGGCATAGCCACTATAACACCATTTCCTCACTGCGGTGGTAACTTTCTAATTCCTCCTCCTAACGGCATAAATCAGGAGTAAAACCCTTAAGCCAGCGGAAGGATTGTCTTGGCAAATATTTGATAACATTGCTTGGAGTGCAGAGTCAGCCAGATCCATCCCTCCTGTGCCTTCCCTCAGCTCCCAGCCAGCACTGATGCACAGGACCCAAGACACACTAAACTTGGCAATTTGAGACTTAAGGGACGAATTCTGTTCCTTTTAATTCCGTGGTTAGTTGAGGTCAGATGTTGACAGCAGAAACAGAAAGCTGTGGCCAGTCTGGGACCCAAGCAACGAGCAACAGCACAGGAAGGCTTTTCCAGCCCCGAGCACGGCACCTGCTGTTGGCAGGACCCGCTCCCATCCCACCTGTGGATCCCACCCGTGGGGGACCATGGATCGGCCATGGCTGTGTCCGTGGATGGGCAGGACAAGCACCTTCAGCCGATGGCACCACACAAGGGATTTCTCCCCAACGCTGTGTGCCCTGCAGCGCCTTCCCCCCCAGGAAGGTGGCAGGGATTTGAGTGCCAGCAATGAAGAAGCAGCAGATTTCTACCCCACCTGGAGCTTCTCCACAGCCCCTCTCCAGCCCTGCCCGGGCTCGGAGCCTGCAGCTCCTGTGGCCCAAAGGCACTTCCACAACCTTCCGTACCTGCTGCCTCCCCGTGCTCCTGCCTGTGCCCTGCCAGCACAGGGAGCAGGGGGCGCGGGAGGAGGGGACCCCAGCTCCGCTCTGGAGCACCGAGGGAGGGAGGGACACCGAGGGACACCCCGGGACACCTCGGGACACCTCGGGACACCCCGGGACACCGAGGCACGAGCTGGGAGCCGGAGGAGCAGCAGCAGAGCCCAGGCTGCACATGGGGCTCCAGTGTGCCAGCAGCGCTCAGCCCTGCCCACGGCAGTTGGGATCCCAGCCTGGGGTCAGCTGGCACCCAAGGGGCACTCCCAGGGTGTCAGAAAGGTGAGGTGACACAGGACACAGCCCTCAGCCCCACGGCAGAGCCCACGCTCCTCCTGGGAGTGCTCCAAGGGGGTGCACATGGAAAACCTCCCAGAGGAGGGGCAGAGCAGGGACAGATCCTGCTCAGGGAACAGGTGATGCCCCTGCTGCCCATCCCTTGGGCAGGACCCTGGACACTGTGGCCAGAGGCTTTGTGGGTTCACCTCAATTTTTCTAAGCATTTAGAACCCATTTTAGCTGCACTTCTGGGTGCAAATTCCTTTGCTTTAGGCTTTTTATGAAAATTCCTGGTTTTCCTTGTTTAAAGATCATACTTTATTCCTACTGGAAGAGCAGCTTGAACTGAGAGGTTTAAAAGACAAACACTGTCTCTCACCACATTTTAATTATTTAATCAGGAAAAGATCTGTACTTTATCTTAGTTTTACTCATTTAAAGATCCAGGTAGTTTAAAGTGAGCATATGATTATTGAAAATTAAATGTGCTACTTCTTCAGGAAGCATTATTTATTTAAAATATTGCTTTTCCTAATATTTTTTTATTTTTTTACTACATTCACTTTCCCTGATTCTTGTTTTTTGCCTTCAATGCCCCCCAGAGACACATTTTTCTAGTGAGAAAAAACAGGACAGTTTTGGAAAAATAAAAAACTATGTGAGAGACAAGAAAAGACGATCAAATTGCCAATTTTTTTGTCTGGGTTTAAAGCACAGAACTGCTGCGCAGAGTTCTCCAGCACTCTCGCACAGCTCCAGGAAAGAGGCTCGTTCTGAAAAGGCTGTTCTGATGAAATCACATTTTCCATGACAAAAAACGGTCTTTGAAAAGACATCTTGACAGGCTGCTCCTGGTTCTGCTCGCTGGCTGGAGATGGCCTTTTCCTGGTGTTCGTGTAAATGCTGTCAGGGCTCAAGCGCGGGGAGGGAGCTGCTCCCGTCGGCCCGCTTGGCGCCCAGGTGTCCAGGTCAGACACCGGCCAGGATGTGATGGTCCCAGGCAGCCGGGACCGAGCCCTCCCGGCCCTGCACAGCAGCCTCTGCTTTCTCCACTCGGAGCTGAGACACGCACGGGCTGGAGCCTGCTGACCCGGGACGGGCCGTGGGTCCCGGGCCTCGTCCATCCTCTCCAGCCTGGAAGCACGGCTGCAGCAGGAGCAGCAGAGGCCTCTCGGAGGCTGGTCAGAGGTCCCAGCTCCTCCTGCTGCAGGTCCCTCGGCCTGGTCTCCGCCGACCCACCCGCCTGCCAGAGGCAGCCTGGTCATCCTGTGCTGGTGGCTGAGCCCAGCGTGGCGATGCCTCCGTGCAGAAATGAGGAACGAGTGGTGAAGGGTTTAAAATAGCTCCTCTGATGCCTCCTTTGTGTGTGTGTCTTTTCAAGTGACCTTTCCCACCGATTTTTTTAACATCGCTCACAAAGGAGGCTTATCTTGCATTATCTGTGCCTTATCATAACAAAGGTCCCATCCTGAGAGGTTTTGTCCTTAATTCTGATCTTCTGCAGTTTTCTGCAAGCCATTAGAAATCCCATCTCCTTCTAAATTTTGCTTATCTTTGAGAACAAGAATTTAGGAAGATTCATAAAAAGAAGTGAAAAATTTTGTGCCCATGAGGAATACCCTGTTGTGAGAATAGACAGCAAAGAGAAACACAGCAGAGATGTTCAGGAGTTAAGTCAACCTCGTTTAAGCTGATCTTCAGAGACTGGACTGGTGCTTAGCATAGAAGGAAATGTCCTGGATCTGCTGCTCTGGGGCTGAGGCACCTTGTGACCACTGAGACCTGGAGGAGCCTGGCCATGTGTGTGGCACTTGCTCTGTGTGAGGAGCTCCAGGGAGCTCCAGCCCTCAGGGAAAGGCTTGGGGACAGCAGGACTCCATTTCCTGGACAGACTGATGCCTGCTGACCAGGACCGTGGTTTTAGAGCACAGCACGGCTGAAGGACCAAAGTGATGTAGGTAACTGTCTAATCCAGCAGTGCAGGAGCCCCTGGAGCTGTTCCCTGCTGCCCACGGGCAGCTCCTTGTCCCTCTGGCACGCTCACCTGGCTGCTGTTGTCAGCTCAGGGAGTCCACAGGCACAAAGCAAAGGCAGGGGTGAGTGCTCGGATGGGTGTGGGACACACTCACCTGCTGAGCACACACCCCCTCTACGCAGCCCTGGGTGCCACGTGGCAGCATTGGGGTGAGCAGCTCCTTCTGGAAGGCCTTTCCCCACAATGGATCATCACACAGTGCCGCTCCCCCAGTGTTTCAAACAGGGCAGGCACGGTGCAGTGTGAGCCACTGCTCCCCTCAGTCCCATAGCCCTCCCTCCATCCCAGCCTTGGTCTCACACGGTCCTGCCCTCCCATCACTGCCTGTCCTGCAGGCCAAAATCCGTGTTCTGGGAGAAAGGTGGGCAGCACCGAGGTTTGAAAGCAAAGCAAATCAAGAGCCTGGAGCTCCCGAGCCATCTGTCTCTCCCTGGCCACTCCGCAAGGCACAGCCCAGCCATCCTGTCAGCCCCCCTGCTGCTGGCAGCACTCCCGGATCCCTCCATTTGTGAGCAGCCAACCTGCCCTTCACTGCTCCCTCTCAACCTTCACTTAATGGGTCTGGGAGTCCAATCTGAGCACTGCTTCCAGATAAAAGCATCTGCTCCAGATAAAAGCATCAGCTGGAGGCGTGGATGGGGTTTGTAAGTACAGGAGGAACAGAAGGTGCCCTCAGAGTGGACCCAACCTTCACAAGCACAAGCCAAGGGACCATCAGTGGGTACAGTGTGGGCGAGGCTGGAGGACCCTGAAGGAGCAGGAGGAGGCACAGAGACCCTTCCCTTCTGTCCAGCTGAGCCTGGCAGGCTCTGAGAGGGCTCAGTGAGGAGCAGGTCACGGGAGCAGTGTGGGGTGAGAGGAGTCACAGAGCAAGAAGAGGGTGGAGGTGGAGGGGGTGAGGCAGGGAAAGGCCAGTGGGAGCTGTGAGATGTCAGGGTTAGCGGTGTGTTTGCAGGTCAGTGATGGGTGTGGAGATGTGGGAGGGGAGGAAGGCTTCTGCTGACTTCCCGGGAATCTGCCTTCCCGTTGGCACCATGGATGTGTCCAACCCTGGTGACTCCCATGGGAAGGAAGAGTTCCCAACCCTGGGGTACCCTTGAGAGGGAAGCACTGCTCGTCCCTGCCTCAGAATCCCGTCCTTTACACCAGGCCCTGCACTGACACCTTCCCAGCACAGCACTCCCTGGGAGCTCCAGGGGTGGGAGAAGCCCTGGGGTGACCCCCCAGCCCAAGGGCGGCTGCAGCAGTGACCAGGCATGGCCAGCCAGGGCTTCTCCTCCACAGCCCCTGTCCGGGGGCAGCCACTGCCCAGCCCATCCCAGAGAGCTGGCTGAGGCACCAAAGGAGACAAGGATGCTGCACCATGCAAGACCCCTACTTTTGCAGGAAGGTGAGGTCTGGATTTGTCACTGAGGTGTGGGAATGTGCCAATTCCCTGGTACCTGCTGGCTCACCAGGGCAGTGAGACTTGGTCCTGCCTCTTGTTTGTAGCAGCACCAGGATCCTGCAGCAGAGGAGTGGGGCAGGGGTAGCTCTTTTTTTATTTTAGGTCTTCTTTTTTTCCTTTAGGTCTCTCAAATCAATCCCGCCCCTCTGTTTCTCTCCCAGCATTGTGCAGTCACTTCAGGGAGTGAAAAGCAAAATCCAGATTTCCTCTCCTGGGACACAGTTTCTGTAAAAGTCCTGGAAAGTGGAAGAAAACAGCAGGTAACAGAGCAAGGAAATGCCACTGCAGGTGAGTGACCGTGAATAATCCCCATGCTCGCATTTTCTTCTGTGTTATTATCCTTTTTAAAAATTAAAGATGCTAATAGGTTACTGTAGTGGAAAGTGAGATAATGGGAGATTTTAAGGAGATAAATTATAATGGTATCCAGGGAGGGAAGGGGCTAGGGAGAGAAAATTGAAAGGGATTCATTATGAACTTATCCTCACTTATAAATATTTCCCCAGGTTAGGACTTACGGTGTTAATAATTAACCAGAATCTTAGGAAGGCTAAAATAACTACAACATGCACAAAGCTTCTCACCTCAGCACTCACCATGTGCACAAGCCTTGCCCAACACTCGTCCAAGTTACTGTGGTAACAGTACATCTGCTTCCCACAATATCCTTCATTAATCATTTACACACGGGGGGAAAAACAGTCTTGGAGGAATGATGCCACAGGAGCTATTCCTGCTCGCCTGCTGCTGGTGAGTGAGCTCTGAACCTTCCCACCCCTCAAAGGCCACAGCTCCAGGTGCTGAGGAGATACCTAAAGAATGTGAATGCACATCAATCCCATCTATCAACTGGAAGGAGAGATCTGTGTGCTGGAGTAGTGTCCATTCCTTGTGCTGCACAGATTTCAGACTGTTCCAGTTCTATAGAGTCCATCTCTGAAGCACTAGAAAATGTGCCTGTGCACTATGGATTTTCTCACCAGTGTTTCTTTCCTGCTACTTTGCGGTTCTCATCGTTCCTGTGCTGTTGGGAAGGGACCTCTAGAGGCCTCCAGTCCACCTCCCACTCAGAGCAGGACCACTTCCAGCACTGGTCAGTCACCCCGGCTGTGTTTCTGTCCACTGAAGAGGCGTGTCCAGCACTCTCTGATCCAAAAAGTCCAAGGAGTCAGTGGGAGGAGGGCCCGGAGGGGTAAGAAAATTCCTTTGGCAGTTGCAGTGCAACTGCTCTATGGGATAAAAGCAGTGGAGCACTTGCCATTGACCAGCAGGTGAAGTGCCACGTGCACAGGGAGGTGACAGCCACCCTTCAGAAAAGCCAGAAAAGCCCACTGAGACCTGCAGAGGAGCCTCTCGGGACAGCAGAGCCTGTGGCTGAAGAAAGGGCTGACAGTGGGAAACAAAGGGAGAGCAAATGCTCCCCAAAGGGTTAATCTTTAACCACATTGTGGCACAGATCAAGCTGCAGGAGGTGAATCACAGAATCGGAGAATCACAGAATCATAGAATCATGGAATCCCAGAATCTCAGAATGCCAGAATGGTTTGGGTTGGAAGAAACCTTATAGTCCAGCCAGTTGCACCCCCTGCCATGGGCAGGGACACCTTCCACTATCCCAGGCTGCTCCAAGCCCCGTCCAACCTGGCCTTGGACACTTCCAGGGATCCAGGGGCAGCCACAGCTTCTCTGGGCAACCTGTGCCAGGGCCTCCCCACCCTCACAGGGAAGAGTTTTTTCTAATATCTCATCTAAATATTCTCTCAGTTTGAAGCCCTTCCCCCTTGTCCTGCCAGGTTGTGGATTGTGGGGCCATGGGTATCCCTGCCCCACAGGGAGAGTCCCACAGGTCTCAGCTCCATCTCCTGAGTGCACAGCAAGGACCATGTCCAGGATCAGCGCAGCACCACAGCACCTCCAGTGTCCCCATCAGCAGAAAAGGCAGGACCCCTCTTCCCCACCACTTCTGTGCTCTGTGCCCAGGACAGCACAGGTGGATAAAGGGAACCTGACCAAAGTGTCCTAATAAACAGGATGTGCCTCTGAATTTCCTAGCTCTGGGAACACCGAACCCGTCCCTGCAGCCGAGTGCAGAAGGTGTCAGTACTGAGTCATTTTTGCACAAACTCTGTGCCATGAGGAAATGAGGTGAGGAGGGGTTGCTGCAGAGGACACAGCATGAGGGAGTTACTTGCACCTTGCAGGAGTTGGACTTTGATGGCCCTTGTGAGTCCCTTCCCACTCAGGATATTCTGTGCTTCAGGATATTCTATGATCTCCATTCTCAGCTGCAAGAGTGTGCCTGGAGCAGGGAGGTTGCCAGGGTCTGGGAGTTCAGCTCTGGGAGCTCACAACTTCAGTGCTCCTCCTGCAGACACAAGGCTGACGGGAGCTGGTGCAGGGGCACCAGGGGAAGGCAGCAGCACACTGCCATTCCAGGAAAGCCTTGACTTCCCAGAAGCATTCCAGGAACATATTTTAACCATGGGTACCCAATCCCAGGAGGGAGTTTTGGAATTAGTGGGGACACATGGGGGAGTGACTCAAGGTTTCTCAGCAGCACAGGCAGAGCCAGCCCTTTGTTGTCCCTTGGGTGACAGCTCAGTGACAGAACAGCTTCATGGGAAAAGCTGGTTGGGGCTACCTGTCCTGCATCCCAGCAGTGTTGTGTGCTGTTTGTCTCAGGCAAACAGTCTTCCTGAAGTTTTGGAAGTGATCCAACAGCCAGTACAGAGGAACCCCTTCCCTGCCACGGCCACGGGCACAGGAAGTGTTGAGCCCAGGCTGGGGTCAGCCCTGGGCTGGGCAAGGGAAGGACGCAGAGGAGCCCCAGCCCAGCAGCACAGCACAGGCTCTGCCCAGCACCGGCAGCCCCTGCTAATGAGGACAGCAAATTAGAGTTCTTTAAATAACCAGCACCTCTTCAGGAAACGGAGTAAGGTCCTCAGACGGCCTGATCTTCGCTTAATCCCTGCAAACAGACACCTCTGATTAGGAGGATTGGTTTCTTCTGGAGAGGAGCGGATTGAGGGCTTTGCCTGGCAAGAGCGACATAACATCTGGTGCTGTGTTCCCTGAACCCACAGAGCCCCTGACTCCAGTCCCCAGTTCAATGCTCAGCCTCCTCTCTTCTCATCCCGGCACCAAACCCCTTCATTAGCACCTGACCTGGAGCAGGAGCAGCCCAGGGATCAGCACAGCCCTGGCACACCTCGGGCCAGGGTCGGGGAGGAGCACTGAGCCCCCGGAAGGGCCGGCAGGATGGGCAGCGGTGGCAGGAGCTGCCCTCGAGGGCTCGGTGACAGCTTTGAGTCACGGGCCGGGGGGGCAGGGGGCTGCTCCTCGCCCCCCGCACCAGCGACACGGATTCCAGGAGCCGCATCGGTGCCACAGGTCTCGGTTAATGAGCGGGGACACGAATGTATCTGTGTGTTGTCTCCATGTATCCTCTGCCTGCAGGACAGCCCCGGGGCGCCTCAAGCAAACAAAGGAAGGACACAAGAAGGAAACGTGTCTATTAGGGCTCGCCAGCACCTGGGCCGAGCACCCCTTCCCCCGGAGCTGGCGGGATTCAGGGCAATGTACATTCACTGCAGCAATTTATACAGACTCACAGCAAATATTTTTTCTGATGATTTTCTGCAGGATTTGCCAGGGCTTTTATCAAAACCAAAAGTCGGATTTCTTTTTTCCTTCTTTTTCTTTTTTAGGCTCATTTGCATAATGAGATTCTGAAATTTTGCCCCTCCCCCAAGATATACACAGTTTTCTGTGTCGATGAAGATCAGATTTGGCTGAAAATAATTTTGATGGAAAATGTTCAGCTGTCTCTCCAGCAGGATAAAGCCCCGACGGAGCCCTGCCATGCAGAAGTGCTGGCATGACCGAATGACTTTGCTTTAAGAGGCAGCAAGAGAACAGCCCCTGGCAAGGAGGGAACAGCCCTTTCAATCCCAGCTGCATTCTTGGAGAAGCCTCAGAGATGCAGGAGACCCAGTGAAGTGCCTCAAAGCACCAGCCTGTCCTAGTGAGGAACACATTGTTTTCTGGCTCTTTCTTTCCATCCTAGCCCAGCGGGGTGGCTCTGAACACCTTCCAGAGAAATGCAGGACGGGGAGAGGATGCTGATGGAGGAAGGCACCTGGCCTACAGGCTGCTGGAGGTTTGGCACCTGGACAAGGCACTCAAATTGTCCCAGGAGAAGGAAGGGGCACCAGATCTCTCTTTTCCTAACCTAAGCCTAGAGTGAGAGTTTTGTAATGGCCCAGTCCCAAGAGGTGTTTTGGGTAGCAGTAGCCCTGAAGGTGGGCATCACCAGGGAATTACAGCCCTGACAGAGGGTGTGAGTGGAATGCTGGATCACGTGGAATGGCTCTGCAGAAGAGGGGAGGGGAGGTGAGGTGTGCTGGAGCTGCCACAGCTCCCTGCAGGAAGGGACTTCCTGAAGGTGCCAGGGAGGTCTCACCACTCCACACTCTTGTGATCCAGAGGGATCCACTCCACACTCTTGTGATCCTTTTTTTGTGATAAAAGGTGGGAATTATGTCTGTGGGAGTGAGAGAGCATCATACAGAGCAGCACTGGCAGAGCAGCACAGCTACAGGAGCCAAAGGTGGAAGGGCAGTGGAGCAAGAGCAAGGCAGTTTTGTGGTAAAGCCCAGGCTGATACAACTGGAGCCCCAGGGAGACAGCTGCCAACAGGCAGGACATCTCCAAGGCCAGTGTCACCTCAGGCCTACATGAGAGCACTGAATTACACAGCTCTGGAAACAGGCACTGGGACCAAGCACTAGGATCAGCCCACACTGTCTCATGAAATTTCCCGGTTCCTGCAGCAGGATGGATCCATCCCAAGCAGTTGTTCCTGGATGATCTCTAAGGTCCCTTCCAACCCATACCATTCTGTGATTCTGTGACAACAGCCCCAGGAACACCCCAGCTGCTGCATCCGGGAATGGCTTTGGAGTGATCTGTCCTGCCCAGCCCAGCCCCAGGCCCTCACGGGCAGTCAGCAGTGCACACACGTGGGTCTCTCCCTGGCCAGCCCTGCCTGGCTCTGTTCCGTGTGTGCCATGGTCTGCTGCTCCACGGTACAACTGAGTGCTGGGGAGTTGGCACCTGGTTCATCTCAGAGAGGAAGAAACAACTCATTTTCTGCCATTAGATGCTGTAAAAATAATTTTTAAATGAGAGCTATAGGCTAAAATGAGAATTATGGGCTAAAATATACTTTCTGCATGGAGTGGGTGGACAGATCAATTAATCAATCAGCTGATTGCTTAGACATGCAAGGAGATCATCATCACCCAAGGCTGAGGGGAGATCAGTGCCATGTACTCTTGCAGCAATTTCACATTTGCTGCCATGCCACAGGGCTCTTGTTTGCCATTTTCATGATAATTTATGCCCCATTTGTCAATTTGTTGGCCTCACACTCAGTAGCATTGGCAACTGGTTGAAGCCCCTCCACTTCCAGCCAGTTATCCAAGTCAGCCTAGGGAAGGACTTATGGGCATGGTGCTATTTCAGGGCTGGACTCAAGCAGCCAGGAATCTTTTCCAGGTCTGGGAATCCTTGTCAATTCCAAAACCTTCCAAATGGAAAGAGACATCTGCTTTGTCCACTCATGTATCCAGCACTCCCAATAATAAGGAGGACAGACTTCAGCAATCAGGAATCCCAACATGTGGATTATTTTCTTATACATTTCTCAAAGATTTTGCTTTGGGACAGTTGAACTCAATGGCATGTTAGAGAGTACAAAGTGAGCTAATTCAGTCCAGGCAACTCCTCGAACAAAGCAGTGCAGCCATTTACCTCCTTGCTGGGGCTGGTTAATGACCCCCTGCGAGGCAAACATGGTCTGCCCAAGGCTTGGCCACTGAGCACTGACCTGCCCCAGGGCCAAAATCTGTCAGCAAGAGAATCCCAGAATGGTTTGCATTGAAAGGGACCTTAAAGATAAACTAGATACAACCCCCCTGCCATGGGCAGGGACACCTTCCACTATCTCAGGTTGCTCCAAGCCCCGTCCAGCCTGGCCTTGGACACTTCCAGGGATGGGGCAGCCACAGCTTCTCTGGCGACCCTGTGTCAGGGCCTCCCCACCCTCACAGGAAAGGATTTCTTCCCCATATCCCATCTAATCCTGCCCTCTGGCAGTGGGAAGCCATTCCCCCTTGTCCTGGCACTCCAGGCCCTTGCCCAAAGTCCCTCTCGAGCTCTCTTAAAGCCCCTTTGGGTACTGAAAGGCCCAAAAAGGTCTCCCTGGAGCCCTCTCTTCTCCAGGCTGAGCAATTCTCTCAGCATTTGCTCGTAGCAGTGGTGCTCCAGCCCTCTAATGGTCTTGGTGGCCTGAAGAGGATGGTGTTGTCCAAGGGGGCTGAACACGAGGGCTGCGGGGGAGCAATGAGCAGAGCAGCTCATTCAGCTGCTCCCCGACAAGGGAAGGGTCCGCGATCCTTGTCCAGGCTGGACGGTCCTGTAGCTTGGGGTCTGCCTTTGGTGAGGGGGCTGTGCAAGGCAGGATGTGGAGCTCATTCTCCAGGATACTGGAAAATCAGCCTTGTCCTGGATTTTCACCCGAGATCCCCTTGCCCAAACTAGGGGAGGAGTTGGGGACAAATGGGGGCATCAGGGGGGTGGCAAAGGGCCCTTCCTCCTGGCTGGACCTCGCACCCCTGGCAAGGCTGGCTCTGGAGTGATGCTCTGCCTCGTCTCAGTGCACCCGGCCACCGGGGGCGGGAGGCAGGAGGGAACTGTCTCTTTGTATATTTTACACTGCAGCCTTTTGGGGTGGAAAATAGCTCTAAGCACCAAGGAAGAGAATTAAAGTGCATTTTAATGATATGTGTCTTATGTCTGAATGAGCATCTCAGATTACAATATCATTTGGGTCCGTGTGAGGAAATCCAGCCAGTGAAAAATCTCCCATCGTCTCCTTCTACATTAATACACATATTTACGTTTTAAAGTTTAATTTCAACTGTTATGTTTTTTCAAAAGTAATTAAACTAGGTTTCAAATGAGGAAATAACCTCATGTACTCCCTGCTCACCAACCACACATGAATATTAAAGAAAGTGGTCAGAAACAGATCTATTTGTGAAAAAAATTATAAATTAATTAAATGCAGTTTTCTTCCCTGCAGCTTCATTCAACCTTTGTATCAAAAACGACATGAAATGCATCTGGCTTCATTTGTTTAAAAATTTCCTTTGAACACATCTCCATCTCCATTTAAATTAAAAAATGACTTAGCACAAAGAATAACAAAAAGCCTTCTGTGCAGGAATACAATGAGTAATGAACTTCAAATCATATCTGCATGAAAGATTGTCAAGTTGGATATTGTTTTTCCATATGACCTGGTTTTTCTAATTATTATATTTTTCCTGGCTCTGATTTTATAAACAGTGGCACCTCTCCCCTTAGCTGGCTCTAAAAGAGGTTTGTTTAATCTTTGACATTTCCTATTTCACAGGCTGCTTTGCAAGTGTCACACAATAGAGCTTTGTTGGTCTCAGTTTAATTAAACACCATTTCTTTGCTTTAAGTAGCAGAGGCAGTGACACTTTAAAAAGTTCTTTTTCTGCTTGAAAAATAATACAGTGTCAGTGAATAATTAAAATGTACAAATCATCAGAATTAATTAACATCCTCACACTTTTAAGTGCTTAAGAGTCTTTATTTCTGGACATTTCATTTGAAAGGCTTTTTGAAGACTGATATAATTTGCAAGCAGCTTTTTGGTGATGTTCTCTGGGGTCATGGACAGGGACTGTCTCCTTTCCCAGCAGCCAAGTGAGGAGCCCAGTCCCCAGAGAGTGCCACGAGGATACGGAATCCTGGCCCCTGTCTCCTCTGAATATGCAAAGCCTCCTCCAGCACAGCCCCCCATGCCAGGGGGTCACAGCACCAGAAAACTGAGACCTAGAGCAGCCAACCCGATTTCAGTGCAGTTCAGATCCGCTCTGATTTTCTCCATAAAAAACAAAAGCTGTGCATCCATTTCCAAACAGTGCTGTAGCAGCTGTAGCTGGGAATGCCCAGAGAGGGTTCTCTCACCACCTCACCTTCCCTGCAGGGACTGGAGACCCCCAAGCCCACTTCTGCACTGCTTCCTCAGCACGTTGGGCTCCCAGTCCCTAACTCCTGAGCAGTTCCCATGTGCCTGCCTAGTGACCCACCAGTGCTCAGCGTAGCCATTCCCATACAGCAGCCCATCAATATTTATTGCAGCAATTTCCACCCATCCGAATAATAGAAATTGCAGATGAAGAAGCCAGGCAGGGGCAGCAGCAGGAAGGAAATTGGGTGTTGCAGTTCTCAGCCGAGTGCCTGGAAGTGGCTGCTCTCGTCTTGAAACGCAGCTCTGTGCCTTTCATCCCGTTGCACCTACTTGCTCCAAACCAGTTCTTCTTCCCCTTTCATGAGTGCACTTTTCAAATGATAATGGGCTGGTGTCATGACCTCGCTGAAGCAGAGGCTGCCGTGCTAAAAATATTAACGCCTTTCATCTTCGCTTCTGAGTCCCAGACGGTTTTGCTGGTTTCCTCTGAACATTTCAAACATATTGATGTCACTATAGAAATGAACTTGCCCCTTTCTGGCTATAATATGATAATCCACCATATATGCATGAGAATTTTGATTTCATAACCACTGGGGCTATGCAGCAGCCAGGCAGCCCCTCTGTGCCCATCACACTGGTGCATCATGTCACAGACAAGTGACTCACTCAGGACGTCAGAGCAGAGCCGGGGACAGAGCCCTGGGTGTCCATAACCCTGAGTGGTCTTCAGCACACCCACAGTTTCACTGAACACGTGGATGTAGGAATTGCATCTCATATCCTACTGCTGTCCAAGCCAGATCTTCTTGCTCCACTGCACTGGCCAGTCATAGTACAGTCCTACTGTGCCGTGGGATTCCCAATATTCCCTTTGGAAATCTGGCAGGGCCAAGAGCAGGGTGCGTGACCAGGCATCCTCTGCTCTCCGGTGATGTTCAGGACCAGTGACCTGGATGTTCGAGATCACCTGAGGAACCTGAACATACATGAGGCTCCAGGACACAGCAGGATGCATCCCAGAGTCCTGAGGGAGTTGGCTGATGTAGTGACCAAGACACTCTCCATGGTATTTGAAAAATCATGGCAGACAGGTGGAGTCTGAAGTGAGTGGGAAAAGAGAAGCATTGCATCCATTTTTAAAAGGGCAGCAAGGACAAGTCTGGGAACTACCGACCTGTCAGTGTCCCCTCTGTGCCTGGAGCAACTCTGAAAGATTTGTATGGTACTTGCTGCTGAGATTTGTCAGTTTGAAGAATAAATTCAGTGGACATGGGAAGGGCTATGGATGGCAACTACCTGGACTTCTGTAAGGGCTTTAACACGGTCCCTCACAACACCCTTCTCCCTGAACTGGAGAGGGGGTGAACTGTTGGGTGGATAAGGAATTGTCTGGATGGTCACATCTACCTGAAATCACAACTCCCTGACAGGAGGGGGCAGCCAGGTCAGGCAGGGGTCAGGCTCTGCTGTCAGGGAACAAGGGACAGGACGAGAGGACACAGCCCCAGGTTGCACCAGGGGAGGTTCAGGTCGGAAATCAGGAGGAATTTCTTCATGGAAAGGGTGGTTAAACTTTGGAATAAACCACCCAGGGAGGTGGTGGGACTACCTCCCTGGAGGTGTTCAAGGAACAACTGGACATGGCACTCAGTGCTCTGGTCTGGTTGCCAAGGCTGTGATCAGTTGAAGGTTGAACTTGATGATCTCAGAGGTCTTTTTCAACCTCAGTGATTCTGTGACTCAGAGAGCAGTGGTCAATGGCTCCGTGTCCAGCTGGAAATCAGTGATGAGCAACGTCCCTCAGGGTCCGTACTGGGACCAGCACTGTTTGACAGCTTCATCAGTGGCACAGACAGTGGGGTCGAGTGCACCCTCAGCATCTCGCAGATGACACCGAGCTCTGTGGTGCAGCTGACACAGCTGAGGGATGGGATGGCATCCAGAGGGAATTGCACAAGCACAGAAGTGAGCCCACAGGAATCTCATGAGGTTCAAGGCCAAGGCCAGGTACCCCTCTGGAGGCTGATAACACAGCAGGGTTTTGGAGCCTGCCAGCCTCCACCAGCCACCCCTGAGCTGATGGGATCTTAGTTGGAGTGGCCAGTGCCACCTGAGCATGGTCCCAGTGCTGGCTCCTGCCATCACCACCCTCCAGAGCCAACACATCTTTGCTGGTCCCTGATGCTGCCGGCAGGAGTGTCACAGCCGGGCTGGGGCAGTGCCCTGGGCCAGCAGCACAGGCTGTGCTGGGTGTGAGCTGCGTCTGGGGCCGTGGGGCAAAGCTCCCCAGGAGCTGCAGTGGGGCGGAGCTCCAGGACGTGCTGATGCACCCGTCACTCGGGCCCTGACGCCAAATGTTCCACCTCTGCTAGAAACTGCCCGTGTCCCTGCGTGTCCCCAGGAGGGCAGGCAGTGATCAGTAGAGCATCCTGTGCTCTACCAGCAGTTCCTCCCTGCCAGGCAGCAAAGGAGCCTGTGGCCACCATGACCCTCCTCACACTGGGAGTCACACCAGACACCTCAGGTCGCACGGGGTGGGTACCTCTGGCACAGTGTGATTCTGGGGATGATGATCCAGCAGAATTACCTCTTGTTCCCAGGGATGTCTCTGTGGGATGCTCCACAGCAATCCAGCAGCCCTTGCCCTTGGGCAGCACGCACAGGATTAAGGGCAGAGACTTGGTCTTCTCCTGCATATCCACCCTCCACCCAGTTTTTCCTCTGCCATCCCTGGCACGGAAACAGGAAATCCCTCCTCCTTTGACGCCAATGATTGACTTTTTTACATTGAACTGGAGAGGCTCCTGAGAGTCCACAAACCTGTGTCAGAGCACACCCCAACCTACAAAAGCTCTGCGAAGCTGCCCCCAAGGCACACCCAGCTCTGATCTCTGAACAGATTTTCCAGGAAGACTTCATCCCTGGGATGGGTGGTCTCACTATCAGAGGTAATCACAGAAGGGGTCCTTTTTCTGTGGTACTTTGAGGAAATCTCAGCTTTTCAGATAGGAAAGGTGGACATTAACACCTCAGTCACTCAGGGTAAAACTGGTGATATAGAACCAACAATAAAGTTCTTGTCTACCGTAGTCTCCAGCAAAAAGCTTTGAAAAGGAGGCAATGTTTTCCTTAGATAACTGATAATAGTCTGGTATGATGTGCAGCCAATTTAATACTTAGCAGCTTTATGCCTATAGCAGGTGTTTGTTTAAGAGAGATTTCACAGTACAGAGAGAGGTAAACAGCAGATTTCTTCCTTTAATGGGCCTCAGGCTCATTAAACAACATTTCACTTTCTGGTGCACAAGGTTTTTATTCATTAAAGGGATTCACTCTATTTCCAAGGGTGTTTTTTTCTCCTGTATTGACAATTCCCCTAATGTGCTGAAAGTTGTGCATCTGAGTGGGGGACAGGCAGTCGCTCTGCCTCTGCTCCCAGCCTGGGTGTACTGCTGCCTCCACAAGTGGCTCCTCTCACTCTGAAAACACAACTTGACAAATTTCATGTTTGCTGCATTTGTTCTTTTCTGAAAAACAAAGTGTGTCTTCCAAAGGCTCTATTTTGAAACAGTCGTGTCATTGCAACCGGCAGCCCCAGAAGGGCATGGAATTTGATCTTGAGACGAACCAGCTCAAATTTCAAATTGAAAAATCTCTACAAAATCTTTGAGTTCTGTTTAATTCTTCCGCCAACACTGACCATTTTTCTTCTCTTGCCTCCCAGATCTGTGCATGAGGCTCTTTCTTCAGGGTAGGGCTCTGTGGAATGGGGCAGTATCCACTGGCAAGGAATGACCTGGGCAAGAAAGATCCACAAAATAAGGAAGCCATCAAACCCTGAAGGAGGCACTAAATGCTCTCAGATGTGTCATCTGGGCCTTTCCATCTCTTAAACTGACAGTGCTTCCTCAGGAGACTGCCCTTACCCACTGTCTTGGGGTGACTTTATGAGGATACTGTATCCCACTCGTCTGCTTCATGCAAAACATGAACTCTGTGCCTTTAAAGCTGCCAGAATAATTTCTCAGGCGAACTGGTTTTATACTTCTTCAAGGACATACACCTTCTGGGCTTATCACTACTGCTGTGGTTCAGTGGCAGAATTCTCGCCGGCCGCCGTTTTCAGCAGCTGAAGGCGAAGGGAACACTTTTACCTTTTTTCACTCTGGCCAGCTCTCTCAGCTTTGTCGTCCTCAGGAGAGAGATAGAGAGAGCACTTGTACTTTCTTTTGCTGCTAGCTCTCGGCCCTGTGTTTTTCAGGAGAGATCAGAGAGTTAAAGCCTTACTCTTTGCTCTTTAGCTATCCTCCTGGCTCAGGCAAGGAAAGAAGACAGCTTTTTCTGGGACCGTGGTTTTTCCTTCTTCCTTTAGAACTTTACAACAGACAGCTGAACTCTGTTCCACACGCCATCACCATCGGAGGCCTACACCCTGGGCCCGGAGAGGGGCCTGCACTATCCTGGGCCCGGAGAGGGGCCTACACCGTACCCCAGCCCCAGAGGAACCACCACCAGCTGGAGAGAGAGACAGACAGAGCCGAGCTACACCCACAAAAAAGGACTCTGAATTCATCCAGGTTTCTTCCACCACGAGAGGTTTATTATCTAACATTATTCATTTATTTTTTTCTTCCCTTCCCCTGGTGCCTGCGTTGCACCCCCCAGCACCCCAGGTTGTTAAATAAACAGGTTTTTTTCACTTTCCTCCGAGAAATTCCTAAGGTGGGGGGAAGGGAGTTTTAGAACCCTATTGTTTGCAGATGAGACTACTCTAGTCTTCCTCATAACTTTGTCCAAACCGTGACACCCACCCTCAGCCAGCCTGAGCCCGTTTGTGTGCCCCAGGCCCATGGACATCACACATTTATTTGCACACACAGGACTCGGGTGTTGAGATCAACAGAGGACGGTGGTGAAACTTTGTTCCTGTCATGTGGGACTCTCCCTACTGTTTCAGCATCTCTCCTCACAGGTCTGGGACTTACCAAGCCAAGAGATTCCCGTTCACAGCCCTTTTTCCTGATCACACAGCCGATGGCATCCCTTGCCATCTGAAAGCAGCTTTTGTTCTGACATCTGGAGCCAGCCTGGGATGGCCCAGAGGAGAGCATCTCCTCTGCAGCCTCACTGCCAGGCAGGGAGCCAGCAGAACCACGGGATGGCTCACAAAGTCTTGGAGTCCTCCCACCCAAACATTTGGAGCTACACGCTGAGGACCAGGCAGGTTTGAAGCCAGCTGCTCTGGCAGGATTTGGCCTTCAGAAAACCCAGATGTTGCCACTGCAAACTGGATGTCCTCTCCACTGCCCTCTGCTCTTCCATCACCCCCTTCTGACCATCTCCTGCTGCTTCTGCTCCTTGAGACTGATTTAAAGAGAAACCATGAAGGCTCCTCCTTCCTGATCTCCTAATTCTCTGATGTTGATAAGGTCTTGATGGGATTTGCTGAGCTAAAAGGTACCTGTAAGGCAGAAATTGAAAAGGTCCACTAGTACAGACAACTCCAGAGGCACAGCCTGGAGGGAAGCTGTTGGAAAATTAAAGAATCACAGAATTGTTAAGGTTGGAAGAGACCTTTAAGATCATCCAGGACAACCATCAACCAGCACCACCACCATGTTCACCACTAAACCACGTCCTCAAGTGCCACATCCACTCATTATTTGAACACTTTCAGGGATGGCAACTCCAACACTGCCCTGGGCAGCCTGTGCCAGCGCTGGACAACTTTTTCCGTGACAAAAATTTTCCTAATATCTAACATAAACCACCCCAGTGCAAAATGTTACATATTTTGCTGTTATCAAAATTAATTTTACTGCCAAAGAGTTCAGCCCAAAAGCCTGATTCCCCTGAAACCTGCTTCGTGTCTTCTTAACTGACTTGTAATGCAGTGACAGCTCCAGCTACAAACCCCAAATGCTGTGTGTGAGCAGTGCACGAGCTGAGGACAATCTGCACCCCCCCAGGTTCAAAGGCCCAGCTCCTGAGCCCTGACCCACCACGGGATGTGGGAGCAGAGGTCCTGCTCAGGAGATGTGCTCACTGAAGTCTTTGGCGTCACACTTAAAGAATAAAAGATCAGATGGAGCAGCTCACCCACACCATCTACAACTCCACTCAGTGGGATAAAGGTGTTTCTTCTGGGAAAAAAAAGCAGTGAGCTAGAAAAAGAGCTTTGAATTAATGGCTGTATAATTCAGCAATGGGATTTGAAAGTTCCCGATCAAAGAGAGATTAATGGTCCAGATAAAAAAAATACCAAAAGAAACAGATGCTTCACGTTTGCACACTTGACAGAGCACTGAAACAAGGCAGGAACAGCCACATCAGCCAACGGCCTTGATGGGGCACTGGATCCACCATGGCCTCCACCACCAGCAACTCAACTCAGTAGTTCAGTAAAAAGTTCAAGCAGCATTTCTTTTGTGTCCTTCATAGCAGAATTTAGGATTAGTTTGCCATCTTAAATTCTTCTCACCTTCAGGCCTGTGGGAAGTAAATAAATACTGGAGGAGACAAATTGTGATGGCTGCTGGTGGGATGCTCGGCTCTGTCCCACCAGATGCCAGCCTTTCCCAGGCTCAGGTTTCCTCCACTGAGGAGTTTTGCAGATCCTTTGTGATAGGACAAAATAATAAAAGTTTGCCTCATTCTTCTTTCCAGAGGAAGAAAGGCCTGGAAAAAGCCTTGTAGGAATGAAAAGATGACAATTAAAGGATGCTGACTTAGCTCTTCTGGCTAAAGCACTTTCTCATTTGAACATGTTTGAGCTCATTTTTTCCTTCAAAGCTAAACGGAAAAAAAAGTTAATGATTTTTTCGGGTCAAATAAACCATTTCTTTCCAGTCACCTCTGAGACTCTCAGTTTCATGTCAAGCAGTTGACAGTGATTCCAAATTGAGAAATATTTCATAGAATCCTAGAATCTGCTGAGTTGGAAGGAACCTGTCAGGATCAAGTCCAGCTCCTGAATTAGTGTACTGAATGTTTTTAGCACAGATAACCCAGCACAAACTCTGGGTGGGTCCCTCCCAGCACAAACTCTGGGTGGGTCCCTCCCTCACTCCCTTCTGTGATTTCTTCCTGAAGGAGGCACCACTCACACCTGGGTTGGGTCCCTGCCCACACCCGCAGTGGTCCCCCCAGCTGAGCTCCCCCTGCCTCTCTCTTGGAGCACCATCTCAAGGGCTCCAAGGATCTGTGGACTATGGGCCTTCAGCTGCTGGAAAGAATGGAACACACCAAACGCATGCCTGCGTATATCTGTGGACTCATCAGTCTGTTTAGGCTGAAAAACCATGTGAAAACTCAAGAGAATACAAATATTTGTTGGGTTTTTTTAAGTTAAATTCTTCTTTTCCTTTAGTTTTGGCTTTTTTGTTGTGTATTCAGTCAAAGCAAAATTATTTTCACAAGTTTTATACCTCAGCAAAGACAACGAATTCATAAAGCTCTGATTATTTTCACCTCACAAAAAGGCTTTGGTGCAGAGCAGTGGCCTCGAGCTGAGGGATGCACAGGGAATCAGAGATCTGCTCATCTCCAGACAGTTCCTGTGGAATCCCCTTTGTTCACCGTGACCCCCTCATGGGACAAAAGGCCTTCTCATCGCTGCCCACCTGAGAAATACAGATGTATTTATTGAGGAAACCAAGAGAGGCAGGAGCCCTGTACTCCGGAGAGGCAAAGCCAGCCATGATCCCAAATCCCTCCATCAGGAGTCATGCCCGGAGCAGGTCATGGGGTCTTCAGGACCAGCGCTGGATATTGCAGCTTCAGAGGCTCCAAATCAGAAATCTAGTGGCAAAATCGTGAAACGGATTGTAAATTCCCTCCGTGTTTTCCCATGCCTGCCCCTGCTCCCATCTGCGAGTACGGAAAGCACCGCCAGGCCTTGGCTGCATCGAGGAAAAGCCCACACCCACAGCTGGTGACACAGCCAGGGTGGGAGTGTCACCCTGGGGAGGATATTGCTTCACTTGGAAGGGCCTCCACATCGGGAGGGCATTACCTCAGAGTTTCTTGTGAAGTTGGACTCTGATTTTAAGAGATAAAATACTTGGAAAAAATCAGGAACCAGAACTTTAAATAGACACAGAATGCCTGAAGTGATGAAATCATAGGGAGAAACACAAAATCATCAACTCTGACCAGTGCCCTTGCACTCTCAGTCTGAGTCAGGGGACCAAAATGACTTCATATGTCACAGTGTGCCCGGAGCACGGCCACAGTATGGCCGAGTCTGCTCTGCTGTGAGTTATGGCTGGTGACACAGGAACGGCTCTGCCATGGCTCAGGATGTCACTGCTGGTGACACAGGAAAGGCTCTGCCCTGGCTCAGGATGTCACTGCTGCTGACAGAGGGAAAGGCTCTGCCACGGCTCTGGATGTCTCTCCCTTTAGACCTGACATCAGTGCAGAGGCCTGCAGGACGAGCATGGCTTTCTCTTCATCTCTGTGTAGTCACAGATTGCAAGGCCACAAGAGGCTGTTTTGGCCAGCCAGCCTGACCTCCCCTGGCCCAGGCTCACAGCTCTGGGTCCAGGTTTGATGGTCCAGAGAACTGTCCACACTGGAGTTACAGCTGAGGGCCTGAGGTGCAGGGCCTGGCTGCTCTGAGGAACAGCCTGGAGTCTGAAGGGATGTGAAGGATGCAAACCCCACTGCTATGACAGCAGCCACAGACCAGAGTTTACAACTCTGAGATATTTCAGTCTAAACAGGGCATTTCCGGTGCTTTTCATAACATCAGGGCTCCTAAACCTGCCTGGTATTTAATTTGGAATGGTTGTGTTGATGCTTTGCAAATCAGCTCATGCTCCTGCAAAGGGCTGCTTGGCCAGGAGCTGGGCACACCTTGGCCAGGAGCTGGGGTCACCTGGGCCAGGAGCTAAGGTCACCTTGGGCATCCACATCTTATGGGCCATGGGGTTGGTCTTTCGTGGGGTTTGCTGGCCTGACACAGCAGGTATAGGCTTCATCCTGAGGGAAGGAAAAAAAAGAAGAGGAAAAAAAGGGGGGGAAAAAAGGAAAAAAGAGAGGGGAAGAGAAGGCAAGGCAAGGAAAGCCATATTTTCAGGCTGACACAGAGAAATCAACTTGGTTTTTCTTTGTGTCACAGACTCTGCAGGATGCTCAAATCCCAGAACTGCCCCCGTGCAGGGGGATTTCTCCCAGTCCCAGCATCAGTGCCGAGCCCTCCCTCTGCTCTGCTCAGCAGGAAAGGTCGGTCGAGTCACTAATCCCAGGGCAAACAGTGGCGAAATGTGTCTGGGGCAGCGAGTGCAGCCTATCTGTGTTTGTGAGGAGGTGTCACCTTGCCAGTCCGGGTGTGTATCAACAGTGAATACTGGATACGTTCGGTGTATTTCCCTCCTTTCTCTTCCTTGTTCACAAAGGTCTTTGTTAAAGCACAGGGCAAATATTCCCCTCTGCAAAATGAACCACGAAAGGGAGGCCAAAGACTTAAAGAGCCTTTCCTGCGTGCCAGCTCCCAGCAAGGGATGCTCTGGGCGCACAGGCCCAGGCTGCTGTCTGTTGGTGTTCCCAGATGTGCCCTGGGAATGACTCCCCCGCCCGCCTGCCCCACACGAGGAGAGCTCACCCTTGCTTGTCGGCAGCAGAGAAATACAAGCTGAACCTCTGGGCACTGTGCTCATACATCCTGTTGGGAGATTGATCCAAGCAGAAAAGACGGACACAGGAGACCCATCGGAGAAGGGGGGTTGGGTCAAGCGTACCAGTTCGGCTCTGGTCCTGGTCCATGCTGTCCCACAGCCTAAGGTCATTCATCCTGCCCAAGGATGGGCAGAACACTGCGCTGTGCTGGGATGCCAGGGGAAGCTGGCAGAGGTGGGTGCTCCTCCGTACCTCCTCCAGCCATAGCATTTTTCTCCTCAGGGTGTGCAATACTGGCCAAGGAGTGACTTGCACCTTGCTGTCCCTGGCAGAGGCAGCTCAGCTCAAGGCTGTGTGCGGGTGTTCCGTGCACCCCGGGCTCTGCAGGACCCCACAGAGGCCATGCCAGGAGACCAGCACGGCTCCAAACCCCTCCTGGTGCTGCAGGAGACTCACCTGGGATGGGGCACACCCGTGGCCTGGGCAAGCTGCCCAGAGAGATGCCATTTGTGTTAACCCTGCCTTAGCTGACGACTGGGCATGGGGAGGAGCAGAGGTGGGCTGCAGGGTGCCTGGACTGCTAGAGGTGTTTTGGCTGTGACCTGGCACAGTAACTGCTCCCGTCAGGATGGCTTCAAGCAGATTTGCTGGACTGAGACAAGACTTGTTCTGTCCCCTAGTCCCGAGAAATCCCTTTCCTGTCCCCAGCAGAGCACCCAGTTCCTGGTGTCCTCTGTGTCCCCTGACAGAGCACAGGTAGGAGACACCCGATGACACACAGCCCATGGGATGGCCCCAAGGGGTTCTGCTTCTCCCTTCTGCCCTGAAGAGCAGGTCAGCGAGGTCTGCAGGACAGGCTAGTCCTGAGAGGAGACCTGGGACAAAGTGACAACAAGCCAGGGTAGTCAGTGAGCACTGACCCATGAAGGTTTGGGGTAACACTGCTCAGATGACCTGGTGGTGTCAGGTCACCACGTGTCCTCACAAGACACCCCACCACGTGTATGAGGTGGGGTCACTGCAGGAACTTGGGGCTGGAGGAGCTCACGTAAGAAGGAGCATTGGGCTCTCCACCGAAGGTAAACTTTGGGTAGGTTTGAAGTGTTTACTTTAGTCAATCAGGAGAAAATGTGGCTGAATTTCAACAATCGAGAGTTGTAATGACCACATTTTATCCAAAAATCCCATTTTTGTGTCCTTTTGGTGGCTAAGAAGGGCTTCAAGCCCTGAAAAACTGGTCACAAAATCAAGTGTGAAATAAAAGCTGTTGGATCCCTGCCCCATCAGGAACAATCTCAGCTGACTGCTGGCATTCAGCCTGGATGCTGGTAACACCTTATGGGTGTGGGAAGGATAGCGTGGACTGAAAATAAAATCCATCATGAGAAGGCATTCAGCAGACTACAAAATAAATGGAGATGGAACAGCCACAAAGACAAGGACAAAGACCTGGATTTGCTGAAATACATCTGAAGCAAATACACAGGCTGAAGGTGTCACAGGCCCTTTACTGGATTGAAAGGATCAGGTTTTCTCCTGCAGTCTACTGGGATTAACACAGCTCCAAGGAATTCACTAACTGTTTTGTTAATATCTAGAAAGATAGTGGGAGATGCTTTCCCAGCAAGCTGAGATAACACAGAAGTGTCTGCTCCACCCCCAAGAGAAGGAGGGTGTTAAACTGCAATCAGAAAAACAAAGTTTAACTGATTGCTAAGAAACTTCAAAGTTAAACAGCTCCCATAACCTGAAACCAAGGGTCTGGAAGGGGATGCTCTCAGGGGACGATGATATTTTTAATAAATCTAGGAATGCCATGAAATATTTACAAGGCTGGGAGAAAACAAATGCTGGGGCAGCCTCCACATAAGAGCAGCAGGGAGGCCCAAGGTAATCAGGGAGTTGTTACCCTGCCATAAACACTTGGGAAGCCCTAGGAATGGCTGTCACGTACTCAGATGCTGTGGACATGGTCACATCCCGTTGTGAATAACAGTTGGTAAATGGGGGTTTCAAAAGAATGCAGGAAGGTCTAGAAAATCTGCCTCGTGGTGAAAAAGGTGAGATGGTCAGTGTGTTTAATTTACCTGTGAACAGGCCAAAGAATCGAGGGTGCTGTGGAGTGAGAGAAACTGAGACTTGCCTGTGAGCCAATGCTGGAAAAACTCAAAGTGGAAATAAGCTGCAATTAAGGGTGCAAGTAAGAAACCTTTGCTCAGGCAGGAACACGATTTCGGCATGGGGTACATTTTGCAGCAGGTAATATCTGTATACAAGGACTGCAGGGCTTTAAAATGCATTTCTGATGCATTTGGCTCAGGGAAAGAACTGGGGGAGTCCATGGGCTGATATTCAGGCAGTCACACAAGAAACTGGAGTCATCTCTTCTGGTCTTAATATCTATGGAGGTCCTCCAGAAATGTCCCCACTGAGAGATTCAGCAGATCTTCAGCAGATTCATTGCAACATTTGAGAAGAGTTTGTCCTCTGTATCTTCATAAAGCGCTATGTATTAAAAAAAAAGGTAATCAATCTTCCTCAGAGAATGACGTCATCTGTCTAAACATTACAGAACACAGAGAAAATAAACTGTCTGAAGTGAGCTGATTACACAATGTATTTCATAGAAAAATAAATAGTTTACACTGACAAGAAACTGAAGAAATTTCCTAAATCACGCAGAAACCACTAACTATGAAAGTGAAAATGAATCCTGCTGAAACTGTAATGTTTTTTGGAGCATGTTTAGTCGGTTTGGTGTGGTGTCCGTGGTGGCACCAAGTGGCTGTGGGGGCTGCTGGTGCTGTGTGTGGGAAGGGGTGAGGGTTGGCCTTGGCTCCAGGTTGTGTTTTATGGCTTCTTAGCAAATGAAACTGCTGATTGCTCTGATTTAGGGTGAGCTGGGAAACACCCATTCACAAAGCCCTGCGTTTCTTGTTAGAAATGTCTTGGTTTGGGGATGACTTTGGAGTTCCCACGTGGACCTGGGGCTTCCAGAGCTGCAGGTACAGCGAGAGCAGTGCCCGGGCAGCTCAGCCCCCGCGCAGCCACCCCTGACTGGGGACACTGGGACTCCCCCAGGAGCTGGGCAATGGCTCAGGCAGCTGTTGTCCTTAGGAGTGATGTGATTGACAGCTGTCTATCTTGGAGCCTGGGAAACATCTGGAACATTCCCTGTTCAAAGGAAACATAGAAAGTTTCAGCCCGGTTCAGACTGAAACCAAATCTCAACTGCCCCAGATAATAATTTTCCTGGAAATCACAGTTTCCAACCAAGTTTCAATTCCTTTTCTTAGGAGATGTGTAAAGCTGTGGGGTTTGTCTCATGGGGATCAGCAAACAGGATTCTCCCGTGGCTGGAGCCAACCACGGACAGACCTGGCTGTGCTGGAACAGGGGCCATTGGGATCTCGGAGCAGGTGGAATTCAGAGATATGCTCGGGCTTCTGCAAGCAAGAAACAAAATATTTGCATAAAATCCACTTCCCCTCCACCTGTGTTACTGCTTCTCCGGATGATGAAACACTGCCCTATTTCCATAACAATCAAAATGCCTGAAGAAATGGCCCAGAAGTGCTCAGGACTCGAACACTTGTGACAGCACTGATAGGATCAGGAGTAGAGAGAAACCCTTGAGGCTCTGAGAAGAGAAGAAATGGAGCTTTTCTATGCATATTTATTTCTGTTTCTCCCAATACTTTTGCTGCATTTCTCCACCATGAGGACAAAGCCGTAAACGTTATTAAATCTTAAAAAATTAATCTTAAAATCTTAAAAAGGAACTCTAAAATCCTACTCATTACCTGCTCCTATGCAAAAAAAAAATTGCAAAATCAGGGGGCATTTGAACTGCATGGACTCCCCTCCGATGTTATTAAAGCTCCAGGCTAAAATTATTTTCAATATGACAAGAGAAAAGTATAACGAGAGGAAGAGCTCGGGTTAAATCCATTTTTGCTGGGGGTGCGCAGCAGCTCGTAACTGCAGAGTAGGTGCTGCAATCCATGACTTTTGGAACGGTTATTGTATTTTCTATTGTATGATTTGATAAGCTGTCCTATCAGGTGTGTGGGCACACTCAGCTGTGAGCCCCACGAGTGGGCTCCAGCACTGCCCTCGCGTGTTTGCCGGCAGCGCGTTCCTCTGCCGGGGCTGCAGCTGGTTCCAAATGGCTTTGAAATTTTCTCTTCTTGTTTCTTGTGTCCCTTCCCCAACCCTGCAGCTGGACACTCTTGGGTGCTACGTCAGGGAAAAGAATGCCAAATTAGCATTTTCAGAAGTGCAAAATAATGTCACTGAGAGAATAGTTGCGTTCAAGGGAAAAAACTGAACCACAAGAGCAACAAGACATGACAGAACATGGTTTCAATTCAGCTGCCTGCGCAATGTGAACTTCCACTTTCCAAGAAGCAGGAAAATGACCCTGTCTTGACTCTCTACAAAGGCACTACGATGATGCTTCACCTCCTGAAGACCCTGCTTCCCTGCTTCTGAGTTGTCCCTGTTCCAAAAGCGTGAGAAACTAAGCACAAGAGGATCCATTGGAAAGAAAGCAACACTTTGCTGTAGCTGCTCACAGATGTCCCTGGCCAGCCTTGTAGGTGCCTTCAAAATATGAATTAAATGCATTTAGTGCCGTTCCTGCAGCTGAGCAGAGGAGCTGGCAGACAGGTCCGTGCTGCCCTGATGCTCCGGTCGTGCTGATGGCAGCAGGCTCCGCAGGGAGCTCTGTCCCACGGCACAGCCCGGGCTGCCCTGGGGGAGCAGGGGAGGCATCGGCATCTCCCAGCCCTCGGTGCATCACCCTGGCAGAGCTGGCGCGCTCACACACATCCAAGGGGTCTGTTCCCAGGGGAGCTGCAGACCCTGTGTCCCCTGCACCGGCATGGCCCTCCCCATGTGGCACTGACCAGTGTGGCACTGACCAGTGTGGCACTGACCAGTGTGGCACTCAGCAGTGTGGCGCTGACCAGTGTGGCACTGACCAGTGTGGCACT
>VZRJ01007738.1:175931-254578 GCA_013397565.1 Ptilonorhynchus violaceus
GGGGTTCAGGGTTGAGGTGCGGGGTTGGGGTGCGGGGCTGGGGTGCAGAGTTGGGGTGAAGGGCTGGGGTGCGGGGTTGGGGTGCAGGGTTGGGGTACAGTGCTCTCAGAACATGCAGCACCAGCTGTGGCACAGGAGGGCACGGAGAAGGTGCAGGGCTGAGCACTGGCACCACCAGCCCGCACAAGCTCTGCATCCAATGCTGGGCTGGCTGCACCAGCCAGCCAGCCCAGCATTTTCCCTCATCATTATCTTTCCATCTCTCCGATGTCCCAACCAAACACGTGCTCCTGCTTTAACAGCTCTGCTGACAGAGTCTGTCACAGTCTTTGTGAATGTCTGCCAAGGTCTAATTACCTCTGCTATTAAAGACCTGCCTCACTTTTGGTCTCAGAATGTTTGATTCCTACTTTCCACTGTTGAACTTTGCTAATGTATTTATTACATTGATTCCTGATATTCCTGGCTCTGCAGGATCCCTCTTGGGTATTCAGCCCATTTTGAGCATGGTGGGCAGGACAAATCCCTCAGCACTTTCATACCAGTGTGACCATCGAGTTATTCCTTTCCTTCTGGTGTAAAAGCAGCATCAGCAGAGCTGCTCAGGAGCGCCCTTTCATTCTGGTGCAGGTTAATTGTTATTAATTGTCCTCAATAATTGTTCAAGGCCATCATAGAATCATCATCATCATCGAATGTTTTGGGTTGGAGGGGATACCTTTAAAATTCATCTCACGCCACTCCCTGCCATGGGCAGGGACACCTTCCACTATCCCAGGCTGCTCCGAGCCCCATCCAGCCTGGCCTTGGACACTTCCAGGGATCCAGGGGTAGCCACAGCTTCTCTGTGCAGCCTGTGCCAGTGACATTTGTGTGCTGGTTTCAGCTGGGGTAGAGTTAATTTTCTTCACTGTGGCTGGTATGGGGCTGTGCTTTGGATTTGTGCTGGACACAGAGTTGATAATACAGAGATGTTTTTGTTATTGCTGAGCTTACAAAGAGCCAAGGCTTTTTCTGCTTTTCATACGGCCACGCTGGGGAGGAACTTGGGAGTCCATGGAGCTGCGAGGAGACACAGCCAGGACAGGTGACCCACACTGACCACAGGGATATTCCAGACCATATGACATCATGATCAGTATGTGAAGTGGGGGAAGAAGGGGCGGGGGGGGAACATTCGGAGTGATGGTGTGTTTGTCTTCCCAAGTCACCGTTCCGCAGGATGGGGCCCTGCTCTCCTGGAGATGGAGGAACACCTTCCTGCCCATGGGAAGCAGTGAATTAATTCCTTGTTTAGCTTTGCTTGTGTGCACAGCTTTTGCTTTCCCTATTGAACTGTTTATCTCAACCGACGAGTTCTCCAGCTTTTACCTCCCTGATTCTCTCCCTGAGCCGCTGGTGGGGGGGTGAGTGAGTGGCTGTGAGGGGCTGGGGGCTGTCTGGGGTTAAACCACGACACTGGGATCCCCTTCACAAGTACACCAGAGCACTCCCTCACCCCAGAGAAAGGTGGAGCATCTTTTGTGGTAGACCACATGCTTGTGTTGGTCCTGAGTGGGGTGGTGCTGGTTCTGTGGGCCATGGGCTGAAGATTGGGTGGAAGACCCTCATGAGTGGAGGTCTGCAGCAGGTCGGTTGTGTTGTCCTCTGACAGGCACCTTCCCACCCCAGCCCTGCTCTTCCATTCCAAAGCAGGGTGCACTCCCAGCTGCTCTGCTCAGGGCAGTGCACAGGGGAGGGGGTGCTGCCTGTGTGGCAGAAACACCTCAAAAACCAACTGGGCACTCTGAAGTCTTAAAGCCAGCGCCCATCTCACCTGATCTTAGGCTCTAGAGCAGCCAGCTCTAAGCCTGTCATCTCAGCTTTCCCCTAGACCGGCTCATAGCTCCAGTCTCTGGAGAGAAGACATGCCACTGGTCTGCAAACTGGGAATGCCACGGCTGGGAAGGATCAAGGCATGCAGAGATTTCCTTAGGAGAGAGTCACTGAAGTAGATAAGGAGGCAGCTGACACCCTCAGCACATTCCCTGCAACCCAGGTAGGACACGTTGATCTGCATTTTCCTGCGGGAAAACAAATGCATTTGGCAAAAGTTGGGTGTATTTTGCATACGGCAATGCGGGTTTATGCAACTCAGCCCCACTCCAGAGCACTTCAGTAGAAGATTTCTGAATAAGTACATCAGGAATAATGTTTATTTATGAGGGACAGCCCTTGTGTGAGATCGGCACATCCCATCTAGCGCTGGCCCCTCGAAGGGACCCTCCCCTGGTCCTTGTAGCTGCAGACAC
The DNA here is from genome assembly GCA_013397565.1 of Ptilonorhynchus violaceus. Classification (NCBI taxonomy): domain Eukaryota; kingdom Metazoa; phylum Chordata; class Aves; order Passeriformes; family Ptilonorhynchidae; genus Ptilonorhynchus; species Ptilonorhynchus violaceus. The sequence continues at coordinate 178,223 of VZRJ01007738.1, forward strand.
AAGGCAGGGCCGCCAGACAGCCCTGAGTGTGTGGGCATCCTCAAAGCAGCTCAACCTCCCTTGCCCCCTCTCTTTCCTTCCTTCTAACTAATCAATTTAGGAAATTTATGGTAGTTACAGCTTGGGATCTCTTGTTTGTGGCAATGCAAATGAGCCGCTGTCGGAGCTTGTCAGGCGCTGGAATACACAAAGCCTTTGTGATGTGCTGATTGCTCACACCAGGCTCACCCTCCTGCCAGGCGGCTCAGCGAGTTGCCACCTTCCCAACTACTCCTTTCCCAGGCAGCTGGAGGGTGTGGTGCTGCCAACATTTTTGTAGTGGCAAAGCCAGTTTGAGAAATTCCTGCCCCCACCCCTAGGGTTGTGTCAATACAGCTGTCTGGGGAGCTGTGTAGCAACTGGGATGGCTCACACGGGCACACACAGGGAATAACTGGGAGGAAGTGTTTGTAGACACCTGGCTGATGTCAGCAGTGCGGTCAGAAGGAGCCCTGCAGAGCAGAGAGGACACCAAACTACAGCAGGAATGAGCAGCCAGGGGGGTGGAAAATCCTTAAACCCACTTTTCCAGCAGTGAAAACCTCCTGAGCGGACGCCCTGATGGCATCCCAGCCCTCCACGGCGTCCCAGGCACCCGTAGGTCACATACTGGCTGATCATCCCCTGTGCAACGGCCAGCACAGGTTGGTGCCTCTCCCCTTTCACCACTGGGCTGGGTAAGGCTTCTCCTGGGAGTGTGGAGACCCTGCACATCTCCAGGGAGGCTGCCATTCCATGGGATTCATGAAAGAGGTTCGTAGGGGGTGTGAATCCCAAGAGAAGTTCGGAGATGGGGTCTGATGCACCTTTAGGCTCCAAGAGCACTTTCCCTCTGAAAACTGGTCAGTGAAGGAAGCTACAGCTCGAGGGAAGCACAAGGGGGTGTGTGATTCTAAACAGAGCAAAGAGTGACCCTTACAAAGCCAGGTGGCCCACGCCCCAGGATGAAATGAATAACTCACATTGCTGACACAGCACAGGAACACTCAACTCTCTGGAAAATATCCTGGAAAGACAGAAACGGGATGGAAAGGCTCAGTGGGTGCTAGAGATGGCCAAAGCCAGAAGGTCCAGGAAAGGCAGAATCCCCTGCAGAGAGCTGGCCATTCTGGAGAGCATCTGCTGGCAAGTACAGTGGGCACCTGATCCTTCCCCAGGGGCACTGAGCAGAAAGGAGAGAAGTGGGTGCTCCCACCCAAAGGACTCACCCTCAGCCTTGAGCAGCTGGTTTGTTCCTGTCTCAGAGAAGCTGAGATTTCCCCATGGGCACTAAGGAGGGGTTCAGGATACTCTGGTTAAAGGATCTCCAAGCGAAGCATTTGTTTCCAGAAGGGAGAGGTGTAGAAGTGGCATTTTTGCACTGAGTCTCTGAGAGTCAGGCATTGGAGTGGGCAGCTGGGCCAGACCTGGCTGCCACCAACACGAAGGTGCTGGCACTGGTGGCTGCGGCTCCTGCAGCTCGACCCGCTGCACCCTGTGACACACAGGAAGTTTTGTGTCATCCTTTATAGGTGGACCATCAATCTCACTGGGTTTCCTTATTCTTGGGGCATGAATTTCTTCCTGTTTCTGAAAGGTTTGGGAAACAAGGGAATTTAGGCTTTTAGTTTCACCTAGATTTGAGCAGCTCCTAATTGTACCAGAGGAGACAATTGCCTCTAAGATAAGGATCAGCACGGGGTGAGGAACAGCACCTGCCTCGTGCCCCTGGAGGGGAGCAGCTGGGATAGCTGAAGGCTGGAAGTGTGCAGGGCTGGCAGCACATCAGCTGCAAAACAGCTCTGTAAGTCTTTGCTCTGCAGTGTCAGTGACAGAAGGAACAGCTTTGGTGTCAAATGGGTGCTTTACAGGTATCATTTCCCAGACCTGTTCTCCAGAGGGTAAAATGAAAACTGGCTGTAACAGAGAACAGGGCAAGAGTTATCCACCTCCACTGCAGGTGACAGCAAGCCACGCTTCGGTGCTGGTGGTCAGACAGCCACGAGGTTGGTTCCTGGATCCAGCCAGGCTTTGAGTCCATCCTGCCCCCCCTGAGCAATCGCCCACTCCCCTCTCCATCCATTCCCTCTCCGCCCTGCCCAGCTGGCTGGAGGCTGGTCCCGAGACTCCAGCACTCCCCAGCCTTGAGCACTCATCCAGCATCTCTCTGTGGCAGTGGCCCTGCTGGCCCCTGTGGAAATGATGTGGAGGTGACAGCAAACAGGTAAACAACAGTGAACAAGAGCAGAGCAGTGGGTTATCAAGATGGCATTTGGGAAACATGGACTAGTGTCTGTCCAGTGTGCACAAGAGGCCGGACTAGAGATCCCCACAGGTCCCTCCCAACCACCACTGCTGTGAGTCGCTGATTTCAAGAATTCAGAATATTCCTGTGTTTTCTGAGACCTGGCATCATCTCAGCCAGTCCCCAGGACACCAAACGAAGGCAAGTGTTACTTCTCTCAAAAGGTGGCACCAGCACAAAGAATGAAGGTCCATAACCTCTCCAGGAGCAAGCCAGGAAAGCAAACCTCTGATCCTGCCATAAATTGTGAAACCTCAGACTGAAACCATGAGAACTGTATAGATGCATGGGAAAAATTCCCTGGTGCCATGAAAATAATTGGTCCACAGCTGTTAGAGAAATACGGGAAATTACAGGGATAAAATTGCTGTCCTGGGGAACAGCAGTGGCTTCATGAGCAGAGAACACAACCAAGAGATCCAGGCCTGGTGAAGCCATGGGCAAGAACAACAGCTGAGTCATGTAGACTTTGTAAAAATTGTGTTTGTGATAAATTCTGTGTGAGAGAAGCAGTTCTGCAGGAAAATCACACTGAATTAGGTTGGGTTACCCATACCTGAGACTCTGGGATTGCAGCTCTGTCCTGAATTCCAGGGGTTTTTAGCAGAATTCACAAGACACAGCAGATTAAACAGTTGCTGGGACTGATACCAAAACTGATCTCTGCTTTTTGTTGGCAAAGCTTAGGTACATCCTGGTGGAGAACTGGGAAAGGAACTCTAAATCAAGATGTGACCAAAGAGTTCAGTGTCACATGCATGTGTCAAAAGGAGAAGCAGCTGGGATCTGCACAGAGCAATGCATTAAAAAGCTAATTGATTTCTCCAGGGACCAAGAAAATGGTGCCAGGAGTTTTGAAATCAGCAGTGAAGATAAAAAGAGAAAGATGAGTGAATATGAGAGAATACTGCAAGCATGAAATGAGCCTCTTCAAATGGGTTTTTACAAGGAGATGGTGAAAAAGTGAGTGTAACCAAGAGGTTTGTCAACGAGCTCTGGGCTCAGCTGCCCACTGGTTGGTTAATGCTTGGCAGAAATGAGCGCTTGGGCAGCAATGAATCCTGTTTGGTTTCAGGGGAAGGCTGTGATTCATGTTCCTTGCACTTGGTTTCTGTTGAATATTGCTCCTTTGGATGGTAGATGTGGACAAAAAGGAGGGTGCACAGGGATGTGTTTCCAGGACACAGCCCCAGAGCAGGGACCAGCAGCTGTTCCTTCTTGGCTATAGCTGAAATTGCCAAAAATCTGCCAACCTAGTTCAGCTCTGGGGGTGCCCCCCACTCATAAGGAAGGTTTATCACAAACTCAACCTACATGAAATCATAACAAATTTTAGCTCTGAGCTGGATCTGAACAAGTTGCTCTCAGTTTTGCACCAGACCCAGGGCAAGGACATCCTAAGTGAATACTCAGATCATTGACGTGTGCCCTGCTCTCCCTAGGGCACAACAGACCTTTCTGATTGTTCCAGCACGTGCTGGTAGCTCTGTACCTACCCTCACACACCATCACACAGGGCTTTGCACCTGAAAATTGATTTGAATGTGCATTTGGTTTCAGCCCTTGATAGGAACCGAAGGTTTTACAGCTCAGGTTTTTCAGGCAGAAAGATAATGACAATTTTTGGACTGGATTTTTAGTTGAGATTAAAAGTATTTTAGTCCCTTTTCTTTAGTCCCAGAATTTCCTGCCAGTGACCACATCTGGTCCACATACAGTTATAGAAACCGAGTAAGATTGGAAGACACAGACAAGCCTGGCAATCACCAGACCCAACAGAAACATCTCCCACGCAGCCCCCTCTGCACAGTGACATTTGTAACCAGATTTATTTCCCATTAGCACTGCTGGCCCTGCTGATGGGCTATCGTCTCCATTGATTTTTTTCCCATTAAAACGACAAGTGCACAATCCTGCCTGTGGGAAGCACACGCAGCCTGGCTGCTTCCCGGGGGCTGTTTGCTCAGGGCATGGTCCTTGCTGCACCCCCTCCTCGCTGGGCTGGACAGGACGGGACAGGCCCCCATCCTGCATCACCTCCTGACCCTCCTCCCCTCCCGGCTGCTGCGCTGGGGGCTCTGGAGAGCCCGGCCTGACCCTCACGCTGGGAGATGAAGAGAGGGAGTCAGAAGTGTGGCTGGAGGGCCTGCTGCCCTCCTCACCCCGCCCTGCCTGCCACAGAGCCCAGCGGGCTCCCAGGCCCGTGCCCGTGCCATGCAGGGGGCTCAGGCACCGCCCTGCATGGGGACACCGTGCCCGAGGCTCAGCGAGCACAGGGCATCCCCCGGGTGCACGGGGCTGCTGGAGGTGGGACTGCCAGCAGCCCAGGGCCAGGACAGCCAGCTCTTATCGACCATCCTGCTGTTTCAGGGACTGACCCGATGGAGCAAAAGACCACTGATTTTGTCAGTGCTGGACATTTCTTTCCGGCAGGAAAGGTTATTGAGTGGTCACTGAAGGGCGAATGTGCTGAGGAAAGTGTCCTTCCTTCGCCGAGGGGCTCCTCCAATCCTCTGTCCACACCTGCCCCGTCTGTTCCAGCAGCCACTGTCCCCCAGGGCTGAGCCCAGCTGGCCCCAGGCCGCCCCTCGCCCTGCCCGGGGCTGGGACTGGCAGCTCCTGCCCTTCCCCACTGTCCCACCAGCAGCACAGGGACGCTTTCGCTGCTTCTCCTTCCCCAGCTGCCAGCACACTGAGGAGCAGGTCATGGGACTGGGAAGGGTCAGCCCAAAGCAATTGCAGCACCAAGCTTTTCCCAAGTCAAACACAAATGGTTTGATGAGAGCCTGGAAAAACCAGTGTTAATGGCCTGAGAGATGGAAATGTGCCCAAGCTCATGGCTCCCCACACAACCAGCTGCCTGGGGCAGTTTGCAGCCCATGTCTACACCCTCCCTAAAGTATCTTGCTTCCCAATCTGTCTCCTGAGAGCCCATCTCACTTCCCAATCTGTCTCCTGAGAGCCCACACCGGTGGCTTCAGGCACACACAGAGCAACCTCAAACACCGACAGGGCCAGTGCCAGCCCAGCCCTGTCTCTCCAAGGAGCCCCAGCCATCCTCCTCTCCTGCCCTAACGTGCTGCAAGTTGAGCTCATGGATGGTGGCCTGCAGAAGCCCTGTCAGATGCTGAGGAAACTCCACAAGAACTATGTTGACTTCTTCATAGTAGTGAGAAGATGCTGTCCTCTCCTGGTACCCTGCTGCATACCCAGGACATCTCTGTCCTTCCCCAGCCTGGGTGGCAGGGACATTTCTTGGTTCCACCACTGTGGGAGCAGAGAGAGATGAAGGTGAAGCTGAAGGCTGCCTGCTCAGGAGCAGCGTGATGGGGCCCTCAGCCCAGCCAGCTGCACAGTTTTATGGCAGAAGGACAAATGCTTGGATTGAGAGTTTGCAAATGGGCACAGAGAGGATTTAGAGATGTTCTGTTCCTTGTGGGCTTTAGAAAGAACTCTGCTGGATTCCCTGCTGTTCAGGGAAGTATTTCCTTATATTCTGAACCATTTCCAAGGTGCCTTAAGTTCCACGGACCTCATGCTTTGACAACATTCCCTGTGCATGCACCTTCTCCAGTTGCAGTTCTCCATGCACGAGTCCCCACAACACACAGTCCAGGTTAGACACTAAACATTAAGCTTGACATTTAGAAATTACCAATAATTTACAAATGATGTGGCTGTCAATCTGCCCAGCACTGCTGAAATTTAAGGAAACTGTCTTAGTTCTTCCCCTCACAGGAAACTCTTGAGTCCTGTCCTTACATGAGGCTTCTCAAATACTCTTCTTTGCCTTCTTTGATGAGATTTCTCAGAAAAATTCTGGAGTCTCCTTTCCTGGAGATTTTCAAAACTCAGCTGGACAATGCCTTGAGCAACTGATGGTTCTAACCAATTTGAAGTGAGCCCTGCTTGTAGCAGGAGGCTGACCAGAGACCTCCAGACACCCCTCTGAACTGAAATAATTAATGGCTTATGAAATCTGCACGTTGAGAGCTTTCTCTTGGGGACAACTTGAATGACTTCATGTTGGCCTCAACTTGACCCTTCTCAGTGAAATGAGGAAGCCAATCCTTCTTCCTTGCTTCAGCCTGTCCTTCTCTCCATGGATCTCTGAGCACGACAGACTCAGGCCAGTGACGGAGACTCCAAAAACTGGCCCTGCTTTGGCAGCTCCATGTGGAGGCAGGCACGTCAAAGTGCCACAGTCATCCCAGTGTCACCTCCCTGCCCTTCCTCACACGTCCCTCGCACATGGAAACTGGGTGGTGCTCAGCTGCACTAAGGCAAAGCCAAGTGGTGGCAAAAACCTTTCCCAAGCTGGAAATGTCAGAGATATGAGGTCTTTCATAAACCCCATGCCCACCAGTATGACACAGCTAACGAGATCCCAACGTGCCAGCAGAGATATCTCCAGTGAAGAGAAAGAACTATGTAAAACATCATACAAGACACCAGCAAGAAGAGATCTGCTCAGTGAAGCACCGGCTCTTAAGGAAACTGAGGCACAGGAGCACTGCATTTGTAGTGATGGGAAAAAAACCCATTTCCTGAGAGCAGGTGCTGCAGGGGCTTGGCATGTTTGCTGCTAAGATGAAGGCTGCAAGGACTGCAGTTGTCTGGGGAGCACGATGGAGTCTGGGAGGGAACAGGTAAGGTCACGGTTCAGCTGCTAACCGGGAGTTTCTCGGGTGGGTTGTGCAGCCCCAGAGTCTTGCCAGTGGATTTTTTGTGCCCATCTGTCTCACCAGGATTGCATCGAGAATTATCTGGGATAAACTGGCAGTGGACACCAGTAAGGCCCTGTCCCCAGGAGTTCCTGTCCCATGCAGACAGCCACCTCAGGCAGCTGCCCGGTGCTCTCCCAGGCGCGGCCAGGTCCGCCACAGCCGAGCTCCCCCAGCGAGCGCTCGGCAGCACGGGTTGGTTTAACCCGTTTAACAAAACCGCCCGGCACGTCAGTGCTGGAACATGCAGCTGCATCAGGCTGATAACGCCGACCATCCCCACCAGGCAGCGAGCTCTAATGGGGTGCTGGGTGCAACGAGACCGCAGCAGGTCCCAGCCAGGCTGTGGAATCCGGCACGGGCAGTGCTGCAGCTCCCCGGGCCCGGGGGGCTCACGGGCCATCAGTTGCCTTAGTGGTGCCCTTCTTTGCATGCCAGTGTGAATGGGAAAGCACACACGGGCTTTGGCTGGCAGCCTGGAACTTGCCAAAACCATCGGTGTGATGCTGCACTGGCTGCTGAGGAAATCAAATCTTTGAAGGAGCTGTTGTTTTGGACTGTGTTTGCACGTCTCGCAAGATCTGAATGTGAGGAACCCTAGGAATGTGTTTTTCCATCCATTAGATGTGCTTTGCTACCCCGCTCTTGATGCTGGTATCTCCTGGAGCCGGGCTGAGCAGACCTGCCTGCGCTTGTTTCACCGGGATCCTCCTGCGGCTTTGGCTGAGCGGAGCTCTCACAGGGCAGGGAGCCCTGCCAGGTTTGTGCCTGAGAAGACACCTTGCCCACCTTCAGCAAAGCTGAACGGAACACTGGGGTTCGCAGCGTGGAAGAGCTGCCAGGGATGAGTTATATCTCCTGCCCTGGGGGCAGCGGGAAGAGATGAGGCAGGGAACAGCTATCCAAACAAGTTTGTACACACATGAATTTGTAATGTGCTGCCTACAAGAGACTTTGTAGCTCTGGTGTGGAAGAGCCCAGAGTCTTCTGAGGATCACAGCCCTGCCCTCCGGGGAGGATGGGGCAGGCAAGCACAACGCTCTCCACTGGCATTTGGCTACCCCAGCCCTGCAGATGGGTTTGGGAGCAGCACAGCCCATGCAGTGCTGTGAGGACACAGAACAGCTCCAACTCGGTGAGTTGGTGTCTCCCGTGTTTACCTGGCCCTGCAGGAAATTTCTAATGAGGTGCCAATAAAGCTGCCAGATGTCAATGACTGCACATGGAAGCTGTTTTGGATGCATCAAACAAGGCAGGGGGTGATTTCAGAGTGCAAACATTTTATGGTTCCATATCTGAAGAGCAAACCATGCTTTTTCTCTTTTGCCAAGAGAGACACAGCAGGCTTTGCTAGCACCAAGAATAAACAAAATGTCGGTAATGACTGTGGTTAGACCCCAGGGAAATGCTGCTTGCAGATATGCTGCTGGCTTCTGGATCATTCTGGGGAAGCTTAGGGGAGTGCTAGACACCCCACCAGAAATCAGAAACCTAGACACCTCACCAGAAACCAGAGTCCCTCTCAGGGCACAGCTTCTCTGAAGCATCTCCCTCTCCCCTGTCCAAGCCACACTACTTCAGCTACCGCTGTGAGCAGGGAGACCACCTTTAAATGATATGCTGGGGAATAATCAGGTACCAAAACAAATTCTACCACTGAAAAATCTTCCTGGAGAAGGGAGACGCAGAGGCTGATCGACAGAGTTCACCCTCCACGGCAGCTAAATTCACATTGGGCATGACCCTGCAGACCAGAGAGTGGACAATCAGCCTTGCTGGGCACCAGCACCCACCCTGGCAGCACCTTCCTCCACTGCCCTCACCCAGAGGCAGCCTTGCTCTGTCCCCTGACAGGGAAACACCTGCACATGGCACTCCAAGGACCAGCTTGCTGCTCACCTCCAGTGGGCCCCTAGACAAAATGGGTTTATTTGTTGTCAGTTGTGTCTCCATCACCTGCTCAGAATGGTCCTGGTCCACACCCTCCAGCAACACCTTTCCTCAGGACCTTTGGTCTTTCCAGCTGACTTGCTGGCTCATGGGAATCTCGCTCCCAGCCTTGTGCGTGCCATAAACCACCCCTGGGAACCCCCGTCCTGTTACTGACGTTTGAAATGGGACACAAATGCATTCAAGCTAAGTGAGGAGTTGATTGTGTAATCAGAAACAAGGGATGAAAGATAACACAGGCTTTGAAGGTCCCTGCCACGAGATCAGCTCCTGTGTCCTTGATGCCACCCTCTGCCAAAGCTCTCCAGGGCAGCAAAGGAGGGGTTGCCCAGTCTGACCATGATGATCCCTCCACTGGGAACTGGGTCTTCTTCTGCCTGAAAACAAATCTGCAAAAAACCCTTGAACTGGACCAGTCCCTAGCCTGATCCCATGGGAGGTGGGGGACCTGTGCACACCCAGCCAGTGGCCAGGGAGACATGGGCACCCCAAGGCTGATGATGTGCCACAGCCTCAGCCACAAGTTCTCCCTGCCTCTTCTTCAAGTTAGGATCTCTTGCTCTGTGTAGTGTGATTTCTGAGCTCTGTTCCCCCTCCCTTCCCCTACAGCAACCAACAGCCTCCTCCTTTCCTACCTGGCAGTCTGGGACACCTCGGTTTCCTCTCCCCTCATTCCCAGAGCACCACATGATGGTACCAAATACAAGCATTTCCAATATACTTCCTTGCTTTGTTCCCCATCCCAGACACAGCCCTGTGGATTTTCCAAGCTTTATCAGCACTTTCTAGATCACACAATTTGAGAAATGGTGACTGTGCACCCACTGTGTGTTGTCACACACTCAATTCATCTCTGGAGAAGAAAACTGATATCAGGGATCATAGAATCATAGAACATCCTGGGTTGGAAGGGACCCACAAGGAATGTAGAGTTCCTGGCCCTGCTCAGGACACCCCAACAATCCCATCCTGTGCCTGAGAGCGTTGTCCAAACGCTCCCGGAGCTCTGTCAGCCTTGGGGCTGTGCCCATTCCCTGGGGAGCCTGTTCAGTGCCCAACCACCCTCTGGGGGAAGAACCTTTTCCTAATATTCAGCCTAAAACCCTCCTGATGAGCAGGGTGAGCATTCCACGCCCCTCTGTCTGCCAGAAGAGCGTTGCCATCCTGGGCTTCCCTGCCAGCGCCTGCCCCCGGTGCCATCCCACAGCCTGGATCTGTCTGGCCTCCTTCGCTGTGCTCTCCAGGGCAGGAGCTGCTGCTGCTCCTGTGATCGCAGTGCCTGAGCATGGCACGGCCCTGTGCTGCCCCAGGACCTGGCTCTGAGCAACAACAGGAGGGGAGGAGGAACGAAGGCAGCCGCATGAAGAGGATGCGGATGCAGCCATCCCCTCGGCGGATCCAGCCCCGTTTGCAGCCCAACAAGGCTGTAGGCCAGGAGGAATCGGCACGACTGGAAAGTCGGCGCTGCTCCCGTGGGACTGGCTTGTGCACAGCGCCTGCTGCCAGATGCATTTCGCTCGGGGGTGTGATCTGCTTGGGCTGCCCCATCCGGGGGCATTTGTTCTGCTGACACGTAGCCCTGGCAGGCGGGTGTTCACGAGCAGCTTCTGGCACAAAGGAGTGCTCCCACTCTTCCCACACTGGTGCAGAGCAGAGTAAATCCTCTTTGATCAATGCAAAATCCAGTGTAAAACAGGAGTATCCAGCCCAGGCCATTTAATTCTCCAAGATATAAGCAGGCTCGTAATCTTCATCAGCGTTGCTTCCTGCTTGAAATGCTTTTCATTAGCTGCTCATTCAGCGAACACAACCACTTCTGCTGCCTCAGCAAAACACATGCCACACTTCTTGCTCAGCAGCAGAAGGCAAACATTTTATTGCATTTTAATCACTGGCAGTTTCAGCAGTTGCTTCCTGCTCTCTGTGTTTCTTCCACCCATCCTAGTGGGTGGAAGAAACATTATGGAGAAGCCTCTGTAAACTTTGATTGCTCGACCAAAGCGATCCGGGACCTCCTCAGACTCCAAACAGCTGCAGGTCCTGGGGAAGCTGAAGGTTGAAAGCTTGGTGATCTCAGTGGACTTTTGATGCCATTGTGGAAGAAGTGAGACAGGCTGAGCACAGCTGACTGCCTGCAGAGTTTGGCTGCCCTGCCAAGACCTTTGCCGTGTCATCAGTCTGGGAGATTTTGTGCAAAATTTTTTTTCTGAAAATAATGATTTCTTGGAGCTGAAATGTTTCAGGGGAATGTTTCAATGACCAAGAAAAAAAAAAAAAAGACGTTTTGAATTGCAAAATGGAGAAAACCCACTGATGGTGTGCCTTCTCTCAACCCAGCCACGGAGGAACCAGAAATGCTCCGTGGCAGCAGTGCAGTCCACTGTCAGGAGAGGGTTACAGCTCACAGCCCACTGTCAGGACATGGTTAAGGCTTACCCTGGCCCTGCAGTTTCAAGGACTGTTGAGTGAGCAGAGCACTGCTGATGGAGCCTGGCTGATTGGGTCCAGCCCAGTGACCCAGGATCTGTCTGCTGCTCAGGGTCCCTGATGGGTCTGCGGGTGATGCCCAAGGCCAGGCTCTCTGCAGTGTTCACCTGCAGGTCGCTCCTTTCCCCTGGGCAGACCATGCCCTGCAGCACACGACCCGCTGCTCCTCTCCCAGGATCAGTCTTCCTGTGCCTCTGAGTCACACCAAGTGTTTCAAAGAAAATTTTGGTGCCTCATTTCTTCATTTTCCTGTGTCTGGGGATTTTCCAGCCTCTGATCCACACCCTTCAAGCTGTTGCAGTGGAACTTGTTCTCCTTACTCGTTCTCCTTGCTTGGGCCTGATCTTTAATGTGCTTGTAATTCGCTCACAGCCCCCACATTAAGGTCAAAGCCCCTTCCTTTGTTCTGCTGCTGCATCAATGGCAAGGCTGGCAGGATATGGGGCAGGGAGTGCGTGTTAGAGCCCCCCACCAGCTGCTGATGGGCATTAAACAGGCTGGAGGAGGGCTGACAGGACCCATCACTGCCCAAGGATGGGACTCAGGACTGCCTGGGGAGGGGCAGTGGGACCACCAGCATCCCACCGGCAGCATCGGCCTTTTCCTGCTCGGGCACCGCACGTGGTTTCAGCAAAGCCCCCCCTCACCCACCCGCATGTGCCCTGTGAAAATGAACGACAGGATCAGGCCCAGGTTGCTGCCATCAGCCGTGCCCCCTCTGTGCAATTCCCTGCAGAGGAGGGTGAATTCGGCACAGAAACTCCGGGAGAGTTCCGGGAGCAAGAGCTCCGCGGGAGCGAGAACAAAGGCGGTCCCTTCCCTCCCTTGGCCTTACCGGGGTCCATCGCTGCCTCGAGTAACTCGATCCCTGCCCTGCGCCTCTCGAGGCTCAAGCGCCAGCGATTCTCTCCCAGGGTAACGCTGAGTTCATTTCTCTGAAGCCTCACGGGACTCCCCGGGCAGCTCTTTCGGCAGGGGATTTTGCTGAATCTGCAAAATAATCCAGCATGGGGAGGGGGGGATCAGGGAGCCCCAAACGTCCAGGTTTTGTCCTCCAGCCCTCATTCCCCTGACCCGTGAGGTCTCGGGTTGCCCCGGGACACTCACTTGCTGAAACCGTGCGAATTCAGGATTTTCTCCCTTGCATAAATTTTGCCACATCTTCCTCCTCCCCATTGCACCCTCAAGGTCGCACCGGGAGTGATCTGATGAAAGGGAACAGGGAGAGAGAAAAGCCCAGCGAGATGAAAACTGATCCCTGCTCCAGCTCCTGCTCCAGCCTGTTCCCTCGGCCCCTCCTGGCTCCCTTCCCGCTGCCCCAGGACCTTCATACCTTGCACCCAGGACACACTTCTGAGGTAGTTATAAAGGAATTGTGCATTCAGGTATTCTAAGAACTGCCTGAGTCTTTTGTCTGGAGAGCGGCTGGAAAAGCTCCTTAAGCGAAGGATTGTATAACCCTGGCATGCTGCAGTGCTCCTGCTGGCAGGTGATGAGAAACTGGGCAGAAAGCAGCCTTTGAACTGCCCAGCTGGACACAGAAGGGCCTCACTGGAGTCCTGAGCCCCCCTCACCCCACTCATAACCTGACGGCCCAGGAGGAGATCCCCAGGGATGTACCAGCAGCCAGGGTCCTGCATCTGTACAAGCAATTGAAATATGCCTGGCACTGCTCCTGGCCCTGAGGCCACCGACACTGAACACTGCTAAACTTTCTTATCTCCCAAGCCAGGATGGATGAAATCATATCAAGGTGCCCTTAAACTTTTTTCAGGCATTATTTCTAAAAGTATTAGTTGACATGACCCAAAATCATATGCCTGGCACCTGCAATCACAGCAAGACCTGGGAATGTTCTTGATGGCCACGGAGACCTTCCAGCCCAGGTCCTTGTGGTCCAAGCCTCTGTCATCCCCAGATTTGGGAAGGCTGGAGCAGGGTGTGCAGGACAGGCAGCCCCAGCAGGAAGCAGTGACTTGCACACCCTTACCTGAATGGCACAGGGCAGCTGCAGCTGGATGAAGTTTGCGCCAGTTTGCCCAGTCCTGGAGCTCCTGGAGCTGGAAGGAAATACCAAATGTTGCGTTCCCAGCCCAGCAGCAGAGACCCGCAGCTTTCACTGCTCAGCCCTTACCTGCAGCACCTTGCTGATGCCCCGGCCTCCTCAGGGACTCAGGGCTGCTGTCCCACACCCATCTGCAGTCCAGCTGCTGCAGAGGATTTGGCTTTGGTGCACCCCTGCCTGGCCACGTGCACCAGTGCTGGTGAGAGGGCTCTGACAGTGTGATGGGAATAAACACCGCGAGAAAACACTGATTTTGCTGGAGCTGGCACTGGGACATGTGCTGAAAAGGAGCTGAGAGCAGGGGCATGGCCTGTCCCCTAAACCAGGGTTGGGACAGCAAGCTGCTTCCCATCACTGCTCCTCAGCTCAGGCCAGCGTGGGCAGGGGCAGAGGGGCTCCTTGGCTCTGCCTGCAGGGGAGGCAGGAGCAGCACAGGGGAAGGGATGAGGTGAAGACACCTTCAGCATGAAAGTCACTGGCACCCCAAAAATCTTTGCAATTGTTTGAAGCTCTCCTCAGCACCAGTGGGTGCCTTGTTTCCTAAAATCCCCACCATGGTTTTCAGTGCTAATAAGGTGGAAAGGCAATTTCTGTGGTAAGTACAGGGCAGTGGGTTTCACTGTCCTTCCTACTGCTGATGGCAATGGCATTAAGGTCTCCAGCAAGGTCATTTGAAGGTTATTTCCCATCCCACTGTAAACCTGAGGGGCTCTTGGCCTGCCAGTGACTGCACTGCACAAAGAGGTTGGCACACCCAGCTCCCCCCTCGCATGAAACAGTCCCAAAGAGAGCTCTGCTCTTCCAGACATGCTGCTCCCTAAGGCAAAGCATCTGGGAGGAGAGTCTTCAAAGACAGAACATTTTCTTCCCAAGGAAACCTTTCCCTGATGCCATGTGTCCATGCAGGATGGCTGAGCTTCCCAGAGGCAAAGCAGGGGTCTTTGGAAGTTGGGAGCAGGATCCTTAGTTCATCTCCTCCCTGTCCCTGGAAGGCTGGGTAAGGGTTAACCCACGCTAATCTCTCTTTCAGCCTGGGCAGGAGCATCCACAACCTGAGTTTCTCCTGCAGGTCTCCAGGCTCTCCTTTTCTCAGGAGTGCACTGAGCAGCTCTGTCCCCTCCTTGCCTTGTTCTTACCCTTTGGATCCATGTTTTCCAATGCACCAAACACGAGCGTTCTGCACTGGGGCCACGTTCCTGGGCCCGACTGCTACGATGAGCCACCCGACACGCTGGGAGGGTGCCAAAGTGCTTTCTGCAGAACTGCTGCACTGTTTTCCAGCAAGCGTCCTGTCAGTAGCTGGATTGTTTGAATATCCAGGGAAATCAAGTGCAAACTGCAGATTGGCCAGGCAAGTTCCCAAGAAACAATTTTATCAAAACTTCTGGCAGAGCAAGCGCCTGGTTTGACAGAGCCTTTTCGGGGTGGGCATGGAGAGAGGGGATTCAAGCAGCACCTTTGTTTGTGCAGAGCCAGAAGCTTGGCTTTGCTCCTCACCCCCGGTGTGTGCCCCAGGCAGGGGCTGCAGAAGCAACCATCTTCATCAGGAGTGTGTAATTACATTTTCACTGGGCCAGGGGAGGGCTGGAGCACGTGGTGCAGAAGACACCCGAGCTGATACCTGAGCTGCTTCGTTCCAGGGTAACGCACGAACCACAGGACTGTCTTCAGTGATGAGGTCCCAGATCACATCTTCTCAAGCATGAGTTGAGATGTGCCAGGTTTCATGCTGCTCATAAATCAAATATTGGGGGAAGCTCTGTGGTTGTTTTTTTCCTTTTCACACACCAAGCTTTCATTTCCCATAAGCAGTGAGCACAGGTTTGAGCCTCCTGAGAACACCTTCACATTTCTGGTTTGGGTTTTCAGCAAGACATCATCAAATACCAGGTGGTACAACACACTCCAGAGTGCCCAGCACACTCCACCCAAAGAGATGTCTGGTTCAAGCAGCGGGATCAGATCCTGCACACAACCACTCCAAGAACTGCACGAGGCACATGGTGTGATTTTTAGGGGTGTCCCGTGCAGGGCCAGGAGTTTGACTTGAGTGGTCCTTGCGGGCCCCTTCCAAGCCAGGGTGTTCTGTGGTTCCGTGCTCAGCCGCTGTCTGCAGCACGGGACATCGCAACGTCCGGCATCGGAAGAGCCACGCTGCTCCCCGACTGTTCCGTGTGCTATTGTTAGCAGCAGTAATCCTGTGGTACAGGAGCTGGCAGGGATTAGGAAGGAAGAACATTCTCCCTGTGTTGTGGAGATCGCACAGTAAATTTCCACAGGCTTGTGTGTACTGAGGCGAGGCTTTCTCAGCTACAGCAGCACTCCTGGAATTGCTGCTACATTTGTGGGTTCTTTGAAAAATACACGACTCCAGCAAAAAGTTGTACCACTATCATGGAACTGTAAAACCCCTAAAATGGTTGTTTTCTTCCAGAACAGTGGTAGGGCTATTTACAATTTACAATTTAAATTTTTTACTATTTTACTATTTTTTACTATTTTACTATTTACTATTTACAATTTACAATTTAAAATTTACAATGATTTTGTTGCTGTTGCTTGGATTTCAGGCAAGGACTGCTTTCCTGTGAGCACAGGGTGCCTGTTTTTTTCACAACAAGTTTCAGCGTTGCCAGTCACTGTCAAACCTCGAAAGTATGAAATCAGATTAAAATAAAGATATTTAAGATTTGAAAACATGTTCGATCCTATTTTGCCTACTCCATTCTGCCCTCACCTGTATTCTCAAGCTTTTGTCTACTTCAACTAACCTGAAAATAAAGAGGCTCAGATTAGGCTTCACAATGGATTTGGTGTAGGAAACCTGTGTCTCCCCTGCACCGTGATCTCTGCTCACCATCCAGCCCCCTGCCCTCAGGTGTCCCCTACCCAGTGGAAAGCCATAGCCATGGCCCCAGACAGCCTTGGCCATCCAGCTCTGCCATGCTGGTACCTGCAGCAAGAAGAATGACATCTCACTGTGTGCCCAATTCCCATGGGTTTGGGTTGTGTTGGAAAGCTGGGCTTTGCCAAACAGCAGCAGTCTGGCCCATCACCCAGAGTTCAGCCTAAGGTGAGTGTGCAGTGTCTTCATTTGGAAGCAAAACCCAGCAGGAAGGATGGCTTTTTTCAGGTTTTGTTACATAAAAGTAATTTAAACACTTCCACATATGGTGGGTAGCCAGGACTGCTCTGTCTTCACAGAGGCACAAAGGAGAGCACAGAGTCAAGGAGATACATCCTCCTTCATGCCATGGATCTTCTTCCCCATTCACAAGGGTGTCAACCACAGCCTTGTCCAAGTTTCCCCTTGGCAGCGTGACCGGAGCTGTTGTCTGCGGTCCGTATCACTCTGATTTTCCACAGGGCTATAACAGGAGATGGAGCGGTGACATGTGACAGACTGATTTAGGGCCTGCTGAGAGGATGTTTACAGAACTGGGACACTGGTGACGTATTACAGAGAAGCAGGATGTCTTTGCTCCTCCAACTCTGTGGCTCAGCAGAGCTTAACCTGTTTGCTCCTTCCATAAACGTCCCAAAGAGGACCATGAGCGTGTCCAGTGTTTCTCACCAATGTCCAGTTCGTGCTGTTGCTCTCAGGGGTTACAGGAATGCTCTGGTCTGCACCAGTGCCATGCCTGGTATGACCATAATGGCAAAGAACCACATCCAGAGATTGAGGCAGGTGTAGCACAACCTGAATTCCCATTTCTTTAGGGAATTTCAGCAACAGCTATGGGACCGCATCTCTTCAGAGCCAGAGACTGCTTGCAGCTGCGGGTGCTTCTGTCTCTTGCCAGGGCAGAAGAACAGCTCCTCTGGTACAAAATACTCCTGGTTGTCCTCACGTCGTGTCCTGAGTCAGAAACTTTCCCCATGAGCATGTGAGTGCTCCAGCCAGTGCTGATGGAAGCAGAGAGGATGTGAGGCAGCCAGTGAACCCAGAATAACTCTAGAAATGATTGCCCTTTCCACTGAAAACTGCTTGGTGTCTGATTGCTCTGAGCAGAGCCCAAATGAACGCTGTGGGGTGGTCCCTGGACTGTTAGGGTGTGGCCCCTGCCCTCTGCCAGCGGTGCAGAGGCAGCAGCTCTCAGTCCCAGTAAAGCACCAAGCGAGGGCTTGGAAGTTCCCAAAGTTGGTGCTGTGGTTGGGTCACTTGTCCAAGTCCTGAGTCAGGTACTCTGTCCCTGTAGCGAGCAGGAGGGCTCTGGGGTCAAGGCATGTCACAGCACTCAGAGGCAGCTGCTCTGCTGTCTGTGCAGCAAAGATCACATCCACGACCTGTCAGTTCCATGAGTCCTCAGCTCCGCCTCCCGACACGGGCCTGTCCGGATGTTCCCATGACATCCATGTCTTGCAAATATTAACTCCAGACCATCCACACTGTAAAGCTCCCACCAACCCCCCCAGATCTATCTGCTGCCTGTGAGCAGCACAAGGTGGGAAGGAAGCAGCTGGTTCCCCTCCCAAAGTCTCTAAGGCTGTGACTTGCTCCCTTCAGGTCAGCAGACGTGGGTTGTTTGGCCACACCTGCCCTCTCTTAGACCTCGTTTTTCCCAAGGGAATTTGCTGATGTGAATGCATAAATGGCAGGAAATGTAAAAATTCAAGACCTGCTGGTGAGAGGAACTCCCTTGCCCTTGCCTGTCCGAGCATCTCAGCAATCCAGCCAGGAGCTGCAGTCCAAGGCGTCCGCGTGGCCCAGGGCTCAGTGTGCCGCAGTCAGGAATCACAAATATTCCCGAGCTGCAGCCAGTGCATGTGGCTCCCACCCAGCTAGGGCAGGGTGCCAGGGGCCACTGCATATAAATAAACTGTTTCCTAAAAGACCTGTGATGTTTCGTGTCTGGTTTGCACCACTGTGTGGTCTGTTTTGAAGGAGCACAAGGTTCTGCAGGTCCAGCTCTGCCTCCATGTACGCTGGTACATGCTCTTGCACATTTGCTGATGCTCAGCACCGGCCACAAGCCTCTTCTTGGTCCCTAACCCAAGTGCTCAACATGCACTGTCGAGCAAGGTAACGCAAAATTGAACAGGTGTCCAAAATTTTCCTTGTTGTTACCTGCTGAGATTGTAGATGTTCCTGTTGTTCTAGGAATAGCTGGTAAGATTTCAAAGCTCCCTAAATTGCAGCCTGATCTCATGAATGCCACAGGTGAATGACATGCTCAGCTCCTACGGTTTGAGCTGCACTGGTGACATCTCTGTTGTGGGAGATGTGCCCACAGCAACTCACAGAGGAGCTCATCAAGCTGCTTTAGAGGAGCTCACTGGCTGTGAGTGGTGGAGGAGGGAGAAGATGAGGCTGTATTAGATACAAAATGATTACAAGCTGCTTACACAGTGTGCCTATAAAAAGGTGAAAGGATGATAAAACTGGTCTGGGAGACACAGCAAGATGTCAGCTAATCCCCTGCCCACACAGTGGTGCTTCTAGCACTTACGGCAGTGTCTGACCTGGATTTAAAATCCTCTCATACTGGAGTCAAAAGATTTCCCCCAGATTATTTCCCCAGCATTTGCCCTTTCTGATGGTCAAAAGGTTTCCACTTGTGTTGATCCAAAACATTCTTTTTTATAGTTTATTTTCACTATTTCTTTTTGTCCATGAACACTTGTCGCCCTCAGCTTTGTGCTGATTTTTCTCTTGAAGCATGTCCCAGCAGCTGGAGAAGCTACACCTGCCATTGTAAAACATCAAATTTGTAGGAGGCATGTAAATGGTTTCCCTAAGGCTCCACCTTTCATGAGCACACACACACACACACACACATCCACGTGTTAGCATTCTCCTCCTGTGATTTTGGGAAGCTCTCTTGTTCTGCCATGGAAAGAGAAAAGGAGATCGGCCTGCCCTGGGCAACATGACCAACTCTCCCCAAAGTGAAGTGGGATATGAACTGGAAATAAGATGCCAGAGTCCAAAAGTGAAGCGGGATGCAGTTCACCTCCCGTGTGAAATGGCTGCAAGGCAGGGAACTCCATGTGAGCAAGTCATGCCCAGCTCCATTTATAAGCACTGGAGGCAAAAAAATTACAAGTGAGGAATTTGGTTCTGACCTACCTGTCAGGCAGGTGAGTCGTGCCCCAAAAGTGCTTCTTTCCCTGTTTGAGCCTGAAGCTGGTCTAGACAGCTCACCCAGAGGGAGACAGCGACAGCACCTCCCACGCCTCAGAATACGGAGGAAAAGGAGTGAAGCCAAGCTGAGAAGCTCCAGCACCAAAACCTAAGCCTGGGCAATAAAAGGATCAGGGTATTTTCATCTTGCAGTTTGGGAAACATTCATCTGCCCCTAATCTTTGCTCTTTGTTTCCTATTTCACTGTAGCCTCTTTATGTGGAGCCCAACAAACGGGTCTCTGCAGTTTTCAGATGTCCTTAAACTGCAGAAAACTGTGAGAGAAGAGAGAAGAGAAGAGAAGAGAAGAGAAGAGAAGAGAAGAGAAGAGAAGAGAAGAGAAGAGAAGAGAAGAGAAGAGAAGAGAAGAGAAGAGAAGAGAAGAGAAGAGAAGAGAAGAGAATGGAATATTTCAGTTGGAAGGGACATCCAACGATCAGCAAGTCCAACGGCCCAACCATTTCAGGGCTGACCAAATCTAAAGTGTGTTATTAAAGGCACTGTCCAAATGCCTCCTAAACCCTGCCGGGCCTGGGGCATCCAGCAGCTCTCTGGGAAGCCTGTTCAGTGTCTGACCACCCTCTTGGTAAAGAAAGGTTTCCTTATGTCAAGTCCAAACCGCTCACACATCCTGAACCATGTCTAGCGTACCCTGAGCAAGACTGGCTCTTGGCTGGCTGTGCTGTGATGAGGGCAGAAGAAAACCTCACTTTCAAGCCCCACAGGAGGATAACTGGTGTTCCCAGACATGCCTCACGGGAGGAAGGTGGGTTGGGTGCAAGTGTGAGAGGTGCATTGGCAGGACGAGCTGCACTGTGGAAGTGGCTCCAGAGCTGGCAAGTGCTCGCCCTCACGAATGTGCCAGCCAAGCTCCTGGGCCCTGGAACTGGTGCCAGCACAAATCCAGACTGACTACTCTTGCAGAACGCAAATGTCCCTCATGGGGAATTTTTATGATAACCCTTGAGGAAAGTGAAACACACATTTCTTCTTAAAGATAGAAAAGAAATTTAATGAACTCTGTATTGGGCAGAGTCCTACTGCAATACAGGGTTCTACATGGAGTCTGAGATGATGCATCACAAGCAGATTCCTTATATTGCTCCAGCAGCAAGGAGTCATTTAGTCTCTGGCATTTCTGCTTCCAGGCAGTTTAACCCCCCCTGGTATTTGGCCCTCTTTGCCCTCTGTGCCAGATTATTTCTTTGTCACAAATTTCCCCTGCTGAGTAGTTACAATCAGTGTTTCCTTCATCTCAGATAAGACCTTGGAAGGAAGAATTATGCCCACATGTGTGTAAAAGAGAGCAGGCTGCAGTGATGTCCTTGTTTCCTGTGACTACAGGGATGACCCAAGTGCAGCTCCCGCAGCAGTGAGACAACTTTCCAGGAATCTGCCTCGTGAGGAATCATCTCCAGGTCCAAGCTGAGACCATGATCCAGCTGGAAAATTCCTTGCCCCACCTCCTTGACCACCCATGGTCTGGAGTTTATTCAACAGCCCCCGGAGCTGGGTGTTTTCATTAGAACAGAGGATTAAACCAGGAGTGCACATAGTGGGCATTAAGGACCAGAGCTGCTCTCAAGCCAGGCCCCAACAAGAGTGGCAAAGCCATGCTCAGAGCCAGTGAGATCCACCCCCATTTCATTGACTAATGAGCTGCCTTAACCCCATCCTGGTTGGTAAGAAAAGCTTAAAAATGGGGATTAAGTGAAGTGTCTGAGGAAGCACATCCTGGACTGCAGCCAGGCAGAGTTGTACCTTTGAGAAACAGAGGCCCTCCAGTGTAATGTCAGCAAGGCTTCTTTCAGGACATTCTCTCACTACCCAAAATCCAGCAGGATGTGCTGGCCAGTGATGTTGCCCAGAGAAGTTGTGGCTGCTCCATCCCTGGAAGTGCTCAAGGCCGGGTTGAATGGGGGTTGGAGCAAACTGCTCTAGTTGAAGGTGTCCCTGCCCATGGCAGGGGTGGAACAAGATGAGCTTTGAGGTCCCTTTTGACCCAAATCATTCCATGATTCCATGATTTTATCATTCTATGCCCAGGTGATCCCTTCCCTCGCACAAGGGACTCGTGGCAACTCTCAGGGTGGAGAAGGTGTTAGCCCTGCATGCCCCAGGTCGAGGCTGCAGGCGCAGGTTGAGGAGCTCCGTGCGAGGCTGTGGCCAAACCAGCTCCTGGTCACGCAGGAGTCGTCTCCTGTAAGGAACGGGAGGCTCTGGGTGGCAGAGGGTTGGGTGCAGATGTGCAGCCGGCGTTTGGGCCGAGAGATAGGTGGGAATCAGACCTGGGGAGTGATCTGCAAGCCATGGGAAGAGAATGCATAGGATCTGCCAAGAAGGTGAGTGGGATCATTGGGCTGCCAGCATTGCTGCTGAGCCTTGCAGAGCAGCACCCCAGAACGAGCATTTACAGAACAGATTTTGCAAATAGCTGAGAGTCCAAATTACAGATCAACAAACACAGCCAGATGGACACTGCTGCCTTCTGGACATCTGCATCATTTATTGATGCTATCAGGACTCAGCCACGCTGCCAAAACTGGAGGCACAGGCCCTTTGCCAAGGCTATGCCCAGCACATCCTCCTGCTCTGCCACAAGGACAGAACAAACTAACCAGGGCTCACATTGTGAGCAGGAACCTGGCCCGGCTGTCCAGCCTTCCTGTGAAAACCTGCCCTGAAAGCCAAGCTTTAGGAAAACTCTGTCCTGCCAGTTGGACCATCTGTCCTCCTCCAACTCATTAATGAGCTACATTCTTACCTTTGCTTGTGTGGTTTTTCAGCTCTGCTAGTTCTGTTCAAGCAGCTTCACTTTAGCTTTATATCGAAAACAATACTACCCTGGAAATCTGTCACTGCAAAAGATACCCACATCCACAACCTTTTCAGGTCTGCGTGAGTGAATTAAACATTTTCCAAACTGGCACGAGATCAAGCAGCCCAGACCCTCCCACAACCTTGCTATCAAACTCTTTGAGCCTCCAGAACAACGTGGTGGATCCAGCCTGTCTAACGGGACTGGTGTCGCTCCACAAGGAGCCCTGAACATGCTCAGGAGCCACTTGGAAGAGCATCAGCTGGCCCAGGTGCCCGCAGGGGCATGGGCTGTCTCTTGGTATCATTGATTCAACCACTGTAATGGGGCAGAAGAGGTTTTTTGATGATTAACAGCAGCTCATCATTCCCTCTGATTTTACTCCACATTAAGGCTGTTGCAGTCGCCAGGAATCCTGGAGCCTGCTGCCTTCAGAACCCTTCTGGAGTGGTTGCTGGAGGCACAGGGATCTTCAGTGCTTATATATCATTAGTGATCTCATACAGCTCAATATAAAAAGAAAAAAAACCCAACCAACAAAACCAATCCAAACAATTTAAGCCCGTAGCACAAGGAAAAAGGCTGCCTCTATGCAAATATAGCCCAAAAATCCCCAGACCATATTCCTGGAGGCACCACAAAAGGCGGCTGAACATAAAAGCTGTGGCTGTCTTCTTCCCCCTTTTCAGCGGTTAGTTTTGTCTGGCTGGGATTAGCACGGCATTGAACACGTCAGTTAGGTACAAAATTGTTGTCAGCACTAGAAAAATCACTCGCCCTGTGGACAAGCTTAGTGCAGAAGGAGCTGCTGTGGTGAGAGCACAGGTTCAGCATGTCCAGACACGGGCACTGAACACAAGAGCTGCGCTGCTCCTCTGCGGTGAACGAACACACTCCCGGGTGGAGTTCCACGGAGAGCTTTGTCTCTCGGTGCGAGTGCAGATCCGATTTACACCGATGAAAAGGCGGCACCGCGTGTGCACGGAGCCCAGGACGGTGTCAGCTTGTCTTTCGCAGCCCACGCTCGGCACCGGCACATCAGTGCCGCACACAAAGCCGTGGTAACCTGATTGAGAGGGGAAAAGGGCAGCCGTGAGCAGATGCCATCTGCCAGGGAGCTGAACGTGAGCCACTCCGCCCTGAACAGGGACTCTGGTGTCAGAGCAAAGCTCTGCTTGCGGGGGTGAAACACAGAGCAATTGACCTTTAGGCGACAGTTTGTGAAGTGTCAGCTCGAATGACACTGTAGGGAGGGGGGTGGCGGTTATTAAAGGATATGATACCACCCACAAGCCGGAAAATAATAAAATTCCCCTGGGAAAAAAAGCCTGTGATTTCTTCCTCCACGTGTTAGACTTCTCGGGTCGCTGCTTCACAGATCCTCCATGGGAGACAGGAGCTTATCACCAGGGTACCTGCATGTCTCATAAGAGGTAAATTGCCTTTTAACTCCTCTCCATTGCTTTATAACCGTCCTACTTAGATCTAATGATTTGCAAAAGTTTACAAAGCATTTTCCATGACCTGGAATGCTTGGCAGCTTGTGAGTAGAGCAAATAGCTTAGCTGGGATAATAGAGAGGAAATCCACTGAAGAGCTCAAGTCATTAAGATGTTTGCATTTGATGAGACAACCACTACCAAGGGCCAGAGCAAAAGAAATGAGCCAGCGGTGCTCCTGCGAGGCGCTGCGGGGCATTTCTGCATCCCTCACCTGCCCTCCCAGCGCTGCCGGAGCTGCTGGCTCAAGCCTCTCCGCAGTGCACCGGCTTGATCGCTTTCTGCCCAAAATCTTGGAAAGCTACAACACACAATTCAGCGATTCTACACAAGGAAATAAATAACGAATTAAATCCCACAGTGACCACGTCTGCATCACTCCAAACACTTCGAGGAGAAGGGCTGAGGCAGCAGGTGCCTCACTGGAGCTCTCTTTGGGAAATAGCATTATAAGGTGGAATTAAAAACCTCTTCATTCCCAATCTCCATTGCTGTGCCTTTCGTTCGTAATTTACAACTTTAGGGAAAGCGTTTTATGCTTTATTGCTGAGTGAAATGCATCCTTCTTCCCAGGAGTAATCGGGCAGCAACTGCCCAGAGAATGGGGAGGACCATTGCGGGAGGACGAGGGGCTGCCGTTGGGAGCTGTGAGTCAAGGGGGAGGTGACGGCCTGCAAACACAGGAGCCCTCCGGCTCTTTTTGGATATATCCGTTCATGCCACACACCTTGGAAGGGGAAGCTGAGACAATCACGAGTACTTTAGGAGCATCAGATGGAAAGAAAGATTTTATCTTTGTCATTCAGCCTCAGGGGCACATACAAAGGGAGGCAGAAGGGATCAGGATTGCAAGCAAATAAAAAAAGCTGTTTCACACAGGTAGTTTAGAGTCAGACACAAGGGTGAGGCAATGTGGTGCCAGGGCCCTCGTCCCTGCCCAACTCTCAGCTCCACTGTGGGAGACCCTGTGATGCCATCAGGACTTCCGTCCACTTGTTGCAGGACACTTGACCTTCTTCCCGCTCTGTCTCCTACTTTGCTTTCTCTCCGTAGGCTCCGGTTCCTGGAGCACAAAAAACCAGGGCAGTTGCCAGCGCTCAGGTGGGAGATGTCACACAGAGGCTCATGTTTTACCCAAATTGTCAGAACATCACGTGAGGACTGACATTGGGTGATTATATCTGAACTACTCCACACAAACTCCTTGGTTTTTCTCTCCAAATGACTGTGGCAACTCAGCATGTCCAGGTGGTATCTGGAAGGACAATGCCTGCCCTTCCAGAGGGACATTAAAGTCATCCCTATTTTTGCTCATTATCTGCTGAGTCCCTGGGTGTCATTTCAAAAGCTCACGAGAAACAAATTAATTCAGAGCAATGTACATTGCACACAGTTGCATGGAATTCTTTCCCAATCCTTTTCCCTTTGTAGGAATCAAAACAAGGCAGGATATTTTATAACCAGAGAAACACTGTGACAGCAGTAATTGTCTGCCATAAAGAAATGCCAAGACAAATTAGGTCAGGCACAGGTACAGTGATGAAGTGTTTAAAACCCACTTCTCCACAGGGCGTCTCTCGCAATGTCACTGCTTTCAGACACGGCCCTCTCCTGACGCAGCACGGGTGCTGTCCCAGGGCTATGGAGTTCCTCACCCTGCACCAAAACATGAAGTTTTCAGACAGGAAATTGCTGGGACTCACATAAGGCTGTGTTAGTAACAGTTTCACGGGCGCTTAGTGGATGCTGGATGTGCACGTATCCCCCTCCTCACCATTCATAAATACATGCACAAGCGTCATTTTATTCACACAGATTTTGGCAAAAGGCCCATTGAATTCAGCAGAGAGAAGTCCATTGACTTTGGTAGACTTTGCACATTGTGGGTGAGAACAGATGGAGGCTCCATTCACCAGTTGCCACTCATTAGTTAAAGCTTATTATTGCTAAAGAGTTTTGTTAATGCATTTACAAACGGAGCATGATCCAAGTGATGTAACCACTGCTGAGTGCTGGAGAATGGTAGATGTGCTCTCCCAACACTGACGGAGTGAACAAAGGACACCCCTGTCTGCACAGGGCTTGCAAACCGGAGTCTACTGGCCCACTCTTCTCTCGACCTGCAGAAGGCAGCAGCTCTGCAGCCAGGGCCGTTTGCTCCCAAGGAAAAGGAGGTTTCCAGCAGTCCCGGTGTGAGACACCACAGAGCTGGCACGGGATAGGAGAAGAGAGGCACGTGCGAGCACAGGCCCTTTCTGCGGCCAACAGGAGGGTCCCCTGGGTTTGGGCAGGAGCCACACTGAGCCTTTCCACAAGCTATAGCTACACAGAGTGGAAACTCTCCCTGCTTTATGAGGGAACAAGTAGTCCTATTTCCTGAGCACAGCCAGGGGAAGGGATGTCTTCTAGAGAAGATCTCCCTACGCGTGGCTGCTGCAGCTTTGGTCAAGATCTTTTGTCCAGCGACCCACACCCTTGTGTTTCTCAAAGCTGGATCTTGTTTCCATGGATCTCCACAACTCCATGTAGCAAAGAAAATGAGGTGGGGACTGCCCAGTGGCTCAGGGGCAGGCAGTGCTCAGCAATCAGCTCTTGCAAAGGGCAGGGGAATTTATATTGCCCATGGAGCCACAGGGTTATAACAGCCTTAAAATCATACAATCCCAGATGGTTTGGGTTGGAAGGGACCTTAAAGCCCATCCAGTCCCACCCCTGCCATGGGCAGGGACACCTTCCACAATCCCAGGTTGCTCCAAGCCCCAACCTGGCCTTGGACACTTCCAGGGATCCAGGGGCAGCCACAGCTGCTCTGGGCAACCTGTGCCAGGGCCTCCCCACCCTCACAGGGAAATCTGCCAGTAGTTCAGAAATTTCTAGCATTAATAAATCAGGGAAGCCAAGGGCTGTCCCAAACAAGCTTAAAAGAGAAGCTAAAAATCCATGTTGATTTTATGGCGTAAGGTTAAAAATAAAAGACTTGGGCTAATCTAGAGGAAGCAGACACGGGAGTTCAGACATGGGAGTAGTTGGATGAAGTGGAATGGCTTAGTCCCAAGTGAAAATGCAACCAGCAAAAACGGATCACTGAACGACAAGGAATATTCTTCTCACTTCAAGCCAGAGGCTTGAGCCCATGGGACTGCTTCTGCAGAAAGTGGTGTGAGAAACACACCTGGCACACCCAACACAAAAAACATTCCCTGCTGCAGGTCAGCACCTGAGCTGGTCTGAGCAAATCAACTTCTCAGACAGATACAAACAATCAGCAGTGATCTATGAAATACCCCAAAAAATAGCACTGTGCACACATGTGGGAAGAGGTACGTAATTTCAGTTCCCAAACATCTGATAAAAATGTGTCAGTGTAGCTCCTCACACAGTGGCACGTTCCAGTTGTTAATTACTGGTGTGCTGTGGATGGAGAACCTCTTCTGCCACTGAAGCCCGGGCACTGGGCAGCCCCACATCTCTTGGGGCTGCTTTGTGCTTTAACTAGACAGCATCAAAGGTGAGCCACAGACACGTCGCTGTCCCTGATGCATCACCTACAACTGAAAACTGAACTTGGGCTTCCTGATTATGACGTCTTCTCTGTGTTCACAAATGTGATGGTGGGACTGTGTTAGAGCTTGGGGGTTCTCACCTCAGCAGGAAAGCACATTTCTGGTCCTGGAAAACAGAAATCCTCCCTAGAAACACAGAAATAACGTAGCTGTGTCCTCAGTGGGCTTTCATTTCTTGTGCCGGTCTCTGTGGCTTGGGGTTTCCGAGGTGGGAAGCTGCCCTTGGTGTCAGGTGTTTCCCTGCCATCAGGCACTCACAGAGCTGTGTGCAGTGCTCTGCTTTCCTTCCGTGGAAGGACCTCTAGAGAAAGATCTTCTTGACCCTCCCACCCAGGCCCTACATCATCACAAACCACGTGAAGGAGCTGGGACGTCACGTGCGAAAGGATGTCGCATTCCTTCAGTGGAGGTCTTTGATCCCTGCGGATTCACTCACTGCCAGGTGCTCACACCACCTTGGTACTGGGAAAGAGCAGGGCCAGAGCTGCCAGAAGAGAGGTTCTGACCACTGGCCGGGGACTTTGTGTGAGATCCTGGCAAGGGACAGTCACAGATGGTCTGTGTGCAAACTTCCTCGGGACGTCTGTCGCCATGGCCTGGCTGCACTTGTTGGGACCAAGAGGCAGCTGATCAGAGGGGTTGATTAATGGCTTCTGGTTATTGGCACCATGAAAGGATGCTCCAACTGACTCAGAGTGAGCTGCAGACTGGAAGGACCTTCTGTGTGAGAAGAGTTGTCCCTCAGCTGCTTTGTTTGGTTTTCAGGTAGTTGTGTCACCTGAGCCAAACAGAGCAGGAGCTGGCCTTTGTCACACTGCAGTGTGTCCAGGAAAGTGCATTTGCATGGGTGTGAGCTCACATGATTCACCTACCATCAGAATCAGACAAAAACCTCCTTTTCATGCTTATTAGAGCAGGGGTAGCCAGTGGGAATTTCCCCTTGCTTGCAAAAATGGCATTTTGTTTTGTTTGAAGTAAGGATGTCTAAATAAAATTATTGTTTCTGCACTCGGAAAAAAAAAATCTGTTGCGCCAGGTATCTGTGGCTGCCTGAACCCTCTGGCTAAATAAAATGGAGGTTGGTTTTAAAAACCATTGGAGTCTGGCTGGGACAATGCAGTTCACAGGTTGCCTATAAAGAGCTGACTCACCAGAAAGCTCCACATGAAACATGGACGAGCCAGCAAGAGCTTGTTCCAGTGGTCAAGCACTGGGACAGGGGCCAGAGGGACCACAGAGGGTCTGTCCTTTGAGACTTTCCAAACTTGCCTTGACAAGAGACTGAGCAACCTGTGCCAGCAGAGCAGTGAGATCTGTCTGATTTGTGCTGAGATTTTACATTCTATATCCCAGTGGCACTGGACCACATCAGAACAGAAATCCTTGCATGGAGTCATGCCAGAGTCATGTTAGATGAACAAAACCTGCTGTTTCTACACTTCTTAAAATGGTTCAGGGAAGAAAGTGAACACATATGAGTTATAGAGGAACTGAGCCTTCCAATACCTGCTTTCTCTTTCTGCTTCAGGGCTTTTTGTCAAGACTACAGGAACAGCATCTCTTGGGGCAGAAAACAGCTTGAAGGGCTTGTGTTGGGTTATTTTTTTTCCATCTCATACATATCCTTCCAAGGCTGGACTTGGTCTTGTGGTGGTCTCAGCCGTGGTCGATGAGCACGCTTCCATGGCGCTGGTGTGTGTGAATGCCTTTCGTGCAATAACTGAAACGTGGCTCTCTCAGGCAGACTGTAACCAAGCCTTGTGTCTCGGGCAGGTTACCCTCACCTCAGGCAGGTTACCTCTACCTCAAATCTCTTCAGCACTGAGCTATTTTTACAACATCTCTTCTTTAACCATTTGGCTTAACCCTGTACCTGCTGCCTCCCTCTCTGTGCAAACCCACACATCCTGCAGCCCACACATGCATCTGCACACGTCATGCTTCCCCATATGAGCCACCCTGGTGGCTTGTGGAAGTCTGTCTCTTGCTTTTTTGACATCTGTGGACATGCCCAACAGCTTTACTGAGAAAGCCATTATTTTCTGCCCAGGATTAACTCATATGCTGTAAAAAGGCCACTCCTTTGGTCTGTAAGGCCACTCCTGGCCCAGACCTGTCCCTGTGCTCTTCTGCATCCAATGAAGCTACTTAAAAAACGTGCTCTCCTTCCAGTCAGCTCCTGGAATAAAGACGGAGGAAAAACGTGGTTTATCTATATTTCCATGCTGATTCTTCAAAAACAAAGCATGCAAAAATTCTGACTCCAGGTACAGTCCCACCAGTGAAACCATTTCAGGAAGGAGAGGGCCACAAGATGCTTCCAGAAGGCATCGTTGTGCCAAGCTCAAATCCAAGTAGTTCTCAAGTTGTCAGATTTGGGTGGTTGGACTTAGTAAATAAAACTTGAAACTTTCTGCAACAAGCAGTTACCATAAAAATCAAACTCCTACATTTTTGGGGGGAAACGGTGCAGGCCAAAGATGGCAGCTACTCCCTGTGCAGAACCGGCCCTCCTCGCCCGTCCGCCCTCGTGCTCCAGCGCAGAGGGCACCGTGGGCAGGGCTGGCCCCTGGCACAGCGGCCATCGACTGGCACAGCTCCGGGGCTGGGCAGCAGGGTCACAGCTCCGGCCCCTCCTCCTGCTGCTCCTCTCCACAAAGGCAGCGATCTGTGCACGCAGGGCAGACCCAGGGAGCGCCAGGAGCCGGGGCCGGGGCTGTGCAGCTGTAAGTGGCTGTGGAAGAGCAGCCTGGCTCTGTGGCTGGTATCAGTTAGTGTGTGCAGAGGCTAAAAATAGAGACCCTCCGCTCTCACAATGACTCAGAGATGCAGAAGGGAAACCCACAAGCTCAGTGCTTGGCTGTCCCCTAAGCTGATTGAAAGTTTTCATTTAAAACTTTGTTTTGACACAGAACGGCTTTTTGAAAAACAAACTAACAAAAAAAAAGAAAGAAAAACCAAACCTCTCTCACCACCAGAGCTGCTGGGAAGACTTCTCATTTGGCCTAAGTTTGGGAGAGGTCTTGGCCAGTAAAGCATGATATTTTTCAGTTTTTAAATGCTAGTTGGCCAACCCCCTGCAACTATTTACCTGCTAAGCTCTTTCTTGGAGACCTGTGAGACCAGATGAAATGGTGAAAGGTGTGCCAGTTCTCTGGAACTTTCATGGGGATACAGTTCACTTTCCAGACAGCTCTAATTCCAGCTCAGGAAGAAAACACATCCACCAGCTGCCTCACTGAACCCCACAAGGAGGGGATCCTTCAGTCTTTTAACTCTCTGCATTTGCCCTCTGCATCAGGGGCTCCAGCCATTGCCACACGGGTTTTGGCCATGCCATGGGTGATTGCAATCTGGACGGGAGCCAGAAGGGAACTGGGGACCCGTGGGGACGTCCATTACTGCTTCAGCACTATCCTGCCCATGAGGAGAGCAAGTCCTTCCTCCCCAGCGTCTGTTTATCTGCCCCATGGTTACAGGTTGTTTTAGGATTGGTCAAGCAGGTGCCTATAATGCTGGAGACAATCCCCAGAGATTTTCAAAATTACTGGACAAAGCCAGGAGCATCCTGCCCCATGTCTGACACGGGAGGTTGGACCAGTGACCTCCAGGGATCCTTCCAACCTTAATGTTTCCATAGTGTCACCCCTCTCTGGCTTTCATGCCTGGTGGAGTTGAGCGGGCACAGCCTGAACTCCTGAGAGCAGAGGAGCAGAGCAGACCAGGGCATCCTGGCACCAGCCCAACCTGCTCTCCAAGCCTCCTTTGCTTCCACTTGAGCCAGAGCTGGACTCATTTTGTCCTTCCCCATTTGGAAGTGAGGGGAGGAGAGGCAGCACTGGGACACTCCTCACAGGAGTCAGGGACCGGGACAAAAACCCCTCAGTGCCAAGGTGAGCCCTGTGTCCGCTCTGCCAGCTCCACCTCTGCAGAGGGCCCGGGCACCAGTCGGGCTCTTTGTCTCCTTCCGCAGTCCCAGAAGGCCGGGTGGGCCCTGTGGTGGAGCCGTGTTGGACTGCGGCTCTACAGGTGCACCCCCGTGGCACACACGGGGCTGTGGAGCTACAACCCAGCCCCCACCACGGCCAGGAGAGCGGGGAAGGAGACCTGAGCAAACAGATCTGCTGCTGAAGCTCATTCTGTGGGAGCATCAAGCATTCAGTGGGCAAGAGCAAGCCAGGGGTGCCCATCCTGCACTGCACACACCCCGAGCATCCTCACTGCCTTTGCTCCGCTCTGTTGTAGCTTCAGCCCGAGCTCCAGCACAGACAGCCCAGCCCCAAGCAGGATCACACACCTACAAGAGGTCTCAAAATGCTCCATTAAATCCCCGCAGTGCCAAAGGCCTCAGGGAAGAGCTGAGCCCCGACGGGTACCAGAGCAGGAACCTGCTCACGTCTCATCCCAGTGAGGCGCAGCCTGGATGTGGCACCAGAGCCAGTCTGGGGACCCCCGGGCAGCCCTGGCCTCCCAGAATGGGACTGGCCCGGCAGGACACGCAGCTGGACCTACAACTGGAGCACCTTGCCAGCTCCCAGGGGATCACCAGCCTTGGGTCCCTGCGATACAGGACAAGGGGAGACAGTGAAAATGAAATCAGCTGAGAGTGCCGAGCTGCCAGTAATTCCCCTAGACAGCTGGGAGGAGAAAGATCTCAGGAAGCCTCCCCCCTTCACTGTCAGGATCAGCCCTACCTAAACTAATAGACCATCTGCCTGCTGGCCTGGCCTGTGACCCCAGCAGGGCAGAGCCGGCCGGCAGCCAGGGATGAGGGGGAATCGGTTCCTCCAGCTCAATCCAGAAATGCTGGGCATTCCCTTTCCAGAAGCCCACCCCCACTTTACCCACCCTTGGCTCTTATCCCAGGGAAGGTGCTGGAGGCAGCGTGTTGCCCCTTGTCACCACGTGCAGTCACAAGTGTCCCCTGTGCGGCAGCGGTCACTGCTCCCGTGACCTTGGCGTGGGCTTTTCCATGTCCTGCTGAGTACCACCTGGAGCTTCAGCAAGTCTGGCAGGAATGAAATGGCCTGTCCTGAGCTCACCTGGGAGCTGACACTGCCACGAGCATCTGCCATTGAAGCGATGGCATGTGGGGACCCTGGCTCTGGCTGAGGAGCTACTGCAGGGGTCACCCGTGGCCACCCTTCAGCTCACTTGTGCAAGCGCCTCACAGCCAGTCTCTGGCTCAGGACAGGGTCCAGCCCATGCTCCCATCAGTTTCTGACGCTGAGGAAACCCAGGTCATAATTTCTGCCACAAGAACAACGAAGTTATCAATTAAATCATTGAAGCAGAAAATTATTTCATAATCAATTCAAATCTAGTCACTTTTATATTCCCTTTTTCTCACCAGCAAAGTCAGATTGTGTTTGAGATTAGCCAGGAACATTTTGTTCCAGATGAAACAAAATTTCTGCTTTTATTATGGCCTCTGTACCTAAGTCAGGTCCTTGGCCCTTGGAGGGTTGGTGCACTTCTAACTGAGACCCCAGCGCTGAGGCTGCTGTAGGACATTGGGTGTTTGGGGTGAGTTCTGCCTCCACAGGTGGCTGTTCCCCACTCAGCAGGTTTGGAGATCTCTCTGGGCCCCCCACACCTCACTTCTGGAGAGCCACTGTGGACCAACTCTCCCAAGCAGGAGCAAGATCCCTGCCCCCACAGGAAGGACTATAATCCCTGGGATGCCAAGATGTTCTCACTCTCTGTGGACCACTAAATATTTCATTATTCTTCACTGAGCAGAGAAGACTGAGACAATTTTCCACCCCCTGGCTCTGCACACCCACAGCGGGACAAAGGCACTTCACAGCTCGACGGCTGTGGGAGTCCAGCCCCAAACATCTGATTCAAACCAAAAAGTCTTGTCCAGTTTCCTGTGACTATCACTGGCATTTCCACGAATGCCACACTCACTGCGAGAAATGTCACTTTCTGTTAATAACGATACTTGAGTTGGTGGAAAACACTGGGAATTTTTCCCTCATGAGATGAAATGGTATTTTGTTTTGATCTGAATCAAGATTTTCTTTTAATTTTAGTCTGAAAATTTTGGAATTGATGGCTCTTTTACTTTCTCAGCTTCCTGTCCGTTCTCTCCGAGCTGCCAACCCCCAGAGTATCCTGGTTAAGGTTCGGAAAGTTGTTGATACAGGGCAGGATTCGGATCCCTGTGAAACTGTCAGCTGCACTTAAATGCAACATTTTTGCTGTTACAAATAACCAGAATAGATGTGTGAGGATCTGCTCTGAAATAGGGCACTGGGACAAAGAGAAAAGCACAGTGTGCCCAAAATATTCGTGATGAATAACAGTACAGAAATGTCACTGCTCCTACACACCAGCCCATCATTAAATGCTTCCACTTTAGTGAAATGACAAATAATTTTTTGATGCTTTCAGCACAGCACAAACCAAACTCTATCCACATCTGCCTTACAGTGTCAGATTTGTGCAGGAAGCAGAACTGTTCCTGTGAGATTATCATCTCTGTCTAGAACATGCTTGTGAAAGGTGAGAACACAATGCCAGCACAGTGCAGGGTTCCTGATGCATCTCTGTGCATTTTATTAGTGATAGCATTGTTAAAACGAGATATAATGCTCTTTAGTTCACTTTTTTTGAAAAACTGACTTAAAGGAGTTTCTGGGGACTTGCTCAGAAATTTGTTCTTCCTGGACCTTAAAATAACCCTTCCAACTCAGTCCTTTCAGAGCACAGCAGAGCATTGCTGTGTGATGGCTAACGCCCCTTTAGTAGCACTCAAGGGGTTTAATTCTGCCACCACTGTTTATCTAAATTCCCATGAAGAAAAGATGATGCCCAGCCCTGAACAGTGCACAGTGGGAAAGCTCAGAGAATTGAAAAATCTGCTTGTTTTTAGGAGGAGCTGATCCAAATTTCCCTACTTCAGGAAAAGGAATCTAAGATGCTGTTGAACAGCAGCATTAAGACAAGAAGTCTTGAGAGACCAGGAGGGCTGTTTTGCCTCTCCCACCTTCTCTTCTGGCTGAGGGCAGGACCGGGCTCCCTTGGGGCTGGTGATGTCCTTTTTGAAGGGTTTAAGTCAGGCTCTCACCTTTCTACCATGGCATGAGGAGAGCTCTCCTCCATCTAAACGAGGTGGGACACCCTGAATTTGGGATTATGTAGAAACATTCATCTCCGAAGATGGATAGTAACACCTACAGAAGCTATCCTGGGATTAGTTTAGGAGCCATGGACACTTCTATCTTCAGCAATCAAGTGGGTTAGGGAGGTATTTTGGTTTTGTAGGCAGCATTCATGGACTGTGCTCCAGTTATGGTGTCCGTGCTTCACAACAAAATGGACAAATTAGAACTTGCCTGGGATTGTTAGATTTCTTTGAAAATTTGCAGCAAAAGTCTAAAAAAAATTCCTGCATTCTTTATCCAGAAGAAAACATAATTTGAGGTAGTAACCTCTGACTCCTGCTGAGTGGTAAATGACCTGACTCCTTCTTGTGGCTTTTCTCCAGATCTGCTGGTGACTCAGTTGTCCCACACGTGCCAGGAAGGATGGCTAGCCCCGAATTCCATTCTGTGCTTGGCTGTCCTGCTGAGCCCACTGAGCTTACAGTGCAGGAAAACGCTTCCCTTGGGAAGCTTCTGAGTGCTCCTCATTCAGCACCAGAGTCGTGCTGGTCCCTCTGCTCTGCTCTTTCCATCCCAATGCCCCAACTCGAGAGGAAATGGGGCTGCATCAGCACAGAGGAGCTGAGATGATGCAGCTTGTGGCCACACAAGCAGGGCTGAACTGGCCAAGCAACAGTGGCATTTGGCAATGGTCAGTCTGGCCCAGTCTCACCAGCTCTGCCATTTCCAAGACCTTCACTTCCATCCATAGGCGACTCCTATATTTAGCAATTGTGCTGGTGGCAGAGGCCCAGCCTCCAGGATGTTGATTCAGACACCCAGACACTCAGCCACTTCCTGTTTGGATGCACTAAAATTATTTGCATCATTTAAAAAGTGATGTTGGTTAAGAGAAACAAAGCGTTATTGTCAGAGGAGGCTGAGCTGGGTTACGTGTCCGTGCACAATGGAAAAAAAAGCAGAACAAAACGCCTCCATCTCCCAGCACCAGCACGTTCAGACAATGTGTCCTGGGAGCCGCTTTCACCCCTCCTCTGGCCCACTGGCACTGCCACAACAGTGCAGTAAAGCACTGTGATCCCCTGCTCAGCCTCCTCCCAGGGTGACCCAACATCATCTCTACCTACAGATCAGGAGCAGGGACATACCCAGGAGATGTGGTCTGCTGGCTGGAACAGGCAATAGAAAGCGTCTGCTTTCTCTGCCACCAAAGCAGTTATGGCCAAAGCAGGTATGCATTTTTCATGGCAAAATGCAGCTTCCCACTGTCACACAGTCTTTGCAACCCCACTGTGGGCATAAACGGGGCACCCCAGATCTTCACAGACGTCTGGTAACCCAAGGTCTGCGGACATGGATCCCCACCCTGGGCCTTTGTGGCGGTGGCCATGTCTGTGAGTCAGACTCAGCTCTGTCACCCCTGTACCTCAAGTCTTGCCAGTGCAGCTGCTGAGTGAAAGGGCAGACGGGACTCGCTTTGGGCCAGCTGCTGCTGGGTGAGGGGTGATGGGAGGACCCCTGCCCAGCTCTGCCGGGGTCTGTGTTTGCCCTTTGCAGGGTCACAGGGCCTGGCTGTGCCCCGGGGCCCTGCTGAGGTCCCACCCAGAGCTCAGCCAGGACACTTCACAGGAGCTGCAGGTACACAGAGACATCCTCTGCCCTCTCAGGCACCCCAGGCTGTGCATGCAGCCACTGCCTCTGTGGCTTCTCCACTTCCAGAAGAGAGGCAAAAAACAATTTGCAAAATATTTTCAGGGAGTCCTTGCAAGTGATCCCTTCCCTGCTGCACATCTGGTAACACCCAGCTACTCCATGCTCAACTCCTCCCGAGCTCCCAGACACACAAACTCCCCAGACATTTACATGAAGGGAGTTGTCCTGGATGCTTCACATCCCATCTCCAAAATATGATCAATTTAGCCTTTCTTCTGTTTTTTTAAAGCCTTACTAAGCTATTCCCAGCGTCTAGGAAGGTTGATGACTCAATAGGTTTTTCCACACAGTCTGGACAAGCAATCTCTTGGCAAGGGTTGTTTATGACTTAGCTGCAGATGGATTTACCTATCCTGCCTTCTTTTTAGCTGAGATGTAATTAGTCATGTGGACTAGGAACTTTAAAAGTGGGTGGGTATCTTCGTACCTTGACTTTTACACCCACCTGAAAAACAAACAGCTGAGTACCTAAACGTGAAGGTGACCCCGTTTCACTGTCCCTTTGAAAATGCTTTATCAAAGTGCATTTTCCAAGCCCAAATCAGGTGAGTGAACTGTTTAAGCTAAGGAATAAAAGGCAAATGGGCAAATAACAAATCTCAAGCAGTAGGTTCTGAGTCACCCTCAGTCAATGACAGCAGCTCTGCAATCGGCATTTAGGTCATAACTGCATTGCTTTTGTATGTCCAGGAATATCATCTGGCACCCACAGCAGTAGCTGTGTTGAGTCAGCAAGGTAAACAAGAGTCAAAAATAGCTAAAATCTTATTTTTGTTACTGCATCTAGCAACTGTTTCTGACTATCTGTCATGGCAGAGCAAACCTGCAAAGTCACACAGCCCTGGATTTCTCAGAATAAAGTTGCAGTTTGATCATTGCAAAGTGTTTTAAACCTCAGGTCAAAAGTTCCCAGTTCACGGCGTCCCAGAGTTCTTCAGGTTTGAATAAACTTTTTGATTTTCGCATCTGATAGCACAGTCAGGTAAGCACTGATCATAACAGAAACTGCCAGTGTGAGACAACAAGGATGTCCCTGCGACATGAGACCTGGAGCAGGACAGACAGTCCTTGTGCTTCCCCTGCACCTTCAGCTGGCAACAGCACAATGTTTAGCAATCCTAAGCAAGCTTGGTACAAGTCAGGGGTGATGGTAGAGGGAAGGATCCTGAGCCCTTTGCACACAGAGGGGCCCCTGCTGCCACCTCCCTGAGACAAGGTGAGCACTGCTTCCTCTTCCCAGGCCCAGCCAGGAGCCAACTCTCCCCCTATCTCAGCACTCCTGAGATGTGAGTGCCTGGCCTTTGCAGCTCGGAGAGGTGCAGCGTCCAAGCTCAGATTCCCAGATCCACCCCAAACCGCACACCCCGAGTGCTGCCTGCGCATTCTCCTCTGCATTGATCCTCTCCTTGTGAAAGGTGAGACTTTGTATTTTCAGCTTCATCTACTTTGCCCTCTCCCAGAACACACTGGAGCATGCAAGCTGATCACGCTGCTGAACAAAGATAAGCCTTTGATTACAGAGTCAAAATAAAGTTAAAAACATGGGAAAATACAAATGCAAGGACACAAGACAGGCATAGAGCCAAGATCATTCCCGGTTCCTGCCCAGACTGCTTTCTGGGGGATACCTCAGCCTGCAGCCCCAGCTGCCATGCACCTGGCGACCGTCTGCAAGAGCAGGATCCTGGAACATCACCCTGCTTTTCCCATCACATCTCTTTCATTCATTTCCTTGCTCTGTTTGGCTCATGCTGCCATTTGATGCAAGTGCACAAGGGACTTCTTTTTCTCCACTCAAGTCTCCCTGCCCTTGCAGATCTCCTGACTTCTCCATTGAGTTCACTCCTTCAGCATTAAAACCCCTTATTCTTGTCTGCAGAATGGTCACACTCTTTAGTAACTCTCGAGGAGTCTGCATTGCTCTCAACCCTCCTCCTGTTTCCCCCAGAGTTCTTATCTGCACCCACACAGCTACATCAAGGGCAGCTACACCAGCCAAGAGCCTTTCTTCAAACAGCTTCCCCCTCCTCCTGCTGGTTTGGGGCTGCACTGTTACCCTGAGCGCTAACACGTCCTTCCCTCGCAGCTTCAGGGTGGAGGAGCTGGGTGTATTCCCGTGGATTTTGAGCAACTAATGCAGGCACTGGCTTTGCAGGACTTCTGGGCTCAAGGCAACCCAGCTCTAACAGCACAGAGGAGCCAAGATGGGCCACAGCTGCCCACCATGCAGCCCAGCAGCTCAGGCTGAAAAGAGTTCATGGAAGGAGTGGGGCTGGGACAGGGCTGGGGGGTGTTGTCCCTGCATATCACAGGCACTGGTGGAGTTGTTTATTGAAAGAATTTGCAAACAACTGTAACTGATTAAGAAATGGAGTAATTATGCAATCTGCTGATTACAGAGAAAAAGGGTATTAATCCTCCAGACAGGCCCAGTAAAGGCCTTGTCAAAACATTAGGGAAGATGCTCTGAGGAAGAAAAAAGGCATATCGTGTTGGTCACACCACACCTGGTCACCAGCTCTGCTGCACGAAGGATTAAACTGATTCAGCACCTGATTTGATCCAGACATCCCCTGGACATGGCTGGTTTGAGATTCATCTCCCTGGGGGAGGATCACATCACCTGAGGGTCCCGTTGCAAACTGTGGTAGAGCCCAACTCACCTGCTGAGCCTGTTAAGACCAGGGTTCAATCTCATACTAAGACACTGGTGTGCCTTCATCGGTCAGTGCAGTTTAGGGGAAGCTGGAGGTGCCAACTTCAGGGTGAACTGACCTTCTCTAGTATCTCTGCTGGCTCTGAATTAACCAGCTCTCCCACAGGAACCTCCCAAGCCTGGACACTGCTGACGGGAGACACCCCCCCGACCCCCGGGTGTAGGTGTGTTGATCACAACCTGAGTCTGATCCCAGAGGTTGCAGGAGAGGAAAACACCTGCATGCACTGCCCACCTTCCCAGCCTGTGCCTCTCCTGGCCTTTTGACCTCCGCAGACCCTAAGAAACGTCGTTGTCAGCAAAGCTCCCGTTCACACCAGAGGGCACAAGCTCAGAGCAGAGGTACAGGCCAAGTGCTGCCTACCCCTGAGCCTTTTGGCTGTTTGACACCCTTCCTTTGGCCAGCCTCTCCAGACAGGAGCAGGGATGCTCAGCTGGAGCCCCACATGCCCCAGGCTACCTGGGAGCAGACAGGGCATCCCCCATCACCTCCTCTGCCGCAAGGACTTTGTACCCAAGGGCCACACAGCACCGGCTGCTCACAGGGACCAACGGGCAGCTGAAGACAAAAGGAGATCCCAGACCCACCCTGGGGACAAACTGAGCGGCCGAGGCATCTCCAAGCCTTGGCACGTCTTGGCTCTAATAAGCACTGGGGCATTGTCCTCCACTGACCAGGGCCCTGCAGCACAGAGCAGGGGCAGATAAACCGGCCCAGCCTGTCTGGTTAATCTGTGCTCAGTTCCTTTATCCTGTCTGCCTATATATAACCTCCCTCCCGGCCTCCTGCAAGCACTGCTGGGGGGAGCACACACCGAGGGTGTGGGAGGGCAGGGCAGCTCAGTGGCAGCTCAGCTGCTGCCCCGGGCCGGGCATGGCTGGGATGTGAGGACGTGTGGGCAGCCCCGCGTGCCTGGCCACACCTGGTCACACAGGGGGGACCACGGGCTCCTCTGCAGCCCCAGCACCAGGCTCTTTGGGGTGGCATCGGCTGGTCAGGAATGCAAGCATGGACAGGCTGGGCTTGGCATCTGGGGCAGTCTCAGGCCAGGATGGAGGTGGAGCGAGAGATGCAGAGCACAGGGGAATGGAAACACTCGTAGGGGTAACAAATCCATACAAACAGGAGGGTTGTCTTTCTGTGAAGATGCTGGGAGTGACAGTTCAGCTAGAAATCGAGGATGTGAAGACATGGCAGGGAAAATTGAAGGAATCTGTCCCATAATGGGACTGCTGGGCAGGATGGAGGGACATGGGGGCCAGGCTGGGCAGAGCACATGGCTGAGGTGGGATGGAGGAGGCACAGGTAGGGTGTGTCTCCAGGCTGGTGCAGAGGAGGAATCGGAGTCCTGCAGCAGGATATGAATCTTCCTCACCTTTGGAGGCACAGTGTCCAGTGCAGACCAGTTTGCATCCCTCCCACATGGCCCGAGCCCTGCAGGATGCCCAAAGCCCCCCAGTCCCCACCAGAGGCTTCATGGCACACGCTGCCACGGTGGACCTGGCACCGTGAGCCTGCTGAGACACAGCTGGAGGAAAACCCCTGCTCACAGGGTGCCTCCTGTTGGAGGAAAAAGAGGAGAATCCCTGTCCTCCACGCTGTCAGGATGGAATTTTAGGAAATTTCCTTTCATCCTCACAGACATGTTTTGTATTTCAATATTGATCCTTGTGCTTTGAATGTGCTCTGTACCCACTTAGCCTGTCACCCGAATGGAGCTGAGACAAAACACTCAAGGCTCATATCTTAATATGCTTTAAAAACCCCAAAATCATGGTGTCCCTTCCCCTGGGTCTGTCTGGGAATGTGAGGCAGCTCCACCCCATCCTGCAGCCCCACAGGAAAGGCACCTCCCTGGGATCCAAGAGCTCTTGCCACGGCCTTGCAGCAGAGCATGGTGGCAGCAGGGCCAGCCCCACCAAATCCTCTTTTCTTGCACCACAATTCACGCAGGGTTTGTGCTGATGGTTTAAATGAATTTCAAAAATCCAGGCAGCATCAGGGGGACTGGCTGTGCCCATTTTGACAGCCCCATTTCAAGTAAAGAAGGTCTAAACTACAAACTGCCCTCACAACATGGGTAATTGCTCAAAACACAGAAAACACACCAAACAAAAAACAAAACACAACAAACAACAACAACCACCAAAAAAAACCACCAAGCAAAAAAACCCCCATCAAATTAACAAAAAATAGAAAAATAGGCATTCATATCCTTTGGAAATCAGATGTCAGAGCTTTCTCTATAAGAATTACTTCCTGGTTTACCTTTCTGGTTCAAGCAGGCATCTCCCCTTAAACAATAATAAATTCATGGGTATCATATTTAAAAGAAAATAGCCTATTAAATTAAGCAAAATAAATTAAAATGCTATAACCAAACATTTTGCAGCATCTCCAAAACTTTTTCATCATTCACTGGTTTTTCTTTCAGCTACAGAATTGTGAAACTCTTGCAAAAAATTCCTGTCCACTCAAATCTACATTTTTGTATTTGTTTAAATCTAATATTTGACAAGAGGAAGCAGCACAGGTTTACGAGTGGTTACTGAAGACTCTGCTTGTTGCAGTGATTTAATTTAAAGTCATTTCACATAAGGGATTCCACATCCTCTCCACCCTTAGGTATAAATTACATTCACTCTTCCTCGGTCTTTTCTCCTCTGCTTGCAAGGCCAAGACCCTCCACCTTGATGGGACACAGTTGGTCTTTGTATTAAGGTAAACTGAAACAAAATCCTATTTAGCTTATGCTCAGGGACACTCAGAGCTTCTAGAGGCGAGGGCTTATTCCAAGGGGATTTGTGGAGTTTGACACAGATAGGAGCTCAATTGGAGAGACCAGAAATGTCAATAGGGGCAGGCAGACAGGGGAGCAGCTGGATGTCCTGATTCCTGCCCACCTGGGAGGTGAAGCAGTGTGTGCATGGGGCACACAGAGCCTGCTCCTGCGGGAGCTCACGTGTCCCACACTCCCTTCTCTGCGGAGAAGGAGACCGGAAGGAACAAGAAGAGCCCTGGCAGGAGGGTCAGGACAGCTGAGTCTACTCCACGGA
The DNA here is from genome assembly GCA_013397565.1 of Ptilonorhynchus violaceus. Taxonomy (NCBI): domain Eukaryota; kingdom Metazoa; phylum Chordata; class Aves; order Passeriformes; family Ptilonorhynchidae; genus Ptilonorhynchus; species Ptilonorhynchus violaceus. The sequence goes on from VZRJ01007738.1 coordinate 220,374, forward strand.
GAAACTACTAGAGGGGATGGGGGAACACCAGCAGGACGAGAATACCCAGGGCTTCTGCACCAGCAGCTGAGCCTTGCGAGTGCACAGCAAGCACCGAGCCCAGGAGTACTCGGAGTAACAAGGAGACCCGGGGCAGTGCTGGCAGCAAGCAGCCCTGGCGGTGCTGTGGGTGCTTTGCTGGTGGCTCTGCTCTCAGGAAAGCCTGGCAGAGAAGGCTGCAGGGAACAAAGCCATGGGTATGGGCTCTGCCCTGAGTCTGAGGGCTCCCAAACCTGCTTGGCAGGTGCTGGGCCTCTCCAAATGCTCCCAACCAGTGTCACAGCCTTGCCAAAGAGGACTGGACCATAACCCAGTCCAGGAGAGGAAGACCTGTCCTGGCCATCCCATCCTGGTAATTTCTGGTTATGGCTTTAGATTTTTGATGAACTACTGATGATCTTTTAGAGAGACACCTCTAATCACCAGTACGATGGAGAGGAGATGAATATGGGTCAGTGGTGGTTCACCACAACTCAGATACCTCAGAGAAACTGTAGGGCAAGTGAGGAAGCCAAACTCTGCAGATCAGCTAAACTGGAGGCCTCCTCTCCAGCAGTGAGCACTCTGCTCCCCAGGCTGGTGCTACGAGAGATCTCCGTGCTGGAAGTTCAACCAGGCTGCCCCTGGTCTGCACATGGAGGATAAAGTACACTCATGGGCTCAAAACACACCCCTGAGCCAGGGCTGCTTTCGTGGGAAGTGAAGTGAAGGGTATGTGCAGTACATTCCCTTCTGGTTCCCCAAACAGGGTGTGATGGGCAGGCTCTGCATCGCCCAGGGAGAGAGGCACTGCACAGCGGGGGATGCAGGGTGGAGCGGGGGGTTCCGTGGTCCCCAGGGGATGGGCAGCGGGGTTTTTATCACAGCCACGTTCCAGCGGGACGGCCCAGAACCAGCCAGTGCCTGAGCAGCTGGCAAGAACACCCCACACCAGGGCACACCACACCAGGACACCCCACACCAGGACACCCCACACCAGGGCACACCACACCAGGCGTCAACACCACTGTGAGTGCACCACACTGTGCAGACCAGCAGGGAGGCAAATAACTTTGTACAAGTGCTTTGAAAGTGGCTCTGCCCCATCAGGAAAAGGGACAGGACAGCTCCAATTACTGCACCAGTCCCACCCCGCACACGCTGCATGAAGCCACATCCCTGTGGCATTCACAAAGTCATCCCCTCCCCTCCTAAGGATGTCTGAGGAAAGGGGAAGGTTGGTTCTTCCTCATAGCCCAGCCCTTATCCTTGCCTTTCAAAGAACCCTTCACCACCACCAAATGCTTCCACAGATGCAACCAGGCAGAGCTGGACATGGGTCTCTGCCACCTGTGCCGTGTGACATAAATGGCTTTGCTGACCCTAATGCTTTGGAGCAGACAGCTCCTGATCCAGGTAGTCCCAGGACAGCCATTCTGCTCGGCTCACTGCTGGCAAAAGTGTCAGACTTGCACCTTGGGAGCTGAGAGACCGAAACAACTTTGTGGTCCTGCCCTCCCCCCATGACCAGAGGAGGTCAGGGCGAGCATGTGCCCTGACCCTCTCCTGAAAGCACAGGCTCTGCTCCCTCCCTTGGTTCTTGGGAAGCAGGAAAGTCACGCTGACCCACAAGCCAGTGCTGTGTGAGGGTTAGGCAAGAGGTGCAGATGGCATCTGTCCAGGAGCCAGCAGGTAAGTCAAGAATTTCCCCAGTACATGCCTCAGCTTTGGAGTAGAGCAAGCCAAAGTGTTGTAACACCTCGTGCAAGCTCAGAAGGCACATTAAAGGAGTTCACAGGATGGAAGCACTTCTAGGCCTGTTGCATAATCCAGATAAGTGGATAAGTCTGTAATATTTGCACAACGTCGTGTCCCTTCCTTGGCCTTGTTACTGGTCTTGTTTTGCAGGACTTAATTCAGGGGATCTGATGGATTGAGGACACCTTTCAGGTCATCGATTCCTTGGGAGGTGGCTGTGACTCAGCCCTAGCGTTGTGACACCGTGAGCATTAAAGGGACAGGGACACCTCACTGACAGCTGTACTTTATGCTTTGCAAATCTGTCCCAAAGACATTTTGGAAATGGCACTATGACACCTATTGGGAAGCCTTTTGTGGAAAGACACTGGTGGTGCAAAACCACCGTGGGAAGAGAAGGGTGTCATGCCAGAGATGAAACAACCTTTGCATAAACACACAAATACACACAGCTTGGGCATGTTCAAAACCTATTTACTTGGCCCAAAGGGTACAGGATGTGGGGGTTGAATAGTGTCGGGACTCAGGTGCCAGGGAAAGAGGTGGAATGCTGTTAAATGCATTGACTGAGTACAGATATGGCCCAGAGCCTGCTGGGATCTGTCTTGCTTTGGTACCTCCCCTCTCTGGGATTTACCAGGCAGCCCCAGGGGAGGGCACGGTAGCATCTACCCAGCAAATGAGTGGCATCACCTTGCACTTATCTTTGGACTGTGGGTGCAGGGAGGATGCAGCCAGCAGGCTCCAGGGACATGCCCTGAGCACAAGGGCACATAACTGAGCAATCAGCACTGTAATCTGGCCATTGGCACAGTCTTACAGCAAGACAAGCAAGGAAAAATGTGCCAAATGCCAGTGCCAGCCTCCCTTCCAGGAGCTTTCTGCAAGCAAGTCCCACACCTCACACTGGAAGAGATCTGGGAGGTCAGAGCAGGAGGCTCAGGAGCCAGTGGGACCCTGCTCGTAATCGCCCAAGCCCCACACGTTGTGCATGAGCCTGAACCAACAGGCTGAGGGGCAGAGGGAGTTGGATGTGCAAACTTTCTGCCCCAAGAGCCCCAGCCTGGTTCCAGGTCACACCAGATGGATCTTCAGCTGCCAAGGGAGTGCAAATCTCTCCCCCGTTTCTCTGCTCAGAGCCTGGGATGCCTTGTTCTTGGGTGCAGATGATCTTCAGGGATCTGCAGCATTCCTAAATTGCTGCGGCGTCTCAGGAGGCACTACATTGCTCCTCACATTCTTAAAGACAAACAGATTGCCTGTGCCTGTGGCTATCCAAAGGCCACTCTCACACCGTGGGGAAGGCCTCAGACCTTGCTGTGCCCCCGCTCCTCTGCTCAGCCCACGGTGTTTTAGCAGTGGAGCTTTCCTCCCTCTCATGGGTTTCTTTGACTCGTTCCCAGGCCGCAGCCCTTTGGCAAAGCCCATTCAGAATTTCTCCCTGGAGCGCTCATGGCCACAGCGTGGGACTTGCAGGGAAATGGGCAGCACACACAGGATCCCGGGGTCAGGAGTGGCAGGACAGGGAGCAGAGCCATCAGAGCCATCAGAGCCATCAGAGCCATCCTCCCCGAGCTCCCAGCCCTGCTGTGACTCCCTGTGAGTCACCCATGGTCTTGATACCAGCACCAGGGGAGGGCAGGGACGCCTGGCCCAGGGGAAAGGTTTTCCATGCTGTGCTCCCTGCCCATAAAACCACTGCTCCTGCCCTTCCTTCCACGTCTCAGCCACGAAGCATCTCTTCTACTCGCCCTGTTCCCCAGCTCAGCCTCCGCCACCTGCCGTGGGCACAGCCTGACCCTGGAGAGCCGTTTTGTCCTCTCCAGCTGCAGGAGCACGCAGAGATGCAGAAAGGAAACAACAGAGCTGCCTTATGGTGTGGGTGCAGATAGCTCCCTATCTTCCCCAAAATCTCTTCCTGGGGCAGTGCCAAGCAGCCAAGCAAAGACTAGACAGGAAGAAGTCTAGAAGGGAAGGAGTTGGCATAAGTGATGGTAAAAGACTTTCCACTCATTACTCTTCCTTCTTAGTAGGGATTGTAGTGCAATTACAAGATTGCAAAAAACACGCTTGGGATTTTTTTTAAAATGCTAATTCCGGATTTCTAATCTTGAGCTGGGCAGGGGGCCACGCTGAAATAATAAAACACCATTTGTTTTCCTGAGGGGGAAACTAGAGGCTTGTTTGTTTTCCTTCCACATCAGAAAGTCAGATCTTGTTCATGTAACTTTCTGAATTCTTGGATGAAAAAAAGCAGGTGGTTTTGTGGCATCAGATGCACCAAGAAAACATAGTTCTATTGCTTGAGTTGTGACAAAATGGTTAAACATGTCAGTCATTGTTTGCTTCACTCAATAACTAAATAAACAGCTGGGAGAAAGGGTTAGTCCTGCAAGTTTCAGTGCTCATCAGTGAGGGTCAGGTGAAGCTCATTTTCTGCATGTGGGGCCACTAACAAGTCCCACAGGAAAACCAAGAAATGTCAGATGTGACCTTCCTGGCAAATCAAATGTGAAAAACAAGGAAGCCACCCTAGGCAGGCTTTTTAAGGAAGCAGAAAATGGGCACAACCCATTCATTTTTCCTCAGCAGGTCTCTCTGAGGTCATTATACTCCTGTAAACTACACCTCAGTTTGGCTGATAAGAGAATTGAGTACTCTGTGGCAGTAGTCGTGTGTGGGTCTAAGTTCATCCAGAGGAGGAGCAGAGCCTTGGAGAAAGAGCGATGAACCTGTGGTTGGTGTGGCCAGCTGTGGTGGGGGACTGAGCATTTAATCACAGCCTCCTGGTCCCAGCCTCATCCAAACCCAAAAGACGGAGTGTCTGGGACTGGACCCAGTAAAAAAAACACCTCTGTCCTCAAAGGAGCCAGATGTCTTTATGGCTCTCCATTGTGAGGAACCAACCTTCAACCAACGTGGCAGAGCGGTGCAAAACTGGGCGTCCCGGTCAACTGTCCCCATTGTCTCCCCTTTTGGTCATGTTCCTTTTCAGAGCACCAATGTGTCAAGACATTTTATGCTAATTAAAGTTGTGGCAGTCCCATCCCAGATGAAAAAAGCCCAGAGGGACTGTCTGAGTCACCCCTGAACCACAAAACAGCCAAGACAGGATGGGCACGGAGGTCATGGAGTCAGTGCAGGAGTCTCCAAGGCTGGTGTCTGTATCTCAGGGCTCAGCTCCCTCGCACAAGAGAGCGTGGGGCACATGCACTGTCAGCCAGACCAAAGAGAGGAGAGGGAGGGATGGACTGTGTCCTGCACCCCCTGTGAGGGGAGGCTCCTGGAAACTCCAGGAGAGCCACACTTTGCCAAACGAACCTCACGTCTGTTGTGACCTGCGCTCAGCTTTCACTGCCAGGACGCAGCATGGCCGTGCCCTGCCTTTGCCAGCCGTCATCTGCCCTCCTGACTCCTACAGCCAATGGCCTCATTTTCTCCTGTTGTTGGTGTTTAGCAAGAGCAGTTGTGAGGACCAAATGCAGGACTCCTCCAATTTAAGAGGTTGTGATGGACAAGCAGTGGCAAAACTCTGTCACCATGGTGAGCTCAGCCCCAGGGGAACAGAGAGCTGACACGGGAGCACCATAGGCATTACCTTTCACAATGGAAATGTTTGGATCCCCACTGGGAAACAGACAACAGTGTCCTGCTTGCTGCCCAGGTTGATCAGACAGAACCAATAAATGACAAAAGAGAAGGAAAAGATGCAATACACGGGATAAGGCAGGAAGGATAGTGCTCTGATATTCAGTGGCCAACACCAGGGCCTGTTCTCAGACCCACGGGGGAAACTGCATCTCTTCCTTCTGGGACCATGGCCGTATCGGCCAAGCCAAGACTGGAGGCTGGTACTGGACTGGAGGCACATGGACTGGGAGCTCCCACATGGCCCTGCTCCCCTCTGGGAGCTGCCTGCAGAAGCCCAGCAACATCCTCACTCCTGCCACGCTGCCGAGGGAAGAGCTAAGCTCTCCCCCTCAGCAAGAGCACAGAGGCAGCTCTCAGGCTCCCCATCTGCCCTCACTCAGATGGGCAGGGCACTGTCCAGTTCTCCATTTATTGCCCTTGACAAAACCAGAGCGGCTGAGATCCTGCACCATGAAGAAGCGTGGCTGAGCCATTCCCGGCGTGCCGGGGAGGCTGGGCTGGCGGGGCTCAGCGGGGAAGGCACTCACCGGAGGGTCCCTCCCTGAGCAGGCAGGACGGGGCTGTCTCCTGGGAAGTGTCTCACTCAGCAGGACGGGGCTGTCTCCTGGGAAGTGTCTCACTCAGCAGGACGGGGCTGTCTCCTGGACCAGCCACTCTCCTGGGTGCCAGCAGCACTCACTCCCGGGGTGAGTGGCTGCTGGCAGCACCCAGCCAGGCCATGGCCCGTGTGCACGGAGCTGTCCCCCTGCGCTGCTGGGTCCCCGGGCAAGCAGGAGCAGCTACACACGAGGAGCATCCCCCGTGTGCAGGGCAGCAGGCGCTCACAGCAGGGTCCCTCTCCTCCAGACCAGCAGCAACGCTCTGCAGTTTAACGATCACCTCGTTATAAACAACAATAATCCGGGCGTCGTCCCGAGACACCCCAAGAGTCTGCGCTGAACCTGGCCAGGAGCTGCCCAGCTGAAATGTGTTGTTGCAAACGGGCATGAACAGAAATGCAGTTGCTGAAGGGCAGCAACCCAAGCCTCACTCAAAATAATTTTTTTTTAAATGATCCATTTTCCTAAAAACCTAAACCATTCAACAGTCAAAAAAAATCACTTTTCATTTAGACCTTTCTGGCAATTTGTATTTTAAAAGATTTCTTTAAAAGGCTGGAAGAGGATAAAATAGTTATAAATTATTTAAATGAAATGTTTATGTTAATTCAAAGCAAACCAAATCTTTTTTTAAATGGCCTCTTCAATGATATTTTCAACAATTTGCCCTAATTCAAGCAGAAAATGGTTTCAGACACTCATGAACCATGGGATGGGAAGTGAGTGCTAGTGAAAATCAGCTGATAATTACTCGTCTAAATCACTTAGCAAGGCCTTGTGGAAAAAACAAGTCAACAAAAGGAATGAAGATGGGCAAGGTAAACGAAAGGCACAGCATTGGATTCCGAAGGCACACCGATGGATTGGGCCAGCTCTGGCCTGCAGAGGCTCGGGTGACTCACGGGATTTCCTCGTCTCCTCTTTTTGGCTCATGCAAATACAGTTTGTGGTCTTTCCCCTGCGCAGGGTTTGTTCTCTGGAAGTCCTGGCTCTGCAAACAGCAGGGCTGGTTCCTGCTCCTGCTCTCGGCACCGGCTGCAGACAGAGGAGCTCTGAGCTGAGGTGGTGGCAGTGGGGACAGGCAAAGTTTAGAAAGCTGAAGCACAAACAGGAAGCACTGGGGGCAGGGAACACTCGTGCTGCTGCTTTCCTACCGCATCTCGCTGGGAAGTGCACGGTGCTGGTGGGGCAGAGGGAGCGTGGATGGAGCCGGGACAGCCCTCGTTGAAGTGCCACGTTGGTGGCATCCCCTGCCACCCCCATTTCCTGCACCTCCTGCCGGCTCCACATCATTCGCCTTGGATCCCCCTTGTTGACCCCTTCCCATTGCATTTTCCACTTGCAGCCTACAATGGTTTCTGCATTCACTTCACTGGCTGGGGGTGAATTGCTTTTAGGAAAAACAGGCCAATGCAACACATTTGCAGCAACATTTCCAAGGTATCCCATAAACTCCGTTAACTTCCCTGCACCCAGTGCAGAGATACTTCAGAAATCCCCCTGGCAAGGTTACCCAGTAGTCTGAGACACCGTGACTGTTGCCTTGGGTTTAATATTCCTTGCAGGATAACTCTCCATCCTGACTGCTGGGACCCCTCCAACTCTGCGCTGGCTGTGTTCTGCAACCCAGATATTCCAGCAGGAGAGCTGTCCCCGGGAGCGGTGTCTGTGCCAGGCAGGCGGAGCCGTGCGCGGGGTGCCTTTGTCTGACTGAATTCAAAACAAAGCCGAGAGGGAGCCGCAGCGGGTGTCGGCTCTGCAACTATGGCCTGCCAGCTCCTGCACGGAGCTTTCATTCCCCACCTCCACACTGGAGCTCCACAGGGAGATTTTAAACAGTCCTGGGTATTGACCCAGGGGAAGGAGGCTTTGGTCAGCTGGAGCTGGACAGTCAAGTTCTGTGCCATGATGCTCAGCAGTCACAGCTCTGACACTGACTGAGACCCACATCCTTCAAATCCTGTCCTTCTGAGTAAAATAATCACAGCAAGAGTTTAGAAGGCACCTGACAGCACCCCCAGGTAAGAAGGCCAGACCACAGCTGGGATAGTGGCTGAGAGCAATGAAGTTTGGTTAATGGTTGGATTCAATGATCTAAAGGTCTTCTCCAAGCTAAGTGATTCTGTGCTTCTAAGATGTGCAGAGCCCAGAGGAGTTTGTTCCTGTGCACCTCCTGGTTCTGGTATTTTTCAGTTAGTTCTGTCTGCAGAGGGTATGAAACTGCAGAGACATCTGAGCACTGCATTCTATGTAAAAATGAAACTAATAAACCACATGTTTTTAATCAGAGGGTAATAACAGCAGGTGAAAACAAAACAGTTTGCATCTCCTTTGAGACTAAGGAGCCAAATTTGCAACACTGACACCTGAGAGGCCCAGAGATGCTGGGTGGTATCCAGTGATCCCCATTTCGGGGCCTGCAGACCTGGACAACAAGCTCTTCATGCCCCAACACGGCATCCAGCACCAAGTGACCTTAGATCATTCCCAGCCGGTTGGTGCTCACAAAGTCCTCCAGTCTCACAAGGAGAGGCAGTGGGCCATGCTTTATCCACCACCACCATCTCACATCGCCTGGTCTTGTGACCTGCTACGGCCTGGGGGCACCAGTGACCCTCTGGACCATGTCTGGGTGAAGATGTAGAACTCCTGTCACTGAAAGCCCAAGGCCATAAGTGTAAAATAACTGCATTTTACATCATCCTCGCTGAGATAAACTATCCCTGCTGATCATAGTGCCCCTCACTGCCCCAGCTGACAGGATGGGTTTGACATGTCCCTTCCTTTCTCTCACTGTGTAGGAAACACTTGCCTTGCTCAGCAAAGGGAGTGCTCAGCTCTCCTAGGCAGGTAAATCTCAGAACTGCACAGTGAAAAGGAAAGGGGAAGACCAAGCCAGGAAGTGGCACATTATTTTCCTGTGTCTCTGCAAGCCATCAACAGACAGAGGGGAACATCACCAGCATGGGTGCAACTGCTCAGCCCGTCAGCTGGAGAACATCCACGTGTTCCAGGGAGGCAGGAGTCAAATCAGGCAGCCCAGAGCAGAGCACAAGAGCTGTTCAGCATCAGACAAACCAGACAAGGTCAGGCCCTGCTCTTGGACACAGCTGCAGGAACCTCAGCTCATTGCTCTGCAGCAGCTTCTGACTGTCGGTGGAGCAGCCATGGCACAAACGCCAGCAGCACCCTCGGTGCACAGACACCCCTGGGAGCCGCTGGCCCGGGCGCTGTTGGGTGGAAGGCAGAGACCCTCTCATGCCTGAGGTGGATTTGGACACCAGAGCCACATGACAGCGGCACTGGAAGCGTATCTGGGGCAGTAGAAGGCTGTGAGGTCAGCCTGGGATGAGGGGGCCGAGCTGCCGCCTGTATGACCTGGCTGGTTAGAAAAGCCACGGCTGTACTGTACGGACACCCACAGCAAGGTACCCCCAGGGAGAAGCCAGGGACCAGCACTTTGGGATGTTGTCCATGGGATGGAGAAGATTACAGCAGTTACAGAAGGACATTGATGCCGTTGTTGTACCACACTTTGGAACTCATCAGGACTCATCTCCCCTCCTCTGGCAGAGAGAGAGACTGCCTGGCTCAGTGCAACAGCACTGCTGGTGCTGCTACAACTCTTGCTGGCCTTGCCCTTTCCCCTACTTCAAGCATTGCACAGAACACAAAATATTAAATAAATGCATAATAAAGGAAAGATTTTCATCACAGGAAGAGGACAGTGAGGGCACATCTGGTACCATATATTTTTCCGTGCCTGGTGTGTCACTACAAGGTGGGGCAGGTGCATTCAGAAAAACAGAGCCCATGTTTGTGCACTCTGTAAACTGTCACTGAGCTGTGTTTAGAACCCAGCAGGAAACTGAAACTCCTTTTTGTGATGTGGAGGCTACTGATGTGCAAGTAAATCACATTTTATCTGATTAATAACATCAGAGCTGGGGACTCTGGGCAGGTCTGGGTTAGACAACTCAAACAGCAATATCCATATAATTCCTATAACATTTGTCAATGCCAAGGCAGCAAAAGGTGTAGAGAGGTCGCATGTGGATGAGGGCTATCTCAGAGCAAAGAGGGCACAGAGGTGCCTTGGACTGCAGGGAAATGCACCAGTCACCCCAGCAGAGAGATCAAAGGGGTGCAGCAGGGAAGTTACCTGCAAACCCCCAGCCTGCAGCACCCCTACAGCGAGAGCAGAGTGATGCTGCAGGTGGATTGGCGTGGTGGGACATCACCACAGCACACCCCAGCCCGCAGACTGGACCCCAACCACAGCCATGTGCTGCCAGGAGCATCAGGCACACAGCTGTAATTGAACTTATCCATGCACATACATAATTTTATTACAAGAGGGCCTGGCCAGCTGAAACTGGCCACAAACCATTTAATCTATGTGCCCACAGGGTCTTGGTGAGTGCCTCTCACCCGAGCACCCATGGGGAAACACCTTCCCTACAAAAGTCCTTTGCAACCTGCCACGCTCCCTGAGGTGCTGGAGGACGTGGCTGGGATCTGCGGCTGCCCAGAGCCCAGCGCTGCAGAGATGACTCTGGGGGGGCTCGGTAAGGGCATTGCAAAGCCTTTGGGTTTAGCTGTACCTCTAATAATTCCTGGTGCACCCTACCCACGCCTGTGGTCATTATCCAAACCATGTCTGTCTCCCACAAGTCAGACTCCAGCAGAATCCACAGGGCTGGAGCTGTCACCCGGCTCCTGTAGAAACACAAATGCAAACAACCACAATGAGAAACGGCCCTGGAAGTCACTGCAGAACGCAGAAGTTCCAGCTGCAGCAGCAAACTCCGTCCAGGATCATCTCAAGAGGGGAAGGTGGTTTTTGTTTTTGACAAATGCGATCCAGCTCTCACTGCATCTCTCCCAGGCTTCACTCACTGTTCTTTCATGCTCACATACCAGCACCGAGAGGTGTGTCCAGGCGGCCCAGCCAGGACCGCTTGTGGTGCCACGGGCAGTGAGGGACAGCAGCTCCCAGCTGCTCCCAGCTGCTCCCAGCAGCTCCCAGCAGCTCCCAGCAGCTCCCGGCTCCTCAGCCCGGCTCGCGGGTTCTCCTCGGATGCGTGGCTGTGCCCTGGATCCCGGGCATGCCTCCTGTACCCTTGTGGGAACAGACCTGATTGTGATCTTTTGCCTCTTCACTCCGTCCTGCCTGTGAGTCATGAGGAGCAGCTGATTTACTCAGCTGGTTGGGCTCCTTTGGGGTGTGATCTCTCCTTTGTTTTAGGCTGTCCTTTGTTTTCCTGCTCCCGTTGTCCTGAGAAGCGGGCGCCAATTGCTCTGCTCTCATGACCTGCTGATCAGGCAGATCAGCACATGCCATTCCTTTAACCCTTCCTCTCTCGCTGTTTCTCCTGCTGCTCTCACACCCAGACATTTCCAGTCAGGGCAATTTTAAGTTTTTGTTACAAATCTCCACAGCCTGAGCTGGATCCCAAATTGCTGACACAACGTTACAGAAACCCCTAAAAGCATAGCAGGTTTGGGTTTCTCATTGCATTGTTTCGCACACGGACAACTACAACACATTTCCCTCTTGCCAGCTCCTTGGAAAGCTTCAGCATCAGCATTAAAAGCTGAATTTAGCCATTCATTCTCTCTGCAGAAGGATGAGGGGCATCAAGTGAGTGTATCACAAAACCGTCTTGTCCGCCAGGACATTTCCTTTGAAATCACTCCTCACATCAGTTCAGTAGATTCCTGACATATTCCCACATTCTCTTTGTTGTATTTCCTTGGAGCCCGGCAGCTTTGAAACTGAATCTCCTCCATGTTCAGTTGGATACATGCATGGACAGCGAAGATCTGGTTTGTCTAAAAAGGGTGAGATCTGACACAAATCCTACATCCAGGAAAGGCTCTGAAAGCTCCTATACAGCCTGTTGATTAGACAGGGATCTTTCTGTGTGACATCTCCTCTCCCGTCTGATATAGAATTGTAGAAAACCAGGATAGAAGGACTTCAAGGACCATCTGGTCCAACCTTTCTTGGCAAAGACAAGGTCTAGACAAGATGGCCCAACACCTGTCCAGTTGAATCTTAAAAATCTCTGACACTGGGGATTCCACCACTTCCCTGTGGAGATTATTCTCATTATTAAAATTCTCCTCATGTGTCTAGTCAGAATCTCCCCAAGAATAACTTGTACCTATTGCCCCTCATCTTTTCCATGTGACTCCTGTAAGAAAGGGGTCTCCATCTCCTTTGTAGCACCCTTTAAATACTGAAAGATGGTGAAAAGGTCTCTCCTAAGCCTTCTTTTCTCAAGGCTGAACAAACCCAGGTCGCTCAGCCTTTCCTCATGTGGCAACTTCCCAGCACTTGGATCATCTTTGTGGTCCTTCTCTGGACCCTCTCCAGTCCATCCACTTCTCTTTGTGTAGCAGGGGCACAGTATTCCAGGTGTGGCCTGACAAATGCAGAGTGGAGCGGGACAATGACTCCTCTATCTCTGTCGGCAATGCCTTTGCTGACGCAGCCCAGCCTCCTGCTGGCTCTCGGCCACACAACTGGTCACCCTCAACACGCTGGTCACTCTCACTGAGCTTGGTGTCCACCAGCACCCCCAGGGCCCCTTTCCCAGGGCTGTTCCCCAGCCGGGTCAGTCCCAGCCTGTGCTGTGCTCCCAGATTGTGTTTCCCCAGGTGCAAGACTGCATTTGTCTTTGCTGAGCTTCGTAAGGTTCTTGTGAGCCCATTCTTCCAGCCCATCCAGGTCTTCCCGCAGGCTGGATAATTGATCCATGTTTAGGATTATTGCAGCCTCTCCCAGCCAAGCTCTTAAGAGTTTCTACATATAAGGCCAAAAGTAGAAGACCCAGGTGGATCAAGGAGCATCAAACCTCAGGTAATCACCCAGCCACATGGGGAAGCACTTCCAGAAATGACCAACAATAGATGAAGCTACAAAGAAAGGAGAGAGACACCAAAACAGGTTGGAGGAGACCACAAAGATTTCCAGTGCACCACAGAGGAATCTGAAAAAAGTACCATGCTGGAGCCCCTTTGCCAAGTTTCCCTGCTGGAAAGGGGCTCCAGCAGCCCAAGACCACAGTCACTCGTATCTCATCCCTCAGCAGCACCCAGACACACTGAGCCCTGTGCACTTCAGTGCTCCCTCCTGGCCTGAACCCCCTGAAGAACCTCAGATCCCACCAGAAGCCAAGGCTGTTCTAGGCTGGGAGGTGAAAGGAAGATGCACACCCAGGAGCCCTGTCCAGAATACCCCAGAGCAGCATGAGAAGGAATGAAGTGCCCCATGAAGCCAAGAAGTTCTATTGACACTCCTGTGACAAGGAGAGGATAGGAGGGAGAGAAAAAGGGGAACTGGCCTTAGGCTGAAGGAGGGTAGAGTCAGATTTGATACTGCGAAGAAATTCTTCCCTGTGAGGATAGGGAGGCCCTGGCACAGGGTGCCCAGAGAAGCTGTGGCTGCCCCATCCCTGGAAGTGTTCAAAGCCAGGTTGGACAGGGCTTAGAGCAGCCTGGGCTAGCGGAAGGTGTCCTTGCCCACGGCAGGGGGTGGAACGAGATGAATTTTAAGGTCCCTTCCAACCCAAATTTTTCTGTGATTCTATGATTCTAATGTGCTAGAAAAGGACAGGTTGGAATATCAGAAGAGGAAGGGTGTTCACTGGAGGAGAGGCAGGAAGGGGCCATGAGGAAGCAGCTGTCTCACAGGATGCACCAAGAAATTGAGGCTCATGGAAGGACATCACAGTCCTCCCTCTCCAGGTTTTTAAGGGCAGAAGAGCAACAATCATCAGTGGCCCAACTCACGTTGCCCCATCAGAAGAGCAGAGAGCAGCTGAGAGCTGCAGGCAAGGCACCCTCTGTCCCCTGTGCCCTTTGGGCTGGCACAAAGGTCAGGGGGTCTTTCATCTTCCTTTGTGCTTGTGAGGGGACACACGGGACTCCCAAGCCCAGAGGCAGCTGCTGGGTTGCCAGGGCTGGTGTCCCCAAACCAGCAAAGGGGATACTTAAGCCAAGTGCTCCTTTGCCCCTGACCTGGCACGGGGCTCTTGTAGCACAGCCAAGGTGTCTCTGCTGGCCTGACCAGCACAGACCTTGTCTGGGCCACCACAGGGACCACATCTGTGCCATGTGCTGCTGCTCGTGAGGCCACCGAGTGCCTGAGCAGCTCCCACACCTCCAGACTGAGCCAGAGCTGCCAAAGCTGGTCCAGCAAGCCAGCCCAGGTTGCAAATCCACAGCTGACAGGACAAGCCCAGAGCAGACAGGACAGCATTCCTGGGCTGCAAGCAGAGCCTCTGGCACCCTCCATGAGCTGTTCTCAAAGGGATTATGCTTGCAAATGAAATCAGCAGGCTGGGACTCCCAAAACAGCCCCTATGCAGCCAAGGGACCATCCCCTGCTCCACTCCCAGCATCTGGAGTCTTCAAAGCGGGCTGTCACAATCAGCAAGGCCTCTGCATCCCTGGCCACAGCCATGTGAGGGGTCTCACTGGGACAGCTCTCCTTCCCTGCCAAAGAGCTTTGCTCTTTGCCTCACGTCAGGTGCTCACACAGCTCTTTGCAAGAGCAATCATCTTGGTATTTCTTTCTTTTTTTTTCATTAAAGATTTTCCTTTTTCATTTAGAAGATCTCCTGCTCCCATAGAGCTTAGAGAAATGGATCTCCTTATCTGCAGGCATGAGCTGATAGCAGATGAACTCTGGCAGGTCTTCTAGGAGGGTGTGTACAAGGTGATTTCAGCCATAAACCCATCGTGGGTGGGGCGGGATTTCTTTTACCCTCCTCATTCTCCATGTAGAAAGTTGTACTGATTTACAGATTCGCTGTGCCCCTGTGGGTTTATATCTGCTGAGGGACGTTCGACTATAAAACGCCTGCCCAGCCACATGCTCAGAAGGGGTGTCCTCTGCAGGATGTACCCAGTGACTTCTCCAACCCCAGCCAGGCAGCCCAGGATGACACTGCAGTTTTCCTCACAGTCCCGAGGCATTGAGCCTGTGGTGCGATGGGGGGACGAGGCCGGGTATCCCACCATCCCAGGGATGTGGAGATCCATGCTGGAGATGCAGGGTGAGCCGTGTCTCTCCGGGTGCTGTCAGGGAGCAGAGAAGGACAATGCAAGGGGAGGGCAGGAAGCCACCGAACAACTTCTGGGGAGTGAGGGGTTGGAGGACGGGCTGTGCCAGCGGCAGGAGGGGTCAGGGCTGCTTCCAGCAGAGCGGGAGTTTGAGCGGGGCCGTGGCCACCCGGACACCCCCTCTCCCTGACTGGAGGATGCCTTTGTGCACAGTTTATGCATAATAGATCTTCTGAGGAAAGAGATACTGTCTCCTTGCTCCAAATACAATTTCAATTAGATGAATAGCAGCGTAATCCCATAGAGGCGCTCAGCTGGGAACTGACCATGTGAGAGGCAGCCAGCCCTCCCCCAGCCGAGTGGTGAAAGGGGATCCCCCCCTCAACCTGCTGGTGAGGAGGCCCCGAACCCTCCAACAGGGACCATCTGCTCCCGCAGCAGCCCCTCCTCCCGCAGCCCCCAGCGAAGAAACAGCCAGGGCTGCCAGTGCCTTCTGAAACAAAGGCAGCACTGAGGGACCCGTGCCTTCAGCCCCCCGGGACAGAGGGAGAGGAGGAAGAGAGAGCCCCAGTGGCTCCCGGGGAGACCCCCGTGCTGAGACCCTTTGGGCAGGCGGAATTGGCAGGAATGCCCCAGGAGAAGACGGGGCACTGAAATGGGGAGAAACCACTGTCCCCCTGCGCCAGATGATGCCACCACAGGGAAAGAGGGGAAAAGAAGGAGGGCAAATCACAGGGACGCTCCAAACTCTCCTTCTCCTCCTGCTCTGCCCCTGGCTCATCCCATGGCAGGGGCTTGCCATCCTGGCCAAAGGGCAGAGCCGCTCCACCATCTGCCAGCGATGAGACAGCAGCAGTGCAAGTACAGAGCTGAGCACTCTCTTTCCTCTGAGTATCTCTGGGCTCTCAGAGGGAATTTCCTCTTGCACCAAAATTCTCAGACTTGTCCCTTAGTGCCAGAGAGGTAATTTGGGGAAAGTCTTGAGAAATCTATGTTGTGCAACTGGGAGTTTAAAGAGATTTTCAGCCCACAAGGCATCTGACTTTACTTTTGTCAGCAACTCTTACCAAAACCCTGTTACAGCAACCCCCTCCCAAGCAGGAATGCACTTCACTCACTACTCCACAGCAGATGTGCTCAGCTCACAGGTATCAAACCACCAGATCCTTGGCTTTGTGTCCTACTCCATCCCTTCACACATCCCAACACCCTTCAGAACAAATCCCCCTGTCTGGGGCACCCTCCCTCTCCCTGCCTCAGGACAGATGGGAGAGCAGTTCTGCGGGACATGAAGGAACATCATCCAGCAGAAGGGGCAGCCTGGCAAGCTCTGCAGGGCAGCAGCAAGTCATTTTCTCGCTAAAGTCAACAGCTCAGAGCCTGAATACACACAGCTGGGCACAAAGTGGCTGGAGATCACATCTGCTGAATAAGAAGTGGCCATTGTTATGCTTTGTCACCCGTTTCAGAGCAGATAGCACTTTAAAGCCATTTGGTGTTGCACTCTGAATAGCTGAAAAGGTCAGGCTCTGAGCATGGGCAGTGGGGTGTTTTCCCAGCGCTGGCGCGTGATGAGAATATTCCCAGGTGCGAATATTTGTCTGAACATCCGCGGCCTTCCCAGTCCCCCAGCTCGGGAAGGGACAGCTTTGATCTCTTCCCCAGCTGAGACCTGGAGCACTTTGTGCTTTCCCTGTCCCCGCTCACCCTCTGCACAACCTGTTGTGCGGAGCGGGACCGCAGCCAGGACTAAAGGCGGTGACACCGAACCTGCGGGACACGGGCGCGGGGGGACCCGGGGGCTCAGCGGTGGGTGCCTGACCCTGGAGCCGATGCCTGAATGTGCTCTTGATCTGAGATATAGCAGAACACGCTCACGAAAGGCTGGCTCTCGGTTGCCAGCGAAAGGGGCGCTGCTTTCTCCTGCGCTTTGTGTCCCGGGATGCCGCTGGAAGCACAGCAGGCACCCACAGCCAGCCAGGCGTGCGCCCCACCACGCCGCTCCCGCAGCGCAATCGCGAACCCAGACATAAATCGTGGTTAACCTTTGCTCTCTCTCATATGTTTGTCCAGAGGCTACAGAAATATTGCACAAGACACGTGATAGAGAAACAAAAATAACTTTTATTAAACTGTCCCAGAGTGGGAGGAGTGGGGGAGTTTTTGGTAAGTCAATGCTTCTTACAGTATGGGAATGCATTTGGGAAAATAATGCAGACCAGGTATTCCTTTATCAGCAGGTAAAGCTATGTTTTGGGATCTCAAAAGGGACAGACACACCCCCTTATGACTCACCTGCAGTAGGGCTTTTCACTCTGACTCTGACTTTGACGTCTTTGCTCTTTGCAAAAGCAAAACAACTTCTTTCCCATCAGCTCAGCTCCTTCTAGCTACCCTGACTTTAAAACTCCTGCTAATTCTCTTTCTCTCAACTCTATCACTGCTGCAAAACAAAGTTGAACATGTCCTAATGCCTTGTTATTTCTGAATGACGCAGGATTAACTAGAAGAAGAGAACCTGATTTTGCAAAACCAACTGAGATTTCAATTGCCAGAAAAATAAACATCTTGCTTTGCCCAGTACAGAACTGATTGCGAGATGTTTGTGTCTACCTGCAGAGAGAGAGATCACCCAGCTGTGCATGTATTTGTGATGCTAAAGCTGCAGTCATAAAGGCTGATAATCACGGGAAAGAACATTCCTGTAGGCTGAAACCCGTGAAAGCACCAGAAAAGGTGGTAGAAAAGCCCACTGAATATCCAGGCTGGGTTTTTGGAGAGGAATCATCTGTACTAGAGCATGCAAATACAGCCTCATGCAGCTTTTGTATTCGCTTGCCACAAACCTGCGACTGAATGAGTTTTACCAGCACAAATGTTGGAGGAAAGTGAAGTTCAAAGCTGCATGCATGAGTAACCATGGAAACGGAATTTTAAATTTGCACATGCGAGTATTTGTATCCAAAGTACTTTGTACGCTCGGCCAATGCGGGAAGAGGGACACCATCATGTCACAACCGGCCAATCGCGACTGAGAAACACAGCTTGAATTTCAAATATCACCTACTTACAGCAAACCTCGTCCCGAGTGGAGAAAAAAGGAATGTGAAAAAACCTGCCTGGAATTGCCATCTGCTCGTGAATATTCCACAATTAGCAGGGACGGGATTCATTGGATACATTATTCATTGTGGATTATTCGCCCAGATCTAACAGCGATAGTGCAACGGGTATTTAAATATTGTGATGAGGAACCATTGCAGAGTAGAAGGTGTATGTGACTGTCCCCATGTATGAATGTCGATGTGCTCGTCTCCTGCAGGAATCTCTGGGAACAGTAGCTTTGTGGTAAATACCTTGTCCTCTGCACCAAGAGAAAACCTAGAACTCTGTGATAAGCTGCATTTTTTTTTAATCCCTTTTCCTGTTCATTTTTCCTTCGCCTCAACCCCTCCTCCCTCAACTGGGCTACTCATGCCCCAAAATCAGCTGCCATTTCAGCAACAAAGGCACGTGCTGTTTCCCTTGCTGTGGCTCAGGCTATGGAAGAGGGGTTTGGTGAGACAATGTTTTTCCCATTTCCACCCCAGCCTTCCAAGTGTGACCCATATTAGGCTGTGAAAATCATAAAACGAAACAAAACAAAAACCTCCAAACTACGTTTGCACTCGTGGCTTTCCCAGGAAACCTTCATGGGCTGCCTTGCAGTTTGCAGTGGCCACAGCACAGGTGAGTTTTAGGCCCCTTTGCAAGTTCAGCTTTCATGGCACAGAGCCAAAGGGTCCATGGCCATCAGTGGCAGATTGACCCTCGCAGACCTGTGTGCCAAATCATGGCAAAACAGAGATACCCCAAAAAACTCCTCAGCTGAAAGTGATGGCCAGCAGGCACAGAAAGAAACAGCCTTGGGAGGGGGGCAGGTTTGGAGGGGTGCGAGGCTGGGGTAGGACGGAGCCAAGGCAACCGGGCTGTGCCAGGGTTGCTTAAGTAGAAACAACAAAGAGAAAAGGAAAGAGGAAAAACGATAAGAAAAAGGAAAAAAACCCACAAAATATACAAATCTAATGAAAGAGTCCAAAGTAGCACAGGATGGGGTTATGCAATTTCAATTTGTCCAGCACTGCTCACAGACAAACACTCCCTGAAGCAGCAGGGACTTGTGCAAGTGACGGTTGTGAAATCCCCATGCTCTGCCAGCTGTTGCCCAACGCTGCCGGGCAGCGAGGCTGTACTGCAAGGATAATCCA
Source organism: Ptilonorhynchus violaceus (assembly GCA_013397565.1). NCBI lineage: Eukaryota > Metazoa > Chordata > Aves > Passeriformes > Ptilonorhynchidae > Ptilonorhynchus > Ptilonorhynchus violaceus. The sequence continues at coordinate 239,722 of VZRJ01007738.1, forward strand.
GGATCCTACAAACACCACAGCAAGGCTCTGGCACTGTGCACACACAGACCTGCACCGTAGAGTCTGCGCTGAAGTCCCCTCGGTGCTGAGCAAGGCCGGCAGCACCACAGCCCTCTGCCTCTGATGGGGTCTCCTGGGAATGGTGCACCCATCCCGCAGGAACGGTGGGTCACGAACAGACAGGGCAACCTTCCTGCTGTAGTCAGTAGCCACTCGCAGGCTGCTACTGATGAAGTCTCTGGTGGGCCAGGGTTCCCCACAAAGGAGCTCTACAGATATCATACACAGGCACCAGGTGACTCCCCAGGTGATTATTTCCATTACCAAAAAATTGTCTCCTGTGAAATTGTAGAATGTGAGAAACTCCCACCCAAAAATGTTTGTAACATCGAGGACTGCATGCTCAAATCTTGCAAGGAAACCAATCTTCCTTGGGGTGCACAGGCACACTAAACCTGATTTCTTGGTCCCAAAGGTTTGAGGCAGGGGGCAAGTCATGGATCAGTGCACAGACACCCAAGTTTAAGACCTTAAGCAGGATCTACTGAACCCACACAGGCCGGACAAGGATCTGGAGATGCTGCTCTGAAGGCAAGCATGTAAAACCCATCAATGTGGGCTCTGGGAGCCAAAACACTGGGAGCTCCCATGGGAGGGCTGCTGGATTTGGGGTTTAGTTAAACCCTCCTACTTGGATTCTCATGACTAGAAGGGTAATTCCCAGCTGGAAGAGCAGCTTTGGTAGTGAAATGATTGTCCCGTGTTTGGAGTCTGTAAAACCATGAAGTTTGCTCTCTCCTCTCTGCTCTGCAGGGTTTGATTTGGTGCAAGCTGCACAGATGTGCTCCCTCACCATGCTCTGCAGGGATTAGGCAATTAAACAGTGATTTGGCAAAGAATTTATTTGCTAAAAAATGTGACTTATTGAGGTTTAACTTGCAGCATAAATTTGGTTGGAAAAGGTTTTTATTACCTAGACTTGCACTGCCTGAGGGAAGGGACAGTCCTCTTTCACCCACACCTCTAGGGAGCCAGCCAGCCAAGGTCAGCCAAGGTCAGGGGGTTTGAGCCCCTTTTACAGGACAATTTCCTTCATTCTTCAGCTGCAAAACCCACATGGCAGGGCTTATTCACTGCACATGAGCAAACACAACAGTCACTGCATTGGGGAGGTTCAAACACAGATCAAAACCTGCCCACCTCTTACCCTAGGAGGACTTTCTGCTCTTGCTCAGAGCTGGATAAAGAGCTGCAGTTGTATTTCATACATTTGCAGATGTTGCTTCATTTGTCCCAGGCCTGCAGTGTTCCAGAGCCCCTTTGTAAGGAGCCAGGACCAGAGAAGGATGTGATTTTAAAAAGAAAAATAAGAGATGGGTTTTGGAGAGACCTTGTAGCACCTTCCAGTTACCTAAACTATAAGACAGCTTTGAGAGGGCTATAGGGAGCAGCTTTGGACAGGGGCCTGGAGTGACAGGACAAGGTGGAATGGCTTCACACTGACAGAGGGCAGATGTAGATTCGACATTAGGATGAAATTCTTCACTGTAAGGGTGGTGAGACACTGGAATCCATTGCCCAGAGAAGCTGTGGCTGCTCCAGCCCTGGAAGTGTCCAAGGCCAGGTTGGACGGGGCTTGGAGCAACCTGGGATAGTAGAACGTGTCCCTGCCCAGGGCAGGGAGGCTGGAACAAGATGAGCTTTAAGGTGCTTCCAACCCAAAGCATTTTATGATTCTATGATTCAGTGCCAGTGCAGCATCAGACCCATCCCAATGAGGCCTAGAGCATCTCCAAGCCATGTCTCATGCCACACAAGCCAGTGGATCTCCTTTCCTACAGCACTGTCACTCAGTCCCTCAGCAGCCTGGAAAAGCAGCAGCCAAAGACAACTTCCCTCCGGGGCCAGATGGGGGGCACAGGCTGAGTCTGGAACCACGGCAAAGAGCCCTGGAGAGGGAGATGAACCGAGCTCATGGAGAGAAACCCCAGTACAGAAAGGGAGCAAAGCAGCAGCTCCACATCTTGCCTGGTCCTGCTCCTTTTCCTCTCCAGTGTTCAGGTCTCTTTGCTGACCAGCCAGACAAAACACCTGACGATCTAAACCCAGCTGTGACGTGCCCACGGTGTAGGAGAGCCTCTCCAACACAAGAGCAAGAGCCACCAATGAGACCCATCATCCCTCTCCAGTGTTCTGCTCTGCATTAGCTACAGCTACAGAGTTGTAGTTCATTTGAAACTGGGAAGGGAATCACTCCATCATTTTGTCCACCTCTTAGACAAAATCTCTGAGCACACCCACGAAGGCAAAGGGTTTGGGGGAAAACAGAAAGAATGATGACAAAAACAACACATTCCAGAGAACTTAAAGGAAAAAGAGGAAAGGGTGTGAAGGTAGCAGGGTTCACTAAGTGCCACTTTCAAAGCAAGTTTAGGCCATGCCAGAGGGTGGTCAGCAGTGCGTTCCTGTCTGAGACCTGTTCATCTCAATAAATTTCCACTAGAAATACAGTTGGGCCAAAATAGAAATTCATTGTTGGAATGTGTCAATTTAGATCATATTTTCTATGGAAAAAAGTCAAAATGAATCAGTTCATTTTTCTTTTCTCATTTCAGTGAGGTAGGAAGTTTCACTTGACCATGATTTATTTCATTTAAACCTTCAAAGCTAAATAACCTCTTACACAAGAATAACATATGTGCATCAGCATTAGATGTGCATCAGCATTAGATATTCACCATGTAAATTTCGCTGCAATGAGCCACCAGTACCAAATTATTGCATTCTGCATTCCCCTGCACTTTGCAACTACTCTTTTCCTGGTGAAACCTTCCAATTTGTGCATTGATGTGAACTCGTGTGTATTTTCTTATGGCTGAAGCCGCCTTGTCTGATAGAATCTATCCTAAAACCCCACCAAAATGTGCTTGGAATTGGATCACTTGATGATCCTCCAGAATGAGCAGGTTTACCTGTGATTCAATCACTCTCCAGAGGTAACAAGGCAAAGACCCGGCACATAAAAAGGTTTACCCTTAGGAATCCATCCTGTTCCAGTGCAGACTGAACCTGACTGGTACACAAATCATGGCTAATATCCTCTGAACTCTCATGGTATGCAAAAAGAGTCTATTTAAATCTGGAATGGAGATTTGACTTTGGGGAGAAAGCCTTTTCAAGCCCTGGGAAGAAAAGAGTTATTGCTCTCTTGTAGGAGGCTTGTGCTGCAGACCCTTCCCTTTGCTCTTTGATCCGGGTTCCTCGCCCATCCATGCTGCACCCAGCATTTCTGGGCCATCTCACCTTCTCACCAAGGCCACCTTCTCTACAGGAAGTGCAGAGGAGACTGCCCCAGGTTTGGCTCCTGTTGCTGTTCCCACACCTCCCCTGTTTCAGACACAACCTGACTTGTCCTCCCTGGCCCGCAGGAATTGCTGTGGCTGTCCTGTCCCGAGCACATGCCCTTTGGGACTAAAGCTGTCTTTTCACATGTGTCTGTACAGCACCTAGCACGACGACCTGGTAATTATAACAGAAGCTAAATTACTGCTAAAATTAGGTGCTTATTAACATTATCGCCTCTGGGCACCACCACAACGCTTAATAATGCTGCAGTCTGAGAGGAACTCAGGACCCATCATAATCTTCATAAAAAACTGTCCTTAGGGACTGAATTTTTGTACCAGGTCTCGGTTTTCCATTAGGTCACATTTTACTCATGGAAAAAATATCTTTTCAACTGCCTGAGGATTTCAGTTCAGTTCAATGATTTCAACTGCAAAATGAAGGCATGCATAGGTTGTCACCCCTAAACTTTACTTTTGGTTGTAAGTTTTGAGTTGTAAGCTTTGAGAACAGTTTTGGGGGTTAAGGCACTTGGACTCCAGACACCTCATGACTGTGTAAAGGCCAGGGCAGGTCTCACACGCGCACCCACACGTGCACCACTGCGACAGAACCAGCAGCACAGGGCCAGAGCCAAGCTGTGTTTTCTCCTTTCCAGTTCCCACAGCCTCTTTCCTATGAACAGGATTCCTGGTGGGGTCAGCTCCAACCCAGTGTGGATTTAGGACCATGGCTGAAATGGAGTACGGCCAAACCTCAATTTCCTGCTTAAATCCAACCCAGTTGACTGAGTTATTGAAGATGAAATATGGTCCATGGCAGGTCCCTCAGGAAAGGCTGAGAAAAGGGCAAAGCCAGCTTGTTCCGGTGCCAGGCAAGGGACAGGGTGAGCAGAGCATGCCACGGGGTGGTGGGACAAGGAGGAAGGGCGGTGGGGCACTTCTCGGGTCCCAAAGCTACAGCACCCTGGAGAGGACACAGATGTCCCAGCAGGGACTGTCTCCCACTTGGAGACCAGAGCGGAGCTCGCCAGGACGGGGACAGACCCCAGCATCTTCTCCAAAGACAAGCCCCCACCACCCGGGTCAGCTCACCCGGTCCCAGGGGAAGAAATGAGTTGCACAGCCCCAGCCCCAGAGCCCCGAGGCCACAGGGCAGCCCCAGACGAGCCGGGAGCCCAGAGCCGCTATCGGGCCGCACACCTTCCCCGCTGCTGATCACTGAGGCCGACAAGGGGGGAGCGGGAGGCTCCTCCCGGCTCTGCCCCTCACGCACACCCCCACAACCACTCGTACTATCTGTATCGAGCACATTTTTATGTAAATGCTCCAAGCATCCCTTTCAGAGGTACAATGCCTCCCAGACTAAGCCCCTGAAAGGCTCCGGCACATTTCCCGTGCCTCAGCTGCTCGCCCAGACAAACAGAAGTGTGGCTCTCCACAAAGGGCCGTGGTAATGCCGAGCCGGAGGAGAGCCGAGGGGAGGGGGCAAGCAGGGGCCAAAGCTATTTCAATGACAGAAGAAAAGCCCGGCTCCGGTATCTCGATGAGTCAAGGAAGGGACAGGCTCCACAGATGGATAAATGGAGCTGCACCAAGCAGACGGCTCAGCCTCCCAACAATGCCCCATCTCTGGGCCCCGGAGCGTTGCTGTGAAGGCAGGGGCTGGACTTAACCTGGGATCTCTCCATGGAAACAGCCTACAGAGCAGGGAAGGAGTGTATGGAAAACCAGGAGACACTGAAGACCATCTCATGATGTCCCCAGCCTCCGCACATGCCGTAGGGAGCAGTCCAAGGGACAAGGGAAGGGGCCATACCCCATGCTCCACCCTCATCCCACCATAAGTGGGACCTTCTTCCTTTGCTTCCACTGTGGGGGGACTCTGCAAGGCTTCCCCTCGTGGGCTGGTGGTTGCTGCTTGGTGGCACATCTGCTCTAGGTGTGCAAGGGTCCTCACTCAGCAAACAACAGCCTCCTCTGCCAGGAATAGATCAACAAGAACGTGTTCAATGAGAAATGTTTGAAAGCATCCACAGACACCTCTTACCCAGTGTTGGAGGCTGGTGTGCCAAAGAGGTGGCTCCCCAACACCCAGCCAGACAGAGGGACTTTCTAGAGGTTTTCTCTGCAGCACTTTTGCAACAACCACGCATTATAATTCGGTGCATCTCTCATAAGCTGGACCTTCCCAGCCATAGGTTAGGAACAACTTCATTAGAACCCCACCCAGAGGGTGTACCAGAGGTTTGGCTTGCCTTGGCCTTCCCTTGTGATCCATCCTGTGCTCAGTAAAGCCTCTACAGCGACAAGCCAGGATCAGCAGGGGGGTCCTGATGTGCATGGGACTCTGTCTCTTTTGAAGGGGCCAAGAGGAAGGTAAAGGTCCTGCAGGAATGCCGCAATTGTGAGACACAGCAGGCAAAACTCCACGGGGAATTGTCTGTGTCTGTCTGTGGGTGAGGTCTGTACGGGGAGTGTCTGCAGGGAACTGAAGACAGACGAATGAAGTGATGTCCGGGTTTGACACTCATCACCTCACACAGTGGCTGGGGCAGAGCCCTGAAGACGGGAACATGAGACCAATGTCTGTGCACAAATGGGATGTTTTGGGGTGGCCCAGGTGTCTCACACCAATGTCATCTGACTCTCACAGGGTCGACTCCACACCACCAGCTGTGCTCTGCTGATGGAGAGCAGCAATACCAGACCTCACCCGGCAAAATCTTCTCCCTCTCCTGTCCTCTGCTGTCACAGTCATTCACACCAACCGTCTCAAGAGGCTGCTGAGAAAAACTGGGCAGGCTTTGGAAGGGACAAGGGGCCAACACAGCATGGCTTTCCTAGCATCACTACAAGCCAGATCGCTGAGAAAGCTTGACAAGAAGGTCAGGATCCATATGGAAAGCCCAGGGCAGTGTTTCCAGCTGCTTCTCATGTACAGAAATCTGGGCAGCACATGGCCTTACTCTTGCTGCCAGCCAAGCCATGCACTCAGTGTATAAGTCTCCCTCTGCAAAATCAGGCCAAGGGCACACAGCCATCCTTTCCCTTGACTGCTCCACTCTGCTTTGGTAATTCACCTTTAAACTGCAAGGAAGTTTGCAGTGAGAGGCAGGGACAGCCATGGGACATCCTGTGGACTTGTCCCCTGTGTGACAGGAGGGGCTGGTGGCTGCCCTACTCCCAGCTGGAGACGTGGCCGAGGGAAGGGCAGCCAGTGCCCATGAGGACCATGCGCAACACTCGTGCCACTCCCATCCCACTTCCTCCAGTGCCACCAGCTGGGTGAGCTGGACCAGCCTTTCCCCACTTGCAGCTCCTCCAACATTATTTATGCCAACAGACTTTGCAGCATCCACCTGCCCCACCAGTGGGACAGAGAGGAGGAACAGGGCAGCCCTGGATGTGGGAAGGAGACTCCAGGGATGAGTCTGGAATGGGGCTGATGGAGAGGATCACGCACATGGCGTGAGGCTGCAGCAGCCTGGGTCTCTGGGTCCTGCCCCTGCCAGGCCAGCTTGAGGGCTAAAACAAGCTTCCTGACTGCAAATTACCTTCCCCCTCGCTCCCTCCAAACACGGAGCTTTCCTATGGTCCCTACGTCCAGAGCCTCATCCCACCCACTAGGCTGGGAGCTGCAAACCCAACAAAGAGCAGCTGAGGTTTGGGTCAGCTCAGCAGCTCTGCCCTGGAATGTGGGCTTTGCAACAAACAATTATGATAATTGCCAGTGACAAAAACAGGCAGAAAATGTTTGTGCCATGGCAACACAGGAAACAAACTCTGAGCAGAGACTGTGTCCACCAGCCACCGCTGCCAGTGCAGCTCATGCTCACTCTGGTTGATGGCCCATCTTTTCTAAGAGTGTCTGTCCTGCACTATGCACCCCCCAGCTCAGGAGCCAAACCATGTGTGGGTTACGTGACTCCTGAGCTGTCCTGACCTGCAGACAGCAGACACAGGGGTGAATGGTGCAGTTTTCATTCGGACAGGGATCCCTGCAGTGCTCAGCCCCACAGAAGCACCCCAAGCACAGTTAATCCTCCAAAATGGGGTACACTAGGCGACTTCACAGGGAAGAGCTACTTTGCAAACTCCACTGGGGGGCTATTCAGCACCCCGTACACACAGGCATCCCTCCCTCCCTCCAGCTCTCAGCACATCTCCCAGCCTGAGCACTGGAGGTGGGTTGTCTCCCATCCAGCTCAGGCTTTGCAAAGGTTGTGATGTCCAGAAGTGAACTCCATTCCCTGCCACATCTCTTACCATGGGAGGGTGGAAGACCCAGCACTGGAGGATACCAGCATGCAGACATGTCATTCCCTGTGTGCATGCCATTCCCAATCTGCTCTGCTCCCCTTTCTCCTCACTCATACCCATCCTTTTGCATCGTTTAGTCATGACTGATGAGAATTCCCTCCAATTTCCCACTAAAAAAAAAGATAATATCTGGACTGAGGCCAGGGAAATAAAACTTCAGCTCCACAGGACAGTGACTCAGCAGAGTGTAACCAAGGTTATAATTGAAGCTGCACTTACTCACATGGTTTGTGTGCTGGCATCTGCTCATGAACACCAAACCATGTGTGTCAAATTACAAACCAGGGAGAGGGCAAACTTGGCTGTTCCTGTGCCAAAGACCTGCACCCCTCCTGTCCTCAGCTGCTGGCCGTGCTCCGTGATGTGGCTCTGCGGGGTCAGACATCCAGGGGAATGGACCTGGGAAAGCTTCCTCCTCATCATCCATCGTCAGCATCTGCGCCGTGCTGCAGGTGCATTCAGGCCTGTGTGGTCAGCAGGTTGGGTTCTTGCCACCGAGAGGCTCAGAGGACCTAAGGGTGTTGTACAAGAGGAAATGGATGGCACGATGAGACCTGCAGCATCTTTACTGCCCCGGTGATGCGAGAGCAGCAGACAGCACAGGTTGTTTCTAAGATCTCAGGCTGATGGGTGAAAAGATGGTGTCCCCTGTCTTGTTTGGGCTTCAGTCACAGACTTCAAATATTTTCATTTCACTCCATTTTCTGTTAAATTTGTGAGAAGTTGGATAAGTAGCTCTGCAGAGAGCTGCTATTCCCTGACTCCCACAGCCCTGGGGAGTTCCCAAATTGCAGGTGCAGGTAACGGGGGGCCACATGTGGAGTGAGGGCAGGAACAGTGACTCAGATGCACTTGCTCATCGGTCTGGCTTTGATGCCAAGTGATGAAGCAGTTGGTATACCACTCTGTTAGCAAGGAATTAAAATAGAACAATATAATTAGGACCAATTACACAGTTTTATGGAAATGGATTTTGTCAGATTAGCATGGTGTTGCTTGAGGAGATTAAAAGATTGGATGATAATGGAAAAGTGCTTTTAGGTGAATTTCTGAGAGAGCTGTTTGAGTTGGTGCCACAGAAATGCTCTGAGAGACCAAGTGCAGAAGCCTCTTTGCACACCGTGAATGGGTGATCTCAAATCTGGGGGTAACCACTTTGCTGTTTTCCTACCCAAGTCTCAGCTTTTCAGTTCATTTGTTACCTGTTTCCTGAAAAAAATCAAATGAGGCATGTTTTCCAGGAGAAGCATAGGGATCTGCCTGAGTTCTTGATGTCACGACTACCCAGAGGTCAGGACAAAGCCTCGCTCTGGTTCCTCACTCACTCACTCACTCACTCACTCACTCACTCACTCACTCACTCACAGCTGCAGGGCTGCAGAGTTAACAGGCACGTTTTGGGCCAGCAGGAGGTGTGGAGCAGGGAATCTTTTATGAGGATACCAGATTCTTCTTGTGGTGACTGAGAGAAGACTGCTAAGCCATGAACGGGGGAAAAACCCCAAATGCTTGCTCAGGATGAAATACTGGTGGACCCCGGCCTGTGTTAGTCTGGGCTGCAGCAGCCACAGTACCATAACCTTTTTGGGTGACAGTGGGACCAACCCCATGAGTGACTTGAGGCCTCACATGAAGTGTTCAGAGGCAGCCCAGGGGCTCTGGGATGGCCCCTGGGTGCTTCAGGAATATCTCAGCGAGGCTCAGAGACTGTCAGAGGGGATGGAGTGGGAAGCTCCAGCATTTCTCAGTCTATTCATGTGTTAAATCCTGCACATGCTGGTTTTTCTCCTTGTCCTGGGTCTCTTCAGTAGCAAAGACACTATATAGTATTTGCAGACAGGGCAAAAACTGGCTTGAGTCAGGCAGCAGCACACACCAGTTCAACCAACCAACAGTGAGAGGACTGTGGAGCAGCAGAGACGTGGCCCACAGCCCGGTGTCCCTCTGCACGCATTCCACGCATCCAGCAGCCACCGCCACCCCCGAGAGCCAGGTCCAGGTGTGGTCCGTGCAGGTGCTGGTGGCTGGGGACCCTGCACAGGTGACGAGGAGACAGGCTCAGCCCAGGACTGGTTTCCCGTGCAGTGACAGCCTCGGAGCGCGGGTGTCCGCTGACCTCCCTCAGCTGGCTGTCCCTCGGGTGTGGGACATGCCAAACCCCCATCACTGCCTCCCCAGTCTCCTCAGGACAGCCTGGCAGCTCCTGGAAGAGAGTCTGCGAGGCTGCATGAAAGAGACGGGCCACGTGCCACAGGGAAGGCACAGGGCACCGTGGGCAGGTCACCGGGGCACACGAGGGTTGGCTGGCAGGACACTCGTCCGGCCTCCCGTTTGAGCAGAGGTATTGTGGCGACAGAGGATGTCACCCGTGGCTCTGTCTAGCAAAATATTTGGAAGGCTTTGAAAATTTGCCACAGCCAAAGTCCAGAGATAAAGTGGCAAATGGCAAAAGAGAAATGATGGGCCAAGTCTCCTCCAAAGGTGAAGGGAAGAGTTTCTGGAGCAGTTCTCCCCTCGCAGCTGGGCTGTGGCACCCTGTCACAGACTGCACTGCTGATAGGGACAGTACCTCATGATGCTGGAGATGTCTCTGGGCAGTAAGGCAGAGCTGTGCTGGGACAGGAGCTGTGTAGTCACTCTGGACACTCTGAAGAGCCCACGGACTGGCTCCTTGATGAAGTACACATCTCTGGACAGGTGAGGAGCCCGTGGAAACCACTGGACAGTGCTGATATATTGATCGGTGGTGAGCTCAGCCTCAGGCATGTGCAAGGTTTTTGCTGGGAGCAGGACAAAGCAGAGGAAGGTTTGGCAGAGGTGGCAGGATTGCTGTCCTCGTGTTTACCTCCCAGCATGGAGAACAGCACAGAATAAAGCCCAAAGCACAAGAGGCAAGTGAAGGAAAACAGCGCACGAATGACGAGTGGGAGCGGCTCTGGTGGGCAGGCACAAGGGACACTGTCCATGGAAGGACTTGAAGGTGAAGAAAAGTAACTTTTACCTCTCAGAGCAGTTGTGGAGTTGTGGAGAGGAATGTGAGAGAGGGTATTGGGCAGGAAAGCAGCAAGACAGCAGGGTCCTTCACACAATGATCTGGGTAAAACAGTAGGACATGATTGAGGGCACCCGAGTACCTGAGATGGTGGAGATTAAGAGGAAGTGATGTTTGCCTTGAGCTGGCAGCTGATGGTCCTAAGTCCCTGGTCAAGGCCATTGGGATAGATCCAGTTTCCTCCCAGTGAGAGAAGGAAATCAGCACACTGCATCCCCATTAGCTGCTCACAGCTAATGAGCCTTATGGGGTGAAAGCACAAGGTCCAGCTACTCAGAAATCGCTCTCCCCCCAGATCAAGGGAGCAGGAGGAAAGAGAAGAGAAGCAAGAGGAGCCTGAGTCCAGTTGGTGTCCATTAGCCTCTTGCCCAGGCAGCAGGGAATGCTGCAAGAAACGCACCATTCCAGGGGGTGCATCTTGAGTCCGCCCAACCCAGTGCAGGGCAGTCCCTGTGCAGGTGTCAGCCACACCACGACAGCAAGGAGTGCATCCTGCTGCATCCCCGCTGCCTCCCCCCCTTCCTGGTCCAGGCTCTGCTCAGGTGCAGCCGCCCCCAGGAGCTGCAGGCGAAGCAGGACCGTGCTGGCACGCTGAGGAAGGTGCCTGCTCCCCTGGTCTGAGCCCCCATGCAGCTCCCAGACACAGCCCTGGGCCAGGCGTGGTAGCAGAGGTGCTGCTGAAGTCTGGGCTGTGCAGGGCAACTGAATCTGTGCACAGACACCTGTGGAGCCTGGGGGTCACACTCGCTGACAGTGGCCATGGGGATGTTGTGAGCTACGGGCTGATCTCACAGCAGCACCCAGCTCATCTGTCCCAAAAAGAGAAGACAACACCAGGAGGGAGGGCAGCTGGGCAGGGCTGAAGAAACCCTTGCTTCACCCCAAAACTTTTTCACTATTATGTCAGCTGAGCATGAAACATTACTAAAACCCCAGGGAATCCCAAACACCTTTGGGTTTTTCCCTTGCTGGGAGCCAGAGGTGACTCCCCGGGCAGAAGCAGTGTCGCAAAGGCTGGCAGCCCAGATGCTGAGTGGGGCTTTCACTTCCAGGTCCTGCTCTGTGCCACAGCCTTCCATAATCCAGACCCTGCACAACAGGCACTTCTTGCTAGCCAAAGTAGGAGGGCACAGATCAGGCACAGAGAATTTCTATTATTACATCACCTCGCACTGACAAAGGGAAAGGGATGTTACTCTTCTCGGGATTTTCAGCAGGGCTCAGCAGCCATGTGTTGTTGGTCACAGCATGTGGTTTTACCCCTTGAAGCTATGTCCATAAACCTGACCCTGCCCTGATGCAGAGGCTGAGACAGGTTGAGAAAGCCAGGGGTGTTCAGCCTGGAGAAGAGAAGGCTCCAAGGAGACCTTAGAGCCCCTGCCAGTGCCTAAAGGGGTTCCAAGAGAGCTGGAGAGGGACTGGAAAAGGGCCAGGAGGGACTTTAAGCTGAAGTAGTGTAGATTTAGATTAGATATTGGGAAGAAATTCTTACCTGTGAAGGTGCTGAGGCCCTGGCACAGGCTGCCCAGAGAAGCTGTGGCTGCCCTATCCCTGGAAGTGTCCAAGGCCAGGTTGGATGGGACCTGGAGCACCGTGGGATAGTGGAAGGTGTTCCTGCCGATGCCAGAGGGTGGAACGAGATGGATTTTAAGGTCCCTTTCAACCCAAATTCTCTGTTTGTATGATTCTATGATTTCTATGATTCTGCTCCAAAGGCACTGCAGAAATGTCACTCATCTACTATCCAGGGCAATCTCTGACCCCAAGCCATCCTTCCTATGGTAGCTGAGCTTCAGTGAGGGGCTTCAGCAACTCATGGGGTAGCAGGGAGGTGCATGGCAGCCCCTTGCCTTCTGACCCTCCTGGGAGGGCCTGTGACCGTGCTGCACCCAAAAGTGCTGGAGAGATGCAAACAACACAACCAAAGGATCCAGGTTTGGTTCTTCTGCTTCTTCTGCCTTGAACACAAGCCAGAGGCACCACGAGCACCCAGCACCAGCACAGAGATGGAGGCTGCAACAGAGCACTGCTCAAATCCCATCTGCAGCAGCCCAGCAGTGCACACAAACTGGGCTCACCATGAGCGGGCTCCTTCCCCCCTCGATGTCCGCAGCATCCTCTGGAAATGCCTCTCTCTTTTTTCCTGGGCCCTTATGGCTTTCCTTAGCACACACGCACGGCCACACACGCTGTACCAAGCAAACACTCACACCACGGATCTGCCAGCTGAAACACCCACAGAGCAGCTGCAGGGCTGTGTGGACTTTCAGAGAGCAACTTCTGGTACCTACAACCACATAACGAGCAAAAGCCTTGGCCTGGAAATGCAAATAGATGTATAATTTAAATTTAATAAGGCAGTTAATGTTCTGTGCGTCCAGTAAAGGATGACCCAGCTCCTATCATCCATTTATGGAGGTTATTCCATGTAATAAATTCCAAACGACTGGTAATGTCTGTATTTGGGATTATATTAATAACTGTGCATCCAGGGAGGTGAGGGTATGGCCAGTGCTGCCCATGCTGTGCAGACACGGCAGCAGGCAGCCGGGAGCATTTTGGAAATTTTCTGTAATTGCCATCAGCTGCAAATGAATGAATTAATCCACCCCCCTGCACCCTGGCAGAGGGGACCCGCTCTCAGGTGTTGAGGCAAAATGCTTCATGTACAAGTGACTGATGGGAAGGAAAGATTTAAAGGGAAACATTTTCTGCAGTGTTTCAAAGTCACCCAGGTCGTGGTGAGAGACTCACATCTGCCCACATCTGTGCAGGTGTCTGACTGCTTAGGTTGTTTGCAGTTTGAATAGAAAACCTGCAAATGCTGGTACCCTGGAAGCAAAAAGATATTTAAAGAAACCTCAGTTAAATCAAGTCTTGAGGGGAACAGGAAATATCAAATACCAACTGAAAAGGTAAGTTTATTTTCAGCACTACCAAAAAGCTTAAACATAAAGTGGATATTCATTACAAAAGAAAGAATAATACAGTAAATGTAATTTATTGCACTATTTTTTTCAAAAATACATTTGTCAGCACTTAAGTAAATACATTTTGTGGAGAAGTGCCAGATGAATTCATTCCTTTTAAGGTCTTTGTGTTTCTCTAGCTCAGTGATTTGCTGTCACAGATATGGACTGAACCTGTATCACTCCTTTTTGTAATGAAATAGGATTTCATCCCAAGTATTTTTGGGTTTGTCTCCTGTGCCTTTGTCCACTCTGGCAGCTCCTGCAGACACTCACCCACTGAGCAATTCACACCCGCGTGGGAAGGCACTTGCAGGGCTGCGCACGCTCCCGTGCACTCACACACCTGCATGGCAAGCCAGAGGGCAGGGGACGTCTTCAGCCTGAGAAGAATGTTTTAGGAAGGCTGGTAGTCTTTTAGCTTTCCCAGTGGCTACTTGGGGTCTGGAAAGCCCAAGGGCCACCCAGTTGATCAGCTCAGGTAATTAACCCAGGGATTTGAGAGCATCCAGGAGTTGATAGAAAGGATGTCTGGGGGTCTTTGTCCAACCTGCTGTCACCAACCCCACAGCTTCACCTGGTCAAGCCTTGTAAAGGCCCAGAACCGAGCCTGAACCTCACCCTGTGGCCCAGCTCACACTGTCCCCACGCTGGGCGGCTGCACTGGCAGGACCTGCTGCTCCCTGCTGCAGGGGGCTGGGGGGAAAGGGCAGGACAGGGCTCGGAGCGGTTCATGAGGCAGGAAGGTTCCAGGGTTCATGCCCTGCCTGTAGGAAGCACTGCCCGAGTCCTGCTGTGCCCCTGCTGTGTTCCCCCCGTCCAGCAGACGCTCACCCCATCCCTTGGAGCTCACCCCATCCCTTGGAGCTCCCCAAGAGAATCAGGAACCAACAGGGCTACAGCCAACAAGTGTGTTTTTACTGGGACAAGCCAGAAGTGCTACTCCTCTACCCAGAGCGATGCCTCTGCCTCTCCCTTGCACCCCATTCCTCAGCTCCAGCAGCCCCACTCGCGGCTGAGCCCTGCGGGGCTGTGGGACTGGCCAGGCAGCAGAAGCCCAAGCCATGCTGAGATCATCTCTGCGAGCATCAGATAACAGTTCAAAAGGCAAGCAGCTTTCTCCTTGCTCTCAGGCTCCCTCTCAGTTTCTTTTAAGCACAAAAACGGCA
>VZRJ01007738.1:254591-298256 GCA_013397565.1 Ptilonorhynchus violaceus
AAGAAAGGGAGGGGGAGGAAAGAAAGAAAAGAAAGGGGCGATTTCCAGCCAGGCAGTAAAATGCCATCTGTCTCCTGATGGCTCATGTGACACTAACAGACGTCCATTGCCAGCCAGAGCCAAAGGCTCAGCAGCCCGTGGTCCCCAGCCCCTTCCCCAGTCCCCACTCGCTCCTGAATCCTGCAAGGGCTCTTGAGGAGGGAGAGGAAAATGATCCAGGCTGATCCTTGGTGCCCTTCCCACAGGTAGTTGTGCCCAGGGCGGTGGTGGAGGAGGCAGTGTTGGACTTCAGAGTGGGGTTGTCTGTGCCTTGTGACTTTTCCACCAGGCTGAGATCCCCTCGGATCCACCTGTTTTCCTCTTAAAAGCAGCTCCCGGAAAACAAAGGAGATGAACAGCAGGCATCCCACCACCCCCACACAACACAACTGCTTAATTGCCTCTAGGAAAAGAGCCTGGCTGACCCTGGGACCCTCCCAGGCTGGAAGGGCAGAGAGCAGAAGAGAGCTGTAAGGACTGCCCTGCTGCCCGTGACCGGCCGCGGGCTATTCCTGCCCACGCTGCCACAAAGAGGGAAGCTGCAGCTCACATTTCCTGGGAGCACAGATGTCTCTGGATGACACAGCCACATCCCAGAAAAGGATATTGCCCCTATTCAGTCCCAGGGGAGACGGCGGGGAAGTCCCTGGGCAACGGCTAGAGGAGGAAAAGCCGCAAATGTTGTTGATTTCCCTGTGTTCCCAACAGCGATGGTTTCAGGAGAGCATGAATTAGGTGGGTGTTGGAAGGTGGAACCTTCTTGCCCGGCATCCCGGGCATCCGTGGCTTTGAAAAGCAGCACAGCCCCTGGGAAGCTCAGCACCCCATGAGTCCTGCAAGGGCAGAGAAGCTCCATTCATGGCACCCACTGAGCAGCCCCGGGCACGCTGGGCACGAGCCACACACCCTGCCTGTGGCACGGCCCCCCTCGTGCCAGCCAGGGCTGCAGGGCTGGCACAGCAGCAAGGTGCTCACCGTGCCCTTCTCTGGAGCAACAAGGCCACTACCAGGAGCCAGCGGCACAGGCTGGCCCACACCTCCTTCTGCATGAACCTCTTCTTGTTCCCATTCTCACCACCCAGACCACTGCCCACCACCAAATACGTGGCCGGGCCTCACCAGCTTGGCCATCTCAGAGCTGAGCTGCTGATCTCCTAAACCTGTCTGCTGGGAACAGAGTTGCAGAAGTAGCCACTAGGCACACACAGAGTAGGGGACATGACATGGGGTGGCTTCCCCTGCCTGCCAAGGGCCAGCAGGATGATGCTACGAGGTTCCACAACACCCTTCAACCCTTCCCCACAACCACCTGTCAGAACTGGGCATGGCTGGGCGCCGTGTCAGGTCCTGACACCTTTCTGGAGGGGAACTGGAAGCCCAGGGCAGCAGGAGCTCCCACCAGGCCAACTGGGAAGTGCCAAGACCCTTTTGGTGTTGGTGAGCCATGTGTGGCTCAGCACAGTCCAGGATGGAGATGCTGCCGCCAGCACTGAGCACCACCTTACCCCTGCTTCGAGTCTGACAACATAAAGTGTCTTCCAAAGCCCATGAGCCCAAAGGTGGGTGCAGACCCTGACCTGTAGGTATTGACTTTACATTTTTTATTAGGAGACGTGGAGTTACATTGCATATACTTATAAGAAGGATCTAAAGCTATTAGAGAGCAGCCAAAGAAGATGCTGAAGGGTCTGGAGCTGAAGCCATACAAGGAGCAGCTGAGGTCACTTGGTGAGTTCAGCTGGAGCAGAGCAGGCTGAGGGCAGAGCTCAGCGGGGGCTGCAGCTCCTCCCGAGGGGCAGCTCTGATCTCTGCTCCCTGGGACAGGGACAGGACCCAGGGAACGGCTGGAGCTGGGCCAGGGCAGGGGCAGGCTGGAGAGCAGGGAAAGGTTCTCCTGTCCCCAGAGGGTGCTGGGCACTGACCAGGCTCCCCAGGGAATGGGCACGGCCCCGAGGCTGCCAGAGCTCCAGGAGCGTTTGGACAACGCTCCCAGGGATGCACAGGCTGGGATTGTTGGGGGGTCTGTGCAGGGCCAGGGGTTGGACTCGATGATCCTTGTGGCTCACTCCCAGCTCAGGAGATTCTGTGATTCTGTGATTGAACATTTGCAAATGCAATTTCCCAAGGATTCCCAAGGGCATCCCCAGATTAAGGCAGAGGAAGAGCCCAGCATCCAGTTTGCTTAGCCAGTGCTGGTCACTGGGTGCCCAGCATGGGTTGGGACCCTTCCTCACTGCAAGCACAGCACAAAGCCAGCCTGACACTGTCCCACCTCCACCAGCAAGACTGCAACATCCTGGCAGTGGCTGCCAACACAGTAGCTTCCTGCTAGATGAAGCCACCAGAGAAATGACACCACATTTCACGCTATGTCCTCCCTGCTGCCTGCAAAAACAGCCCTGATCCTTGTCATTGCAAGGGATGAGAAGGGCTGGGCATGTGGCTGTCTCTTAAGGGTGGGCAAAGAAACAGCGGGACCATCCCAGGGCAGTGCCAGGGGCACAGTGCCAGGACAGCAGCTCTGTCCCTCGCTGGCTGCAGCAGTCCATGCTGCCATTGGGAGAAGCTCCATGAGGAGCTGCAGCAATGAGGCCCCCCTAGAGCACACCTGAACTCGGATTGTGAAGCCTGGACAATGCTGGTGTATCACACAAGGTCTGCCAAGCAGACCCCCAGCATCACTCCCCCCAGCTCCTGGGCACAGGTTTGCATTGTTTCAGTTGTTCCAACGCCATTTCACCACAGAGGTGCTCTGTCTGACCTCTGCAGCCACTCCTGACCCCGCAATCACCCCACAGGTGACACCTTTGGTGACTCCTACCCACATCCTGCTCCCTTCCCCTGGCTGTGCCTCTAGGGTTTTTCAGGAGGATGGTGCACAGAGGGGACCAAGGCTCAGGGCTCTCTGGGGGACAGGGCAAGCATCAGCACCTGAACAGTTCTGAGCCAAGACAACAATGGTCACGGGGTGCAAAAGGCCCTACAGAGTTTATCATCGTAGCTTTGATTGTGTTGTGAAATGATGGTGTGGGATTGCCTCAGCCTGTGAGCCACAGGAGAGATGGAGACAGGCGTCACTGCAGGTGGGGCTGGGAGGTGTGGGGCTGGGAGGTGTGGGGCTGCCTCCAGCCCAGCCCCACGGGAGCCACCGTCCAGTCCTGGGTACACAGAAACGCTCTGAAGCAGCCTGGCCCTGCTGTGTTTAACCTGGCTAATGAGTAGCCAGGCAGGATGTGGCCATTCAAGGACACCGGGTGAAAAAAAGCCCTTCTGCCTCTGCTTACACAGCCCGCACAAGTGGGCCATTCCCACATCCCAGGATCCTGCCTGAAGCCTGGGCATGGCTGCCGTGATGAAGAACAAGTCTTGGACCAAGGAATGATCCCATCTCTGCATTGAAAGAGCTTCAAAACCTCTGAGAGCACAAAGTGTGGCTGAAGGGATACCTGCCTACCTGAGAAACACCCCCGCTAAAACCTCATCCAAAGCCACTCTCTGACAAAAAGCTGAAGGCATCAGGTGCTGTGCTTCTCCCAAGCCAGCAAAAATGTCAGGACCTGAGGGAATGGAGAAACTGCTTTGCCCGAATGCACACGTGCTGCACGTGGTGGGATCAAAGGGCCAGAGGACAGAGGTGTGACCAAACAAGCACAGGAGACCAGGCTTGGCTGCTCCGGGCTCGTGCTCTGCTCTTCACGGATGTGTCTGAGGGAGCCAATTAGAAGAAACAATTCAGGACTTGTCTGTGGCACTGAAGCAGGAGGGAATGTCTCCCAGTTTTGGAGACTAAACATAGGACATGTCCTCTGACAGGAACTCATCTGTCCTAACATGAATGGTGTGGTACTGGGACGGACACATGATGATGGTGTGGAATCCTCCATGTTCAGAGAATTTCAAAATTTTAATGGGCTGGTCCTGAGAAACCTGTTGCAGATTTTAAGCCAGCTCTGCACAGAGCAGGAGGTTGGACGAGAAACCTCCAGCAATCTGTCCTCAACTAATTCTTTGTGTGATTCTTTCAGCTCCCTGAACTTTTGGTCTTTGCAGACCAGCAAAAAGAAATGGGCCCATCCATAGGCTCCCACCTAAGGCAAGTTTGAGTGAACCCAAGGACTGGATTTTCGTGGGTGTAAGTAGAGTTGGGTTTATTCATGGGGTTTACTTCGCATGGCTCTGGGAAAGCCAAGGCTTGACATGCCTCTCACACATCCCTCCCACTCAAGTTAATATTATTCTTGTGAAGAGGAAACCACTTAAGGCTCTCACAAGTGCTTCTCATCAGCTTCAGTGAACAGAAAAGTGAATATGAACTGATCTTAGGTAAATGAAGTCCACTTCAATTGTCAGCCAAGGGTTTAAAGCCATTTAATTAATACACTTCAGCTCCACCTCCCTGCACACAGATCCAAAGAGACACCTCACACCCACTTTCCCTGCTGTTCAGCAACTAATAACTCTACTCAACCCACATGGTACTTGAAGACCTTGGTGAACCTCACCTAAGTCCAGATCCAAAATCCTCCTATGATTCAGCAGACCCAGGATAATTTCTACCATTTTTCTAGCCCTACAGTTTCTTTTTCTCTTTTTCTCTTTTACTCTTTTTCTCTTTTTCTCTTTTACTCTTTTTCTCTTTTTCTCTTTTACTCTTTTTCTCTTTTTCTCTTTTACTCTTTTTCTCTTTTTCTCTTTTACTCTTTTTCTCTTTTTCTCTTTTACTCTTTTTCTCTTTTTCTCTTTTACTCTTTTTCTCTTTTTCTCTTTTACTCTTTTTCTCTTTTTCTCTTTTACTCTTTTTCTCTTTTTCTCTTTTTCTTTTTTCTTTTTTCTTCTTTTTGTATTTCTTTTTTCTCTTTCTCTTTCTTTTTTCTTATTTCCTAACTTCCTTCTTACTTTCCTTCTTTCTTCTTTCCTTCCTTCTTTTTCTTCTTTCTTACTTTATCATTCTTTCTTCTTTCCTTCTTCCTTCCTTTTCCTCTGTACCATTTGAATGACAAAGGTTTCTGATTACGGTCCTCCTGGGGAATCAAACACCAAGGCTGCTTCTCATTTACTGACCGGCAGATTAAGATGGATAAAGGGAGAGATTTGTATATTGACTCTGTGTTTATGTAACTCATGTGCAAGGCCTGGCCAGGAGCAAAGGGGGATCTGACCCACATAAATAATAACGAGCAGCATTTTTAAACTAAATCATCTGGAAAATTCACTGACGATTCCATCGGTTCCTTCTATTGTGTCACCAGAGGGTCATAAATAATTCAGCCTTGCTCAAATATTTATGGAAATCAATTTAGCCCTCAGTCCAATGCCACCTCCCTGAGAAAAGAGTTTCCTTTCCTATCACAAATGCAAACTGACTGCCCTCTGTCCCACGAGCCTTCCCAGGGCCGAGGGCACCTGTAACCTCCCACAGCACATCCAGGCGCCAGCCCGGCTGAGCAGACAGCTCTGCAGCCACGGGCACCACCTGGAAGATGAAACTGCACGTGGTGTTCCAGGAGAGAAGCAGGTCCAGCACTCGTCCCCCTTCTGCCGTGAACACCCCAAGTTCCACCATGGGGCACCTGCCCCGGCCCGGGGTGTCTGTCAGCTCCAGAGCCGAGGGACAGCCCTTGGCAAAGCTGTGGGCACATGGAGAGCAGCTCCTGTGCAGGTGACAACTGATGCTCGAGTCAACAAATCCTGCACAGGAGAGAGACGCCTTGATGAGACCAAAGGTCACAAAACAAACTCCCACAGGAGCCAGCAGCCCAGGGGAGCTCCCCGTGCCCGCTCCCAGGGCAAGGTCCGCGGCTCTGCCGTACCCACCGAGGAGCAGCTGCTGCACAGCCTGAGCCGTGACCCGGCACTCACGGCTCACCTCCGTCCTTCCTCCCTGGCTGGCACATGGCAAGGACTCCTGAGACCTCTTGCCAAAGGCAGAGAGGCCACATGGACTGCCTACCATGACCAGCACCCAGGAAGATTTCCACCCCCATGGTGAGCCCACGATGCTGCTGGCCCTGAGCACCTCATTGATCCTTCTGGAAGCTCAGTGTGTCTATGGGCTATTCCTGTTTCTTGCTGAAAACTGCACTTCCTGGGAACTGTGAATCTCTTCCAGCCCCTTTATTGCACACAAATGGGACAGATTCCCAGAGTCAAACAGCAGCACACCATTCAGGGGTGCAATATGTTCAGAGAGTAACTAGACCACCACACAGATTAATATCAAACCTCCTCCCAGCTCAGCCACCAGCACAGGAACTGGGAGCAGCCACACACAGCCCACGACCATATGGAGAAGCCACATTTCCTCCAACATCTGTGTTCCCTGCAAGTCCTGATCACCTCTTAGTAGGTCATTTATCTGGCCTCTCCCCAAGTTTCTGAGCCCATTTCTCTCCCAAGGTGCACTTTGCCTGGGACGACGTGCAGAACTGTGCAAAGCCACCACACAGCCAGGTTCCCATGGATCCATGGCAGACACTGGGACACCTCCTCCTGCAGGGTCCTGTGTCTGTGCCAGGCAGCAGTGCAGTGAACTGGCTGTGAACCACATGGGGACCTGAGGTGACATGGCCATGCTGCATTGACCGGGAACGCAGTGAGGGAGTGTTTTGGTGATTTGGGAGAGATTATCCTCCTGTTTCCCTCACAGGGCTATCTCTGCACCAAAAGCACTCATCTACAAACGTTGGCTGGGAGCCCCTGGGGCAGGAGCCAAGCCTGGTGGAGAGCTCAGGGCAGACTTCCCCGAGTGTAGCCAGGGTCACTGGCGGCCACAGAGGTGAAGCACTGGAGGGAGTGTTCCCTCCAGCCATTCAGTGTTTTGGCCCTCTCCAGCTCCGCAGGGTAAGGAACACACTGCCTGGCAGGATGAAGCAGAGGGAAGGGAAGGATCGACTGCAGCCAGAGGGGCTGTGAGAGCTGCTGTCACTGAGGGCCAAGCTCTGCACCATCCAGGCTGAAGGAACAGCAGAGGCACACAATCCAGTGTGTGAGTAGGGTTTACGAGCTTCTCCAGTGTCAGATGTCTCAGCACAGGAGACTTCCAGACAACTCCCGTCTGCTTTCCAGACTCTCTTCTTTCACCCCAACTTGTCACCATCCCCGGAGGGGATCTGTGTAGATGCAGTGTTTGGGGACGTGGTTTAGTGCTGGGCTTGGCAGTGCTGGGGGAGTGGTTGGAGTCGATGATCCTAAAGGTCTTTGTCAGCCCAAACAGTTCCATAATTCTATGATTCCACTTGACACAAATGCTGAGGCAGCCCCAAGGCCGATGCCCATCCCACGTCTGCACATCTGTAGATGTCACTAGATGAGAGCACAGCTGTTGCTCCAGCACAGAAAAACACCAGTGATTCACGGAGGGGACACTTGCAAGGGTTTGCACGTGCAAAACCTTTACTTCAGGTGACCCCCTCAAAACCACAACCCACCTTCTTCTGCTCTGCCTGCACACCGAGGAGCAGAGGGATGCAGTTGGCCTGCAGCTCCCACCATAGGGGAATGTCTTCCCCAGCACACCTGGGGATGGGAGACAAAGGACCAGGATGAGCACAGATACTACTAACATGGAGAAGCTTCACTAAGGGAAATAACTAGCCTTGTTAGAAGAAAATCCTAGGAAAACTTCTGCTGGACAAAAAGTTAGGTAGAATCCTTTTCTGGTTTTTGCTCTCCTTGCCTGGCAAAGCCCCTCTCCTGTCCAGCATTTATGATTTGGGGCCTTGGAAAGTGTACTTTTCTTTGTCAGACTCGTGATTCGTGACAGACTGCAAAAAACTTATGTTCCTGGGCTACAGGGCCCTGAACTGCCCGGCATTTGGGATGCCATCTAACAATTACCCTTAATTCATAGTCTACTGTACAAATGTCTGCCTCTGCACTCAGGGCAAGGACATCACCTGGTCTCTCTGCAGAGCTGTTTCATGACAGCATCTGCATTAGTCGTGTTTTATTCAAAAAAGGGTTAATTTGTGTCCTCTTATCCCCCAAGCACAGGAACACAATCAATCTCAAAAGAGCTGCTTGGCTCTCTCCTCCCTTCTCCAGCCTCACTTCTTGGCTCTTAATAAATTATTCAGCTTTCCTAAATATGCATAGGGATCTCATTAACAACTAATTTTGCTTATTTAAACCAACTGCATAATCAAACCACTATAGTGTTTCCCCTTTCTTATAGCCATGAATTATTCATGTTCTGGGAATCTGCATACAAATTTATTGATTCTTAAAAGGGCACCTTTTTCACAGCCTGGAAAAAAGAAACCCTGGTTATTCTGGTGTTGAAGATTTTGGCCCAAACTCCCATTTAACAAATCATATGGTGTTTTCCTGGGAACAGACAGTGGACAAACCCACAGCATCACCAAATGCACCTGTAATTCCTGAGTGCAAGGAAAGGGAATGTTTCCAACAGAGCAATTAATCATTTGCAGAATCTCAAATTGCAGCCCTTTCCCAGAGCATATTGTTGCAGCATCCATTTCACTCTGACTTCCTGGTGCCTTTAGGTTCTCTCACACAAGCCACAAAGACACCTGGGCAAGAACTGGACATCTCGCAAAGGCATGCAAAGCCACCAGTATCCCTGGATAAAATCTGGGCTTATCCCACGAAGGAAACACTGAAGATAAAAGCATGCACGGGGTCAAGAGGGAACAGGGACCAAGGTGTGCTCCAGCCACCGGGGATCTCAGCCCTGTCACAGAGGGGAGCAGGGCTTTAGGGACCCACACATGCCCCTGCTCATGCACACCCCTGGATTCTATACTGGCCTGTTGCATCCTGTCTCATTTGGAAGCTCTCCCGAAGAGCTGTGTTTGGAGATCCCCTCCCAGACCCCCCATCCTTCTGGCACAGACCCCTGAGGAGCTGGTCCCATTCTGCTCTTAGGCTCACAGAATTACAGAGGAATTCAGGTCAGAAGGAGCCTCTGGAGATTTCTAGTCCAACCTCCAGCTCAAAGCACACTCGGCTATGAGATCAGACCAGGCTGTCACATCTTCACCCAGTCTTGTCTTGAGAATTTCCAGGGGTGGAGACTACAAAACCTCAGAGCAACCTATTCCACCACTTGACCATCCTCATGGTGGAGATGTTTTTCCTCATATCCATTCTGAAACTCCAGTTTTCAACTTATATCCATTGTCTCTTGTCCTCCTGTAATGCAGTGTTGTGAAGATCCTGGGTCTCCCTGATTAACTCCTCCTTCCCCAGTGCTCCTGGTAATTATTACTCTCCAGCCTTCAAGGCCTGCCTAAATCTCAGGCTGAGATCTGTGGGAGCAGTGGCCTTAAATGACAACCACTGCATAAAAAAAGCTTCTACAAATGTCTCCTCCTCAAGAAGGGCATCTTTGAAGAAGGCCTTGACAACCCCATCCCATGAAAAGTGAATGTTAGAAACGGAGCCATGGAGCAGTGACCTTCAACTCATTGTAAACAAAAAAGGATTTAGAAACATCTGTGCATCTTCTTGTAGGTACCCCCAGGCCCTCAGTCCCTGGCAAATCACACATGCTGGTGGCCAGGGTCTGAATGGGAGGTGAAGAGTGTCTCCATGTTCCATAGCTGGAGCTCTTGGTATGAGCCCCAGCACAGACAGCTCCTTCCTCAGGTCTGCTAGGAGCCTCCAGCCCAGCAGCAGGTCCAGAAATGCCAGGCAGAATCCCAGGGAATGCGCATTGCTTGTGCTGGCAGGGTACCAACCATGCTCCCTCCATTGGCAGGAGCTGCAGGTGTGTCAGCCTAAGCAGAGGAACTTAGAAATGCAAGTCCCCCAAGAGCTCTGATCTTCACCTGTCTGGGGGCACCCCTAGCTCGTGCCAGTGCTCACACTTGCAAAGTCGGTGCCCAAGATCTCCCTGCTCAGCCCCGCGTGGCTGTAGCGGTGTTCACAGGGTGCCTGAGTTCACCGCCAGGATGGAGATTTCGGCTCATCTGCTCCAACACTGTGACCAGAGGCAGGGCAGCAGCACACCAAGCCCGGGGACACTTGCAGTGCTGCCATCCAGGAGGAGCCACCCCGGCAGGGCCGGCTCCAGGACGTGTCCCTGGCCGCCTCTGGTTCTGCACGTGTGGATTGGCCAGAGCTGACCTGCACGGGGCACAGCTGCACCTCTGTAGCCACATCTCTCTCCCAGCCTCTGCTGACAAAGCCGTGGCTTATCTGCCCCACGGGCCATGAGGGTTTTTGCACTGAACGAACATCAGATGGTTCATTTTATTTGTCTCTTGAGGACTGGCGAGGCTGTTTGTTTGTTTGCTTTGTAAAGGAGCAGGTTGCTGTGTTTTGTCTTCTTACATCTTCGTGATAAAAAAACCCACTAGCCATGGGAAGAACATGAATCTATAAATGTTCTTTTATAACACAGCAGAGTCCTGAGACAAGATCTCCTTTTTTCCATTTTCCTGTGCCTGCATTGCTGGCTGGCTGGCCCTCTCCCTACTCATCTGTTCGGCTGCAGCTTCTCAGGGTGTCACACAGAAACAACCACCACGTGGAGCAGTCTGAGGACTTGATCCAAGTCCCAACCGCTACCTGTCCTGCGACGGTCTGGAGTTTTCAGGCAGGACTTGTTTGGGGAGGATCTGGTGGTGACAGCCACAGACAGAATCAGAGAATCACACAACAATTCAGGTTGGAAAAGCCCTCTAAGATCACCAACTCCAACCATTAACCCAGCACTGCCAAGCGCACCATCCACGGATGCAGGATGGCTGCTGACAACCCCCACTTCACACATTCAGCTTGAGGCAGTGCTGTTCTGACCCATCCTTGAACGGGGGAATGGATCTGCTCCTCGCTAGCCCTGCGGAGGCGCCAGCACTTTGTGCCACAGCAAGGTCACCCCAGAGCTGGCAGGGCTACACTGCACTGCTGTGAGTCACCCGTGGCTCTGCCAGAGCTCCTCACACAGCACTTGGAGAAGGCAATCACACTCAGGGTGACCTCCAGAGACCAAGGCACTGAGGAAATGGCAGGTGCTTTCAGGCTGTTCTGGATGTCTTCTCAATGACCCACATCTGTGCACCCGAAAGCCATCGCTTCTCCTCCCAGCTTGTGACACCCCTGATCACAACCCTGCTGCTCATCCCCACGGGCCTCAGCCCTGTGGTCCCACCAGCTGGGCTGTGCTGAGGGACTGAACACGACTGCCCTGTCTGCAGCCTGGACAGCGAGGGGGAGGTCTGGGTGAGCAATGCAGGAAGGACAGACAGGAAATACTGAAAGCAGAGATGGAAAGGGTAGGATAGCACTGGTAAGCTGCTCCTCACAACCACAGAGTTGAAGCAACTGAACTGGTTGGTTGTAAATCCAGGTCCCGTGAATCTTTGGAAAAGCATTCAGTAGCTTGAGTGAGAGGAAACCTCAAGACAGAGCAGCTATCTCCCCTGTTCTGATCAAACAGCTGAATGATCCCAGGAGGAACTTCATTTAATCAGAACAGCAGGACCTTGACAAAAATCCCAGTTGTGCACCAAGGGACACATAAACCCAACCACTGCTCTGGCTGGCTCACACACTGGCACAGCTCTGCAACCCCAGGGTAGCTGCATGGACACCAGTGGGGCCGCTTGAAGCACAGCTGAATACACATTCTCAAGAGCTAGTTTTGTACAGACAGCAGCCCCAAAATAGCAGCTTCTGGGAAACATGGCCAGCAAACAGGGAAATGAGACCGTTCCAAGCCTGAGTGCTGAAGGAGTTCTTGGCAGTGTGGCAAGGAGGATTTGGTTACTGTTGAAGCAGCAAGTTTGTGCTCTTGTCTTTTGCTCCACGAGTTCCACTGAAACCAGCTGAAAGGCATCCACATGGCTTCAGCTGGGACAGTGCTCAGGTGGGGACTGCAGGATGAGTCACTTGGCAGAGGGAAATCCATGAGTGACACAGATCTTATCTTGCTCCAGGAGTCGCTCTCCCATGTGCAAAGAGCTTCTATGTCAAAGAAGTCACATTCACTACCTCGAGATTGAAATCTGCCCTCCATGGCCCCTTTTCACCTCAAGAGCAGCATGCTGGCTTCACACAGAGCACACTGCTGCTGGGAACCGACAGCGAGGACAAGGAACATGGAGTTTCATGCAGAGGTTAACATGCCTCCAAAAATCAACCTGCATAAATTTTATCAGGAACAGTTGGTCTCAATGTAACTTCAGGCACATGCCTAGAAAAACTCAGAGTTTTTTTTCCTCTTTAAGATCAGGCTCCATGTCTGTGTCTTCAGTCAGTCTCTGTTCCTTTGTTCCTCTGAACATTATAAGAACTGAGGGCACCCTGTGATGGTAACCAGGATGCCTGGGTCCTGTGGAGGGTGGACAAGGCACTGTTCTTGACTCAGTGAGCATGAACCAGTCACTTTCCTCTTGCAGACCTCGTTTTCCCAGCTGGAGATGGTTCTGTTTACCCACATTTGTCAATACAGTTTTACAACCAGGGTTAATGTTGATTTCCAAGTGACTGCATTAAACTCTCTAATCCTCAGCACCCATTCAGAGCTTCCCTCTTTCCCAGCACTTCACAGGTCGACTGCAAAGCAACACAGATGCATCAAGAAGCTCCTACCAAAGCACAGCTCTTTCCTGCATCTGCTCTTCAGAACGTTCCCCAGGACAGACCTCACACAGCACCCAGGAGGAAGGAGATCACTTGCCTCCTCTGGATGCCTTTTACCCACCACTGCTGTACCTCCTGGCACATATCCCAGACCTGCACTTCAGAAACAGGTGGCTGACCTGCTCTTGACACCTGTGTCCAGGCAGAGCTCAGCACACATCCCCCATTCCCACCTACCCAATGGCTTAGTAGGAGCAGATGAAATCCAAAATGTTGTAAGAACAAATACACAAACAGGTTATTTGTTGTTTACATCTTTACACGTGTCTGAGCAGCTCTGCTAGGCCCTGTGGTGTGTGCATGGTGCTGTCCCCTCCCAGCCCCCCTGCCCGCAGCCACCGCTGCCCTCTCTGCTCGCCCCATGGAAACAGGGAGTGCCAGAGAGCGTCTGGATGCCATAAGAAGCTGAGATCCTCATATAGGCAGCATTAATTGCAACTTTTAACCTTTAATTATAGGTTCCCTTGGTTTCCACGGTGTATTTTCAGCTGATTGCCTCTGTGTTTCCATAGCTCAGACGTGGACTCACACTCTAGCAATGGCAGAACCGCTCCATGCAACCCAGGCCAGCTGGTGACCTTAATGATCTGTCACCCATTTATAGGCACCTAGCGAGAGCCCAGGTGAGAAGCCAGGTGTCCCCCACCAAACTCACCCCCTCTTACAGCACCATGTCCCAAAAATGGCCTCAAGCAGCTTAGGAGAACAAGAGCTTCCTTGAGATCAGCAGGGTAGCAGAGTTAAGCCTTTGGGGCCAGTAATCCACAGAGAAGTTGGGACCTTCAGTCACACAAGACACTGCTCCAGTGGAGCTCCTTCTAATGGACTGCCAAAAAGATCTGATCGTATGCAAAAATATGCAGATGGAGCTGATTGCTCTGAATCATACCCTGTGTGCTTCTCCCAGTGCCCAGTTTCACAGGAATGCATGCAGCAGGGACAGCACAGGGACTTACCTGGGACAACCGAATCATATCGTGACATGTCCCGTCCACATCCCTTCGCTGCAGCTTCCTGCTCCCTTCCCAGTCTCTGCTGTATGGTGCTGCCCTGGTTTGGGGGGGTATAAGCTGTCAGGATGGGTTTGTGCTCCCCTTGGTGCAGCATGGCTCCAGGCCTGGAGGGGAGCAATGGCAGGGCACAGCGAGAAGGGAGCATCCTTGTTTCTGCACTTCCAGGAAGCTGGACCTGCCGATCTGGGCCTTAATTAGGACTTCAAACACCCCTCGAGCACTGGATGTCCATTATCTCTGCCGCACCAGAGGCAGCTGCACCCTCCAGCTGAATGACAGGTTGTGTGACCCAGGAGAAGAGCCCGTGGTACATTTTGTAAGATCGATCATTTTCCCCCAAAGATCCTCCCTCAGAGCTTGCCAACGGGACAGGTCCGACTGGACAGGAGGCACCAGACCATTCCCAGCAGCGGGCGTGATCTGTGCGAATGTGCCCTGTCCTGCCCTCCCGAACACAGCCCCGTGCACAGCCACTCCCTTGCCTTCCCTGGAAGGGAGCTGCCATGGCAAGGACATGCCCACGGGATGAGTGTGCAGGAGCTCCACACTACAATGGTGAGGAGCAACGAGCTGAATCCAGCCTTAGAAGGCGGGAAACGGCACTCAGCCTTACCCAGCTTCCCAGAACAGCCAGGTCAGGCTCTAGCCTCTGTATGCCCTTTTCACCCTGGCCCTGGGCATCACAAAACCATCTGCAGATGCTTCCTGCAGTTTTTTCCCATGGGTTATGCCTACCCCCACTGCAAAGGGCTTGGAAACCTCCTTCCGTCTTATCACATCGAATGCACAAGCGCCAACTGGCTCGAGTTAAACAGGAGCAAAATAGCCCAACTGCCCATGCTCTGAGACTGCCCGTGCTGCCAGGAGCACACATGTTCCCAGCTTGGCAACCTGCTTCCCACAGCAAGGCCCCCAAGGGCCCCACAGCAGCTCTGTGAGCCCTGTCCCGCCGGCAGCACCGGAGCTGCTGCATTGCTTAGGGCAACTTTGAAAGGACCAGGGGTGTTCATCTCACGGGGCTTGGTCCTCTGTGGTTCTGGATCCCCTGAATCCTGCACATCACAGTACCAGTGGTTATAAATAAGTCTTCATTTCTGTGAGGGAAGAAGGAGAATACACCCAGCACAGCAGAAATGTGACCGCTCCCTCCTGCACTCTGCCCTACTTGGAGATAGACAAGATAAATCCTATTGACTCTCAGTTCCTTCTCCTCCTGTTCTGCATTTGCTCAGGCTGGCACACCGATACCAACACAGAGCAGTGTCTGCACTGCCTGCTCACCAGCAGCAGCAGCTGCATAAGGCTGGCCCCAGAAGAGCTACAAGATCCCTGCAGTTGGGATCTTTTACTAAGCTACCTTCCAAGGTACACAAGGATCCAGCCCCTCCGAGATGGCAGGAGATGAAGGCCCACCACTGGACTAAGCATTGTGTGTGTAGCTGGGAATGCAACAGCTTCAGTCCCATCCCACTGTGCAGCAAAGGTGGTGGGTGGGGCCCAGAAGCTCTGCCAAGCAGCACGGTCCAGGCTGACACCACATTCTGCAGCACCACATAAGACAACAAACACCAGGCCCTCTGCATGCCTCAGGTTCTCTGTCTCCTAAAAATGGGAACAACGATAATTCACTGGTTTGGGAAAGTGCCAACCTGGGCATGAGGTTTTGTGCATGAGTCTTGTGAGTCTTCTTGAAACATCTGGAGACCATCTCCTAACATTCAAGCATCTTGAAGGGGAGGGTGGCTGCCACCTGGAGCATGGCACACTGACCCAGCTTGCCTGGAAACCTTGGCCTCTCCTCTCGGTGTTGGTCATCTGATGGCACCAAGTTGGGGCTTTGTCTGATACCACCACTGGTTTTATGAACCCTTCCAAAGAAGCATTCTCACTGTCTTACTGAAGAAACAAGCTGCTGCAGAACCACAACACTCAAGGATCCACCTCTCCTCCATCACCTTCTTGTCCAAGTCAGTCCATAACAGGCCCCAAGGCACATGGTCGGAGCAGGACACTGCTTAACACTCTTCCCCAAGGACAGATCCTTTGCATTTTGTCTTAATGTCACAGAGGAATCATCCAGGGAGTCATTCAGCCTTGGACAACACCTGTCCAAGCACAGAGCTGGTGTCCAGTCCGTAGGGCAACACACAGCTGTGCCTGGGAGACAGAGAGTAGGACACACTGGGGCACAGCACATAGACCATCCTGTCCTTAAACAGCAACCAACCAACTGGCCCAGGGACAGGTGGATCTGCCCCTGGCAGTTGGCAGCCACTGGTTCCTCTGCAGCTCAGAGAGAAATGTCCTCATGACTGTGAAAAGTCATCTCAGCCCTGACAATTGGGTGGAGAAGGAAGAAAGTATCAGTCCTGTCCTTCAGACTGGAGTCTTCTCTCCTGTTTGGCCTCCATGCTTTACCCCTTGGCTGGGTTATACAGGTGTGGGGGCATCAGGGGCTGCTGCTCTGCCTGCACAGCCAGCTCTGCATGTGCAGGGGCAGGGGGAGGGGGCCCAAGATGTGCCCTCCACTGGAACCCCCTCCAGCCTCCTCTCTCTGGCTGTGCCTGATAATGCACAGGCTCCAAGTGGTTTTTGCATCCTCCCTCCACTGACCCACCAGGCAGATGCCTCCCAGCTAGGATGCAGCCCACAGCTCCTGGCAGAGTCACATTCCTGAGGCAGGTTGCAAAGGGCCAGTGGCACACATGGGAGACAGAATCACAGATCATTTAGTTTGGAAAAGACCTCTGAGATCATGGAATCCATCCTGTGACCGATCCCCACCTTGTCACCCAGACCAGAGCACTGAGTGCCACATCCAGTCATTTCTTGAACACCTCCTGGGACGGGGACTCCACGACTTCCCTGGGAAGACCATTCCAACGCCTGACAACCTTTCTTCCTTTCCAGTGAAGAAATTCTTCCTGCTGTCCAACCTGAACCCCCCCCGGTGCAGCTTGAGGCTGTGTCCTCTTGTCCCATCACCGGCTGCCTGCGTGAAAAGGCCAATCCTCACCTTGCTGCAACCTTTTGTCAGAGAGCTGTAAGAGTGAAAAGGTAACCCCTGGGACCCACACCCTGTGGGACCTGAGCAGCGACTCCTTTGGGCACAGCAGGTCTCTCTGGCTCACCACAGACCAGGGATCAGGTTGCTGGGCATCACCACAGAAAGGCCAGCCAGAAGATTTCTCACCAGAGCCGATACCAAAGTGCGCAGGCGCGCATGGCTCCCTCCCAGAGGAGCGCCCCAGGGCAGCTCCACGTGCTGCGTGTTCCGCAAAACATCCCATGGGACAGCAACAGCGCTGGGGAGGAACCGCACCAGCTGTGCCGTGCCAGCTCCTGCCTGGCTGCCCACCCCAGCCCCTGATCCTAGCTGCTGCTGGGACATCCTGGAGCGCTGCAGGATGCCACTCGGGGCACTTTGCAATGTGACCATCCACGTGATGGAGGTTTCTGCTACACCTGCCCAGACTCCCATCCAGTTCCTAAGGCCTTTCTCCTGTCCTGCCAGTAACCCCAATGCTATGCCCTGCAGCCTGTGGTCCCTGGAACAGCCAGGTCTCCCCATCACAACTCCTCACGCCAGCCATGATCTCTCATGCACAAGCTTTGAACTACTTCCCTGTGGCTCACCCTGTTCACACCCACCATGGCCACAGACTTCACTCGGCTCCTCAACTCGCATCACACTGGGTGTTGCTTTGTATCCAAAATTGCAGGATGCTTGTTAGGCAGGGTGTTGTCCAGCTCTCATTAGAGCCAGAATAAGAACTGCCTGGCCTTGCAAGGATCCAGATGAGCCCTCTCTGGGTTCTATGTCCATACATGTCCTCATTTAGCTCAGCCAGTTCCAAGGGGTTTCATTCCCATATAGGGAAATTACCACATTTGCCTGTTTCTGTTACAAGCATCAGAATGAAACACTTCAAATTCCGTCTTAATGGGATCCTTCCCCTAAGGGACCAAAACTTTTTTTCACAGCAATCTCTGTCTGAGACATGTATTAGTACTTGGAGATCTTCCCAGTGTTTACCTGGAGCTGAGAATAGCTCCCATTTGGTAGGACTGCATGAAGTTAAAGCCCTTATTAGATATTTCACCAGAGCAGTCCATGGACGCTGGTCTGCTCTGGATGGGCTCTGCCCCACCATGTCCCCACACCCACCCAACCTGCCCAGCCTGCAGCCCAGGGAGGAGCTGGACCTTTGCTCTGTGTCCTGCTCCCGCAGGGCGAGCAGGATACCAGAGTCCCTGCAGAGAACAGGGCTCACACCTTCGGCCCTACAACTCTTAGACCTCTGTGTTGCTTTGGCTTGAACCAAACTCCGACCCATCCCATAACATAAACTCCACAAGTAACTTTCCAAGGTGATAAAAAGGGAAAACTATGGGCATTGGTATAATCCCAGTTGATCTGAATGCTGAGAAAATAAATGGCACAGGAATTTCATCACTGACAGCCACAGGACAACATAATTGTTGCTTGTACTAATGGGACCACTGAGGCCCACAGCATCACATGTCCGGGATGGTGCAGGCCTCTGATTCATGGGCAGCAGTGGCCAAATACTCCATCCCACAGCTTCAGCAGAGAAGCCACCCCCAGGGGCTAGAGTCACAGAATGGTTTGGGTGGGAAGGGACCTTAAAGCTCATCTCATTCCACCCCTGCCAGGGGACACCTTTCACTAGAACCATCCAATCTGGCCGTGGACACTTCCAGGGATGGGGCAGCCATAGCTTCTCTGGGAAACAGAATCACAGAATTGTTAAGGTTGGAAGGGACCTCTGAAGATCATCCAGTCCAACCTCCCCAAGACGGAGTCACCTAGAGCAGGTCACACAGGAACACATCCAGGTGGGTTTGGAATGTCTCTGGAGAGGGAGAGTCCATGACCTCCCTGGGCAGCCTGTTCCAAACAGAGATTGCCTTAGCAACAACATCAGCTGGGTCAGCACCCGTGGGCGCATCCCATGAGGGCCTATGGATTTATGGGTGTTAAGTCTGCCAGGCTGATCTCCAACTCAGCCATCTGTGTCCAAGGGCAAGACTTCCTTTCTTCAGCCTTCTTCTTTTACCTCTGAGCTCTGTGACTCGTGAGGGCAGACCTCAGCAGTAAAGACTGATGCAAAGAAGGCATTCAGTAATTCCACCTTCTCTGTCTTCCCTGTGCTCGTGCCTCACCACTCTCACAGGGAAGAATTTCTTCCTAATATATTGTCTAACCCTGCCTTGTCTCAGTTTGAAGCCATTCCCAGTTGTCCTATCAAGGGGTTCAGGGCCTCCTGGCTGTTCAGGACATTTCCTGGAAACCAGGATACAATCATCTGGTAAAGACAGAAGCAGGGGCTTGAAGGGTGTCAGACACCTCCCACCCAGGACACATCAGGGCCAGGGTGCTCATGACTGAGGGACTCAAAATGATGCTGGTCAAGGAGGGGCCTGTCCCTGCCCTGGGCAGTGCTCTGCATTTCTGAAAATTCAAGGAGCCACTAGCTGGACTGTGAAAAACCCCCATTTCCCTGCACCTCACTGGTACCTCTGCTTGCCAAGAGGCTCATGCCTCTTCCTGACTTCACCATATGAACAACTGCCCCTTCCTGCTCTGCTTCTCAGCAGCAAAAGGACAGCAATGATTTGTAATGAAGGAATTAAGGACCAGATTTTGAAGTGAGCCAGAGGGAGTTCAGAGTCCACAATCCACTGCAGTCCAAACCTGTTGCTTTCAGGCAGACGAGTCCTTTCAGCAGCACCAGCACAGTGTCTGACTTTGCTCCCCAGTGACGAGAACAAGCCCTTTGCATTCCCAATGGGGATCAGTCCCACCGAGAGCTACACCCAGGCTGTGCAAATGGGGTTCAACCTGTGCCTGACTTCTGCCAAGTGCATTCAAACCCCACAAGAGAAAAGATTTAGATGTCATGCTCTGCTGCATTACGCCACATGAAGTCATGTGTTGTCACCCCTCACTATGTCAGCTCCCCAAGCAGCTGTGTCCTGGTGACTCAGTCGCTTAGGCTGAAATACAGTCCCCCCTCCCCAGGCATTCATGTCTGTGTGACATCTGAAGAACACATAATATTCTGTAATTCTCTGAGTAACTGTTTTCTAGGTGCAAAAATGAATTTTCTGAAAATTTACAAGAAAATTATTTTTTAGCACGAGATAACATTAATACAGAGAAGACCCATTACGAAAGTGTCTGACTGGTGTCAGAGAGTGTGTCCACCACTGATCCCATCAGTGAGATGAAATTCTCTGACATCTCAGGGAGACATTACATTTCAAGAATATTTTCTCAGAAATAACAGACTTTCTGCCTTAAGCGCTCTCTGAGAAATTTCCCTCTGCAACAGCTATCACTCCTCCTGACAGTCAGAGCTGTGTCACTCCTTATTCTCAATTAGCATGAAGCCACAGCACTGTCGTTAGGAAAGCTCATCTCTCGGAAGGGTCACTGCAGTTAAAACCTAACTTTAGCCCTGACTCTCCCATTTGCTATGATTGTTTGTGTATAAATAACTTCTGAAAGTAATTTATCATCAATTTTTGAATATGGGCACTCCATCTAAACAGATTTTCTTGGCTGCTCCCCGTCCAGAGGTCTTTACACTCCTGCTGTTTGCACTGGCCCTGTGCAGTCCTGCTCCTCGCAGGTGGGATTGCTCTGTGGGCAGGTGAGAGTTTCTCTCGTTTCTCACATGCTGCACCAGAGCTGCCTGAGCACAGCCGAGGAGCACTGGCACTGCTGATGAGCTGGAAAAGAGTCACGAAGCTGATTATAGTCTGTCAGCTTCCCTAACCACTTCCAGCAATTAGATTTAAGGACTTTCTTACTAAATTTACAGAAATTGCTTCCTTCCCTCCTGTTCCTCTGAGCAAAATCAGCAGAGCCTGATCCCAGATCTGCCCACTCGCACTGTCAGGACAAACAGTTCCCAATGCATCCTGGTCAAACCGCACCTCCAGACTACCCAGGCAGACCCAGCGCCAGCTCCCCCAGGACCCCGACCTACACCAATAACCCAAGCAGGAGATAGCAAAGATATTTGCCTTCAAGCCAGGTGCAAGTCAGCAGGTGAAGCAGCCTCAGCTCACAGGTGGTGGGAGCTGGACTTAGGTCAGGGACTGCATGGATTGTTGCCAACCAATTCTAGGGATTTGTGGACTAATTTCTTCTCCTTTCTCCTCAATCCCATGCAGTCAGTCTTCTTGCATTTTAAAGCCCCCTAATTCTGCCAAGGCAGGACCTGCCTTCCCAGCTCCTGGGAAACAGCCCCTTCCCTTGCACCAGGCACTGGCTCTGGCCATGCAAACAGCCATTGCAGGGGCCTGGTTTGGCCCAACACAAAGCACTTTTTGAAAGGTTATTTTTTTCCTGAATTAGCTCAGCCAGCACTGGCGCAGAGGCAAGCAGGAAGGTGCCACCAAGAGCAAGAACTCTGGCAGGGTCATGGAAGCCTCCACTCAGATTAGCTCCAGCCACGTGAAATGGATGCGTGAAAGAGAAAATCTGTGTAGGGGACAGTTCATCCCCTTCCTGCCGCACTCCGTGTTCCTTCCCTTCACTCTGTCCTTGGCATAACACAAGCTGTACCTTTCCATTGCAGAACACGTCTTTTTTAACTCTTGCAAAGGACCAGGCAGCCCTGTGACACCAGGCAGGAGGCAGAAGCTGTACCAGAGTCCTTGTTCCCAGAGGGTCCATCCCCGGGAGACAGACCCTGCAGAGCAGTGCAATCCATGGTGTGTCCTTTGCATATCGCACACAGAGAATGAAGAAACAGAGCTTCTAGAAACATTCCCAGATCACAGGGATGGCACAAATCCACCCAGAGTCCGAGTGGATGAATATGTACCTGCGCAGGTGGGGGCTTCAAGGACCTTTTGGGCTGGAGAGTGTGGGGAGGCACCTAAAAGTCTGTCCCCCTTCTCAGTTTTCTCCCCAAGAAAACTTCAAGGCTAACAAAGCTGTATCTAAGCTCATGCTGTTTCTTGCAACACCAGTGGGAATCTAGGAGTGATTTCTCATGCACTATTTTGCCATTAGCTGCTCTGCAAAGAAGAGGCAATGGGTGTCCAAGAAATGTGGCTGTGTGGCAATGTCCAGAGCAGAGCGAGTGCTGCTACAACATCCCAAAAGAAAACTCTAGCTGCAGCAGTTCTCATTATTTGCTTTTTAGCTGTTTTATATAGCGCATGTGTTCAGCTGGCAGGATGCTTTTCATCACAGAGTAACTTCCCTCAGTGCTGGGCTCAGAAAACCTTCCATCCTCTGATCTTGACAAAAAACAAGCAGAGACTCAAACTGCCCTCCTGTCTCTTCAGCTTTCCCTGAAAGGGAACCTAGTCAGTGGAAGAGTTCTGGATGGTTTCCTCACACCTCCCTGTCTCCTGTCCCCATCCTACATGTTGGTCCCACTTCATGGGGAAACATGAGCAGGCCAGGGATAGCCAAGACTGAAGCCCCAGTACAGAGACCTTCTCCCCATGAGGGTTATGCTGTGGAGCAGCTTTGTCTGTGCCACTTCCCCACATTCCCTTGCCTTAGGAAATGCAGTATTTCTAATTTAGAAATATTCTGTCAACACATATCAATTTTGGCAGTTTTTTAATTTAAAAATCTGTCACTTTCCTCACCCCTGCCTCACCTGATCCCTGCTCCCATGTCAAGTCTGTGTTTTAGCTGTAAATACAATGCTGCCACTTCCAGTGAAACAAAAATATCCTCCATATCCTCAAATTGGCTTAAAGATAACTTAAAGCATAATTACTTAAAATGATGAGAAAACTAGCTTGGTGTGCTTTGCCATCTATTCTTGAGCCTGAAAAGGTTCATTTCTGTCCAAGTGTCTCCACCCAATACTCTTTTTTCTAAGTGACAGCTAAGGTTCAGCTTGGCATCTCCTCTGAATGGAGCTTCCTTGGGGACCAGAGCTTGCGTGAGTAAAGATTTTGTTTTCAATTTGAGCCTTGGGGCTTCCCAAATGCAAAACCTCAGGCAAGTTCCTCTCGCAGTGGCATGCAACATCAGCTGGGCTCTTCCTTCTGACTCGGGCTGTGCCTGATGCAAGAGAGCCCAGAGTGCGCTTGTGCGGATATGGCAAACCTGAAACTGGAGAGCGGGAGGTGAGATGTGCCTGGGAGGCTGAGGAAAGGGATTATCTGCCCTACTTGGGGCTACACCTGGAATATGGGGACCAGTGGACCCCATTTCAGGAGGGACATGAAGAAACTGGGGAGGGGATCCAGGGAGCCAGAGCACAGGGCTTGAGGGAGAGGCTGAGCAAGCAAGGCTGGACCAGCATGGCAAAGAGGAGGCTGAGAGCAACCTAACAGCCCACGTGGAAAGGGAGATCTTCATCTCATCTTCATCTCAGAATT
The DNA here is from genome assembly GCA_013397565.1 of Ptilonorhynchus violaceus. Classification (NCBI taxonomy): domain Eukaryota; kingdom Metazoa; phylum Chordata; class Aves; order Passeriformes; family Ptilonorhynchidae; genus Ptilonorhynchus; species Ptilonorhynchus violaceus. The sequence continues at coordinate 277,640 of VZRJ01007738.1, forward strand.
TTTCAAAACTAAGTAAGGCAGACACAACCAGCTTGACCCAGTGGTGGGAATAGTCGTGCTGTGGATAGTCCTGCTCCAAGTGCAAGTCTGGGCTGAAGACCTTCAGATATCTGACACCAGCACTTCAGTGATCCTGCAAGCCTCCTAGACCTGCTCTGAAGCACTCAGTGCCACCCAAAGTTTCCAGAGCTGTTAAAAATGTGAGAGAGGAACCCAAATAGCTGTGTCCCTCAGAGATGCTGTCAGAATTTTATCAGTCTCCCAGGCTGCAACACTGCTCAATAGGTGCAAAATACTGTGGAGAAGTACTGGAGAGGTGTGAAGAGTACAAGAACTTTTTTTGTGGTGTCTGCAAATGGAACAGGCAGATCTCCCCAGCCTCTGGGAGGTGAAGGGTAGGGCAGAACTGAGGAGACCAAGTGCCGCCCACAATCCCAGCACATGCTCACCTGGACAGTTGCTGTGCTGCCCTGGGGCACAGCCCGAACCCACAGCAGCACCACCATGGGGACAGGGCTCCAGCCAGCCCTTTCACCCACCCCAGCCTCCAAGGGAGAGCTCTCCTTTGGACACATCCCCAAATGTGGGTTGCACGGTGGGGCCCAGTGCCCACCCTGAAGTGTGCCCACCCTTCCCAGTCTGCCCAGCAGCAGTAGGGCTCCTCCACACAGCCCGATGGCAGCAGCACCAGCTCCCCTGAGGCCCCAGGACGGCTGCCCTGGCAGCCTGGACATCACTGCAGAAACAGCTCAGCAAAGCCAAAGTGTTGGCAGCGCTGGGAGCAGCCAGAGGAGATCTCAGGCTGCAGAGCCTGGCTGGAGCCTTCATACCATCAGTGTAGCCCCAGAGAACATCCAGCAACCTTGGAGCCTGCTGAGGACAGCACAGGGTGGCCTGTGGGTGTCTCACCAGGTACTTCCATCACCAGTTTGTAGGTTGGGAACAATCACCCCTGACACACCGCCTGTTCCCCTCTGGGAGCAATGCTGCCTTCAAGGGCCATCAGAGATCTCAGCAGGTGCAAACCCATTGCAGCCACCCTAAAAGCCTCTCTCCAGGAGTGTCACCTCCTGCATCGTTCAAAGCAGCATCTTCTCACCCAACAACCCTCAGACAGACAGGGGCTGGGACTGCCCCCAGCAGAACCTCGCTGTCAGTTCCTGAATGCACCTCACCCTCCTCCTCCTGCCTGGGCTCCCAGAAAGCCCCCCTGGCTTCCCCACATGCTGCTTTCTAGAAATGCTGAAACGTGTCCAGTCCAGCTTGGAGCAACCACCATCCCGGATGGGATGGCACGGCCAGTCCTACCTGGGGAAGAGGGGGCTGTGGCACAGGGTGCCCCCTTCCCCCAGCTCACGCACTGCCTGCACCCCGCGGCCGCCGCTGCCTCCTCCCCGGTGGGGAAGCAGCCTCCTGCTCACAGAGCCCACAGGAAGCACCGTGGTATTTATAGAGCCCTCAGAGTTTGTGCACAAACTCGGGGAAAAACCTATACCCGGTCAAAAACAACCTCCTGCACCCAGAGCTGCTCTGGGAGTTGGTGCCATGGGACACGTTCTCAGCACTCTCCTGGGCCCACACGTCCTGGGGAGAAGGCTGTAGGACCTTCCCCACCACACAGATGGGATGTGGAGCCTTTCCGGGACTATTTCTGCTCTTCTCTGCTGTCTCCCCTTCATGTGTCTCCTTCCATCTCCATCTCCCACCATCTTACTTATGTTCTTCCATCCTCCGTCTTCCTCTTCCCTTCTCCTCATGCTCTGTGTGATCAGAATGAGCTGCTCCCACCTGGCCACGTGCACTGAGCAAGGAAAGCAACCACCAAAGCACAGAGGACTCTGCTGCACAGGAGGGAAGAACAAACCTGCTGCCCTGTATGGGGCGAAGAAAAACAGAAAAGTTAGAGCAACTCACTGACAAGTGGCAACGTGTGTTCATCTTTCTGGGACACAGCAAAGTGGCAAAGAGTGCAAAGACCCCTTCCATTAGGAATTTCAGGACATCAGAGTTTGACTTCCATCTCAAATGGGATAAAAGACATGGAAACAAAATTTTGCATTCATTATTTGAGAGAATTCTAAGTTTCCATTTCTGTTCTGAACTTAAGGTCATTTTCTGCTATCACAAAAAGCAAGAAAATATTGAGATTTCAAAATATCCACTTCAAAAGGAAACCTGGAAGTGTTTCACTCTGAAAAAGCTCTGAAACAGGTTCAACTGCAAACCTGAACTTTTCTTTCCTGAATGAATTCTGATTCATCTGGCCCAGTTCCATGATTTCTTACTAAGTTTGTATAAGCTGAGGCAGTAGCAGTTCCAGGAAATTTTTCCCAGCCACTTCTGGCCCTAACAGGAGTCCACTTCCAAGCCCAGTAATGTTCATTTCCATCTGACCTTGCGGTATCCTCGCCCTAAGCCGTGTCCTGCAATCAGCCCTCTGAGCAGCCTGCAAGACACAGGGTGATGATCTTCCTGGCACCTCACTGCAAATGGCCCCACCAGTGCTTTTGTCCCCACTTCTCTCAGTCCTACAGCTGGCCAAGCGTGCCCAGCAAAGCTCTCCTGTGCATGGGAGAGGCACAGGAGAGGCACACAGCCAAGATTATCCACCTTCCATTCCGGAGGGATGCAGGGGCACACAAAGCCCAGCCTGGACGTGCTTAGAGCAGCAGGCCCCTTGGAGGAGAGGATCCTTCCCAAGGATCCTTCCCAAGGCTGTCCCTCACTGAGAAAGCTGCAAGCCAGAGGTGACCCACTGGTGGCTGTGCTGAATCTGTGCCTGGAAGTGCTGCTGTTACCTGAAAGTCATGTCAGGAAGCCAGGCACATGAAAATTGAGCTTTTGCTACACCACCCAGCTGAGGAGACAAACCACTTATTCCTTGTTCCTCCACTGTGAACATGGAATTGGCTCTGCCAGCCCAGCTGTAAATGGCCAGCATGGGCTGGGTCCGCTGGAGCCGTGGGCCTTCCTGAGCAATTCCACCAGAATCAGACCCATTCCTAGAGGCAGGCAGGCTCTCATGTGTGACACACCTGCTGTGGCTGAAAACTTAGTCCACCAGAAAAGTGCTCTTGGCTCGTTTCTCCTGTGTCCTGGCTCTGCAGCAGCACAGCTCAGGGAGAGCGAGCAGAAAGAGCTCCACCAGCATCAGCCCGAGGGGCAGAGGCAGCAGCAGCATCACTGAGCAGCCGTGCAGAGACCAAGGCCAGAGTTCACCTTGCAGAAAGGATCTCTAAAGCCTGTGTGCAATGGGGAAAATGTTTACTTTAAGGTCACTGTCTGCTTTGCAGGGCTTTCAAACAGCCCTTGCTGCAGAGCAGAAGGGAGAACAGGAGAAAACTCTATATTCCTATTCCAGAGCAGGAACAATTCCTAAGAAATCAGCAGGATTGAGTGAGACCAGGCATTTAGTAACAGTCTCTGCATGCAACTGTCAGAATTGTGCTGGTGTAAGGCTTGTCCCAGCTCTCATGGCTCCCCCCAAATATCAAGGTGGCACATATGTACCCTGCAGAGGCCAACCAAGCCTTGCTTTGAGGGATTAACATTCATCCCATGTTTGTCCATCAGCACTCTCAGGCCCTGGCAGCTGGGCAGTGCAGCTGGCTCCTGGCTCTGTGGTCAGACAGCAAGCACAGCGTTACCTGTCCATAGCTACTCAAGGACTGGGTGTCTCACAGACATTTTGGAGATGCCACTGAAGCTGATTTTGAGTGTCAGATCATTACGGCACTGCTTCCGAGGATGTCCCACCTATAGTGGTGCTGCTGGTTCAGGAGTGAGCCCTCACAGCCTCCTGTTCTCACGTGAAATCAGACCACGCTCAAGGCCCATCAGGACAGATCCAAGAATTTCATTTCTGGAGGGCAGCAGTCTTCAGCCGTGTTCACGAGCAGTTTTCATTTGCATCGAAGCCCAGAGCTCGTTCCAGGCCACACAGATGGAAAGAAAACACATTGACAGGATCACAAAAGATGAGAAAGGAAAAAAACAACCAACTCAGTTGCTTTCTTAAGCAGGAAAGGAATCAGGAACAAAAAGCAAATGCAAGCCCAGTGCCAGCTAAGCGCAGGCGGCTCTGCCGACTCAGCTCTGTCCCGAGGGCAGCGGGAAAGGACACAGCGCTCAGCCCCGCTCGGGGACACTGCAGGTGCACAGGGACCTGCTCCCGCCTCTGCCTCGGTGGCTCCTGGACCTTCACATGGCCACTGGCGCCTCCATCACTGCTGCATCCCTGCGAGGCAAGACAGAGTTTCTGTTCCCACTCACACCTGAATCCTGGGGTCAGTTTTGGACCTCTCGTGACAAGACAGACATTGAGGGGCTGGAGCCTGTCCAGAGATGGGAACGGAGCTGGGGCACCAGGAGCAGCTGAGGGAGCTGGGGGGGCTCAGTCTGGAGAAAAAGAGGCTCCGGGGGGATCTTCTGGCTCTCCACAACTCCCTTACAGGAGGAGGCAGCCAGGGGGGTCGACCTTGTCTGCCATGTCTTAAGTGAAAGGACAAGAGGAAACAGCCTTAAATTGCACTAGAGAAGGTTCAGATTAGATATTAGATATTAGATATTAGATGTTAGATATTAGATATTAGATATTAGACATTAGATATTAGATATTATTAGAAAAAAAATTCAGTGAAAGAGGATTCAGGAATTGGAATAAGTTGCTCAGGGAGGTGGTGGAGTCACCATCTCTGCAAGTGTTCAAAAGGCGTCTGGATGTAACACTTGGGGATATGGTTTAGGAGTGATTGTGGTGGTGCTGTGCTGACAGTTGGACTTGAAGGTTTCTTCCAGCCTTGATGATTCTGATTTTGTGATTCTGTGATATTGCAAGATGCTGGATGCTCAAGAGGCTCATCACTGGGGCATCTCATCTTAAAACATGCAGCTGCGTAACTCCTGCGTGACCATTGCCTCAGTCCACGGGGCCACTTAATGTGACAGAGTCACAATTACACACCTTCAACAGCCATGGACATAGGAGAACTGGACAAGCTTCTGCACGGACCAAGCACACTCAAATTTGAGCCACCCTCAGCTATCTGCTCCGGCTGAGTTTTTCCTGCTTGGTCGCTCTGAATGGTCATTCACAGAAAGTGAATTCATCCCCAGGGGAGCCCCCAGGGCTGCACAATTGCCTCTGACAGCACCACTGCAGGAAGCCCTGAGGCTTTTGCTGCTTCAGAGAAAGGAGGTGGCAGATGACTCCAGTGAGTCCATCTGCACTCTCTCCACTAGTCCCATCCTGCCCTATCTCATCCCATCCCATCCCATCCCATCCCACTTCATCCCATCCCATCCCATCCCATCCCATCCCATCCCATCCCATCCCATCCCATCCAATCCCATCCCATCCCATCCCATCATCTGTAGTGCTAGGGGTACAAACAAAGAAACCAAGAAGGACTACACTAAATAGCATTTTACTTTACAGGCACAATGCATGAAATATATGTGAAATCTGTGCTACAGCTCCATACTCAGGACTTTTTTTGGATTAGCAGAACTCATTGTCATAGCTGCGGTGAGCTATCACTTCCAAAATACCAGCAGGGAACAAGGAAAAGATTTTTGATATGACAGAACTCAAACTGGCATGGATTTTGCCATTTTGCTAGTGCTATTCCTCAAAGCTGAGCACTCAGGGACTGTCAGCAAACACACCATACACCCTCCTTTAACCTGCTGCCACTCTCTCCGTGTATACGTGCAGATGTGATGTCTGAAAATTCCTGCTTGGGTCTGGGAGCTGCAGAAGCTGAAGCACTGGAGCCCAGGAGCAGGTATGCACGGCAGAGTGCTGAGATGATCCACTTTTGCCTGTAAACCATTCTCTCTCCGTCCTCTCTAGGAGAGACTCAAGCTGTGGGAGCATCTTGGAGATAACTGCTAACATGGGAATATTTGCACAGGTCTCTCTCCTGGCGCCAGGCCAAGCTGCCTGTGGTTTGTGGCTGGCAATAAACGTTACAGCAGAAGACAGTATTTGTTTAAGTGCTTGTTCTGTCAATACTGCAGCTTGCAAAAGCCCAATTGCACAGACAGAGCTGGCAACATGTTGGAAATCATCTGTTCTTGCACCAAGAGTAGGGGCTGTTTTCCTGCAATGTGGGACTCTGCCAGGCTTCACTGCTCTGGAGACCAGGGGGTGGGAGGGTGGGATGGGAGGGCACCTGCTTTCCAGAGGAGGTGGCTCTGCTTCCCTGTTACACTCTGAGCTTAGAAGTCTCTAGCACAAAACTGTGTCCTGCCCTGCCTGGGTCTGACCATGCCTTCAGCAGAAGCTTCTGCACCTCAGGTCTTGCCCTGTGGAAACCCAAAGCTCCATGTGTGGGACAGTCTGTGAGCCAGGCAGCTCCTATCAAGGTGCAGCAGTGCAAAGCCCTGACAGCAACAACTCCCAAGATACATGGCCCTCTCAAAATGCAAATAATGACAAGGCTCAGGTGGCACAGCTATCTGCACAGGGGGTTTTTTTGCCCCCAAGGAAGGTCCTTCAGGATGCTCCACATGGCAGCAGCCTGCTTGGCACTGGCCCTCTCTCGGCCTGACCTGTGAAACTACACACAGTGAGTCACAAAGGGAGATGCTCCACTCTGGACACTCAGCACACCCTGACACAAGAGATCCTACAGTCTTTTTTGACTACAGAATCTTATAGACTGGATGTGGCATCACCATGAGTCTAGAAGGGACTTTGGACAAAGAGAGGCCTATCAACTTCAGGTAGCTCAGGTATCCTTGCATTGTCCTATTTTAAGGTTCTTACAAGATGAAGAGCTGTCTCTAGGCAGGAAGATTTTCCTTGAATCCTCCCTCCTGCAGCTGAAGCCTCTTAGTCATGCTCACGGCATGATTTCTTCATTACAGAGCTGGACCCGCCATGGGTGCTCATGTCCTTATGCTCTGACCACCTTGATCTGCAGGGTCTGCCTACACCATGATCATGGCAGAAAGATCCATCCTCCACCTTCTCTGTGGATTTGAAGACGGTTCTCCCGCCTTCCTCTGCTGCCCCTTGTCCAGGGTAAACTTCAGCACCTCCAGCTGCCAGGGCTTTGCTGGTGATTGCTCATCTCAAAACACTCTCCAGTCCATACAAAGTATATCCTTCCCAAGGTGCTGGGGCTTCCAGAATTCCCTCACCAAGGGCTTCTCCGTTCACATCAGATCTGCTCCACTGTGCCACGACAACACTGAGCCAAAAATCACCATGTGTTTGTGGGGTTTCAGCAGTGCAGCACAGTTTGGCACAGGTTCACACCCCAGAGCAGGGAAGGGCCAGCACCCAAAAGTCCCAGTACAGGGCTTTTGGCCAGAGGCACAGGGTGAACTGTACAAAAACCTGCAGCAGACATCCCTGCACTCATTTCAGCTCCTGCTGTCTTGCTGATGGTTTCCTCAGCACCTGGCTCAGGTACAACATGGATCCATTGGTATTAGTAGAGCCCTGGAATGGCACAGGTTGCAAAAGCAGGGAGAATGAGAAGCAATGTGTTTTCTGGAGCAGCAGGTCTAGCAGGTAGCGGTGTCTATGGGCTCCTGCCAGGATGCAGGTAGATTTTCTGGTGGAGCTTGGGAGTTCAAGAAGTGTTTAGACAACACTCTCAGGCACAGGGTGGCATTTTTGGGGTGTCTGTGCAGGGCCAGGAGTTGGACTCAATGATCCTTGTGAGTCTCTTCCAGCTCAGGAGATTCTATAATTCTAGGAAGAGGTAAGCACAGTGAGGGAGGCAGGCAGCCCCTGGAACCCAGGACTCTGTCTCTGCATGGCACTTCCATGGCCTGCTTTGCAGCCCAGTCCCACTTTCCTCTTTATGAAAGGCTTCAGGTTTCTTTCTGTGGTGGCTTGAGTTTGTTGTGAACCAAAATTGAAGTGTTGAGCTGGAAAAGCTGCTGGTTTCATTGCTCCTCAGAATAGCAGCTCTATTTCCTAAGCCTTATTTATAAACTGCTGCTGTTTGGGGGTTTTATGACAAAGACAGTGAGGTCAGGAAATCAGCAGTGGTTTCTCTTATCTGGAGCACAGCCACACGAGAGAGGGAAGAGGGTGTCACACTCCAGGAGCCTGTTCATGGAAACTAGTATCTCACTGCTTTGCCCCTTGACAGCCAGATATTTATAACCCCTCACATTTCCTCTTCCTGCTCCTTGCTGTCACCAGCTCCAAAACTTGCTCATACTTTTCACCCCACAGAAGGACTAGCAGGGGAAAGCCACCTCTCCTCCCTTCCTTCACTTCCATGTGTAATTCATTGCTCACACGTTGCACAGACCAAACACTACAACTGCAGCAGCTCAGGTTGTCTCCAGTGGATGTTCCCACCTACTGTCCTGGCCTTGGGAGTCCCCCCATCAACCCAGGCACACCCCACATTCCCCTTCCCAGGCACAGCTCAGATCCACACAAACCCTGACGTGCCCAACACTTCTTGGGCAGCTCAGTGCCCAGTCAGAGCAGAAGGGTGCAGTGAGGAGTGGTGGGTGGATGGGGCACGCAGGGCACCCGGCTGCCCCAGGGCGGGCAGACCCTGCAGATCAAGGTGGTCAGAGCATAAGGACATAAGCACCTATGGTGGGTCCAGCTCTGTAATGCAGATTGCAAATGTAACAGTGAGACATCAGCAGCAGAATCCCCAAGGCCTCCCCAAAGGAAAAGAAGGTGCTCCAAAGCTCAAGCAGATTGCAAGATCTCAGAGAAGCAGCACCCAAAAATTGCTGCACACATTGCAATACAGGAAAGATGTGGAATGACTGGAGTAGGCTCTGTGCAGGGCCGAAAAATGAAGGGATTGGAGCATCTTCTATATGAGGAGAGGCTGAGAGACCTGGGACCCTTCAGGTTTAAGAAAAGTTCATGCCCTGCAGCACAGAGCTGGTGAGACAGACGACCTTCTGGCCCAGGGAGAGGAGCCCATGGAGGCGAAGGACAAGGCAGGGATGGCGCAGCAAGGCTTGTCAAGCTGGGAGACTTTAAGGCTCACAACAGGCTGCCTCTGCCTGTGAGACCTGTGCTCCTAGTCCTGCCATTACAGCGAGTGTGGGCAGCCCCAGTGAGCAGTGCAGACCTTTGTAGTGATTCAAACCTTGATCTGCATTTTTGGAGCAGCTTTGTTTTAACACAATGCTCTGGCCAGAGCCCTGGCTGCAGCCACCAACTGTACCACATCCCAGGTACAGTGTCTTAAGGCAACTGCCCAGGGGACAACACCTGAGTGGGTGCCCTGAGAGAGCAGCAAGTGCATTCAGCAATCAGAAAAGCTACATGTGCATGGACCCCCTCACCTGCATTGTCCTCCCCTTCCCCCAGCATCACCTGGTCCAGCACACACCCAAAGCTCAGAGACCCAAACACCGCACAGACCAGTTCAAAGCACAGGCAACACCTGCCACATTCCTGAGCAGTGACACTGGGTCACCCAGCCACAAGCTCAAAAGCATTCCCCTGTGGCCATAAAGCAGAGACTATGAAAGGCACACCGAGATCCAGATGAACCTATGGAACACATGCGTCTCCCCTGTTGTCTCCAGTGAATGGCGATCATTCCAGGAGTGCCTGCAAAGCTTGTGTGCTGTGTCACCAGCTCCCACACCTTGAGAAGGAAACTGCATTGCTCATACAACTTTGGGAAAGGGGATCTTTCATCACATCAGCCCTTAATGTGGGGAGATCAGCAGCAGCTTTCTGCTGCTTTGGGCTACTCTGTGGGGCCCACATCCATGCTGGACCTTTCCAGACCTCTCGAGTACAAACCCAGCATCCTCCTACCTGACAACATCTGCAAATGCCCAGAGGAGGTCCCAGACACTGGTAGGGCAGCACTGCCCTGGACACAATGTGGATCCTGCTGTTTCTCCTCCTCCTGATTGCCCCAGCCCAGTGCTCCTCTTTGCTCAGCACTGGGGGAGCTCAGCTCCTGAGGCCCCGAGGCTCTTTGGACCTTCACACAGACACTGTTGTGGCCGAAGCACAGCTGGCAGGTGACTGCACTGCCACCAGGGTGGAAGCTTAAAGCTGGTCCAGGTTGCTCTCCAGTGTTGAGAGTGCATTGCATGAGATGCAGTGGGCCAGATTAATGCCACATATCCATAGCAAGAAGGAGACCTTGCTTCACAGTCCAATGCCCATTTCCTGCTTATCAAGAGCTCCAGCACTAGATGAACCCCCGTGTGTGCTGCTGGAAGTCCCTAAAGCATCAGATAACTACACCAGTGAGAAGGCAATTCAGCTGCCTACAAAAATGCAGCCATGGACCACAGTCCCATGTGTTGTTTTCGCAGGACAACAGTAACACAGGAACCTCATCCCGAGAGATGGGAATGCTTTCACATTGCTGCTGAAAAGCACAGCACGACCAAGCCACAGCCAGGAAGACAGGTAGAGTTGTGGTGATCCAAGTCTCATCTAAGTCTCACTCAAGACCTAAGGCCCAGGTCTCAAGACCTCCACCTCTGTCCCAGGTGAGGGGCCTGTAACTCCATGCTGAGCTGTCACCCAGCCTTACACTGGTGTCTCCCAGGGGTGGCAGTTTTTTTGATATTCCATTTCAGACCCTCAACTTTTCCCTAAACTCATTTCATGCTCTGAACTGCAAAGCCCATCTCAGATCTTGCCAAGGCCAGAACTGGCAGCACTTGGTCACTGGTATCAGGAAATGAGATCTCTGAGGGGTGCCAGCATGTGACTGGCACAATCTCATGTCTCTGCTGGGTGCATCAGAGTGAGCCCAGTGACAGGAGAACCTGAGGCTCCACTAAGATACAGAGGAGCATCCCTTGAGACAACCCTGCCGTGTACAACCTTGTCCATAGACTCAGCAGCCGAGAAAGACGGACAGGGCAAGTGGAGGAGGAAGGGGAAGGAGGGAGAGATGCGGCTCCCACGCCTCCTGCACCCCCCATACCCACTAGCACCAACTATCCCAACATCACCTTCCCTGAAGCCCGGGCAGGACGAACACAATGCAGAGCAAGCAACTACAAACACCTTTCACAAGCCCACAGCATGTCCATGGCAGCAGGAGGAGGGTTTCTCTCCCCACCTGGCACTCCTCTACTTTCACCAGCTTGTCCCTTACACAACAGATGCCTTCAGCAATCAGTGTTCCCAAAAAGGGCAATTGAGTTTTAATCCTGACAATGGCAGCAGCAACACGAGCTGTTTTCCTAACATCACATATGCCAGTAGCTCCCATGGATTTCAGTGGATACTGGCCAGGAGCATTTTTGGATAGCACAGATTTTCAGTTTACTCCCAATAAATTAATAACTCATTTAAGTGTCCGGACCATTTTCTTCATGTCAAAAGAAAACCTGTCCACATGAGAACTGGCCTTCCTCTGGCCACAAGCCCCTCTGCTTGGCTGATCTCCATGTCCACTGCACCAGGCCAGCAGTGCTGTTGGAGGCACTGACACACCACCCCAGCAACGTGACAAGATGACTGGAGCTCAGGCAGGCAGCAGCAGCAGGGCTGCTTGGTGAGATAGGCACAGCTATGCTTCTCTCACCACAAACACCAACAGATGTTTTCTTCTGTATTTCTAAGATCAGAAGCAGGTCCTGCTCCCTGCCAGCTTTTACCACGATAAAAAAGAGAATGGATGATGCAAGAAAAAATTGTTTCTTTATTTCTTCAAAATAAAGCAAACTTTTTCATGTGACTGGCTTGCCATTAAGCAAAAAATCACCTACCAGTGAAATCCCTGGTTTAGCTGGTAGGTTTTTCTGCTGAAGTTCGGCCTGAGAAAAAATGTCCTATCCAGCTCCAGAAAGACGTTGTTGCAGATGAAGGAAACAGCAATGTCCCGCCTCAAGTAGCTTCTCCCCAGAACTCTCTGCAGCCTCCCAAGGTGGTTCAGGCTCTGTCCAGGGCCCTTGCAGCAGCCTGTTGCCAGCTCTTTCCCTTCCCTATATAACTAGCAGTTTCTCACACAGCAGTGACTCTGTCCTGTCCTACCCCAACCCAGTGACAACTCAGAGACCACCATCATGAGCCCACAGCCTGAGCCAGGGGCCAGCAGAGTTCACCCCTGCTGCAGGAGGGGGCCCACTGGACAATAAAACCTGGGGGCTTTTCTCCCAAATCCCAGTGAAGAGTCTAGAGGCAAAGCCATACAAGGAGCAGCTGAGGGCACTGGGTGAGTTCAGAGCAGGCTGAGGGCAGAGCTCAGCGGGGGCTGCAGCTCCTCCCGAGGGGCAGCTCCGATCTCTGCTCCCTGGGACAGGGACAGGACCCAGGGAACGGCTGGAGCTGGGCCAGGGCAGAGGCAGGCTGGAGAGCAGGGAAAGGTTCTCCTGTCCCCAGAGGGTGCTGGGCACTGACCAGGCTCCCCAGGGAATGGGCACGGCCCCAAGGCTGCCAGAGCTCCAGGAGCGTTTGGACAATGCTCTCAGGGATGCACAGGGTGAGATGGTTGGGTATCCTGGCCAGGGTCAGGAGTTGGACTCCATGATCCCTTCCAGCTCAGGAAGGTTCTGTGAAGCCCCTGCCTGCTGCAGGCTCAGCACACAGCCACCATGCACGAAACACAGCCACACATGACAGAGCCTGAAGGTCTCCTCTGACAGCAAAGGCTGTGGTGCTTTGCCCTGGCTTTGGAGGAGCTGGGCCGCGGCAGGTCCCGAAGCGGTACCTGGGCTGCTCCAGGGGCACAGCCCAAGAGGAGCAGCTCCGGCTGCAGGTAGCCACAGGACTGGCACAGCTGCACATGGCCACAGCAGAGTCAAAATCCAGTCACTGCAGAGCTGAAACGCAGCCACCCAAACAGGCTCTCCACGCAGGACACCCTCCACGCTCCGACGCCTATGATGCCAATCAGGTGACAACAACACGATTTGTTTTCAGGAATACTGAGCTAGTGAATAACAAAAATAGGAACCTGACAAACAGGTCCCAGTGACCTGGATCCCAGGCAGCTCTCCCAGGACAAAACTTTCAGTTGCCCTGAGTCACCCGCCCTGATCCTCCCCTGGCCACGCGAGCCAGAGCTGCCGGCACCCAGCCCATTCACAAGTTTGCATCTTCCCAGGGCTTTGCTGTAGTCCCTGCTCAACACCTGGACTGGTTATGAAGTGGAAAAGCACCTGGGCATCGTAATGCAGTCAGGGGACTTAGAGAGACAGGAGCGAAGTTGGATGTTAGAGCCATGAGGGTCTGGACATACCAGGAAGAGTTTTGTTGCTACATCAACCCTGGAAAAACAACCACTGACATCTCAAAAGGAGGTTGCATAACATGAAGGAAAGAGAAGGCAGACAAACAACAACAGCTATTCCTAATGATAATGAAAGAAACACCACTCTACACCCCCCCCCAAAGACTCACCACCACAGCCCCAACTACCCCAACCTCCAAATGCAAGGCAGTTGCATGAGGCAACGGCAGACCAGAGAAACCGCCACAGCTAATCTGCCTCAGCACAGCAGCAATGCAGGGGCCTGGAGATAACAAGAAATAACGCCAAGCCTCTCTCACTCCCTGCCCCAGAGGATGCTGGGTCTTACAGGAGCAGCACTTGGGTGGGAAAGCCCCACTGCTGTCCATCTCCAGGTCCTGGGCAGAGGGACAGGGCATGGCAGAGGGCCCAAGAAGAGGCAGCCTTGACCCATGAGGAAACAGAACTCAGTAGGCTTCTTGCCACAGAAACGACAGCCTCTGTCCACCTGTGCCTCAAATCCAGCGTGAGGGAAATTGTAGTGGCCAGGAGAGCCAGAAAAGGCATGCGGTGACAACCATTAGCCTGGGCAGTGACGTGAGCCAGGCCTTGGGCAAAGCAGCTTCTCACCCTGAAGCAGATTTATGGGTCACTCACATGAGAGGGGATGACTCCTGGACTTGTCTTTAGCAGGGAAAGAACATTCTGGGGGAGTGATGGGACTGTGCAAGAACAGAGCCCCGTGACTTGGCATGTGGACCATCCCTTGGGCACCAGAGCCAGCTGCTTCAAGAACAGAAATGGGAAACACCAACAGAGCATGAGCAAGGCCTGTGCAGGCTGGTGGCCCAACTGTGGCCAGCAGAAGGACAGGGTCAGTGCCTCAGTTTCCCTGGCTGCAGCAAGCCATGGAACTGTGCTGGAGAGGGGTGACAGCATGGGGAGGAGGTGAGTGGTGACACGTGCAGCTGAGGCGGGAGCTGGTGACACTCGTGGCCCTTTGGTGCGTCAGAGGCCGTGCCGGCAGACTGGTCTGGCAGGCTGCCTGCTCCTGCCGCGCTCCGAGCAGCACCCGGAGCCTGTTGGGCTGGACTCAGGCTGCACATCCATGGCTGAGTGGTGCTTGGACTGCCAGCCCTCTCCAAATCAGGATGGATTTTCTGTTGTCAGATCCCATGTGGAGGTCCCTGAGGGCTTGAGGGCCAGTAAGTGGAATCTCTGGGCAGAGTGGGGACAGGCAGCTGGGTGGGCTGGGGCTCAGGTACCTCACCACCCGTACTGGAGTTGGCTCTGCCACAGGACGAGGAGCCCTTTGGGCCTTTGAGGCTGAAGTGCAGCCCACACCAGCCATGGTAGAGGCCTACACCCAAAGCAGCTGCCCTGGTACAAGCGCAGCAGGAAAGAGCCAGGACACAGAGCAGAAGCTCAGCGAGTGCCAGCCCCACTCTGCAGGGCACAAGCAAGGAGAGGCCAGACCCCATTGCCCCTCCTGCTCTCTGCCAGCACCCCAGCCCCGGGCCCACAAGGACATCCGGGGAGGCACGAGGCAATGCTGAACTCACTCTGGTCACTCTCCACGAGACCTGGAACCAGGAGCAGTAAGCGGAGCAGGAAGCAGGCCCAGAGGAAAGCAAACAAGAGAAAGCAATTGAGGAAGCTCGTGTCTTATTCATGTGCACCTCAGCCAAAGTCCAAAGCAAGAGGCTCTTGCAAAGGACACTGGAAAAATTCCAGTGATGTTATCTGCCCCCGCAGAGCAAGATTAGCACAGAGGAAAAAAAAATAAGAAGTTGTTTACAAGCTGGGCAAGCCAGCTTGGTTGTTGGAGCACGCAGGCGCTGGGATCAGCTGCGTCTGCCGCTCCCGAGGGAGCACCAACCCCTCCGTACCTGGCTCTGGCCTCAGTCACCTCTGCACCCTTCAGTGGCCCTGGTGGGTGAGATATTGCCAAGGAGCATGTGGGCCACACCACCACCAGTGCACACAGGAAGCCGCACACCCAGAGCATGTGTGCAAGGAGCTTGCACACTCACCACCCACATGTTTGGCAGGTTCCCACAGAGCTAAGAGGAGGCACAGCCTTCCCTTCCTTGGAATATTTGCTCCCACATTTCAGTAGAGTTAATGACAAACTGTTTCCCCAGAGCTGGCCACTGGCTGCAGACCAGTCCCTGCACCCAGTGGGGCCCTCAGAGCCCAGCCCACCCTTTGCTCCCTCCCATGGGCAGTTTGTACCCCTCGGCTCTGCCTAGCACCTCCTGCCTTTTACGAAGTGTTTCCCTCTAAATGCGCATGAGGAATCACAGGCTAATGTAGGGCCTGGATTCTGCTCTCCTGGAGGACCCTTCTACCATGCAGAAATCAGGGAGAGAGGATTTGGGGTTGCTGTTGGGTGAATGCTTGTGTGGCTTCTGTGTGGCTGTGCAGTGCCCTGTGCCTGGAGAGGAGCCACACCCAGGCTTTTTGCTTTTCCTCAATATTTGGGGGGGGGTTTTAATCTTAATGAAAATTTTTTCCTGCTGCACATCCATAGCTGCTCTCAGCAAAACCTGCACTCGCCCCATCTCTCTCCTGACCATCTGTCTAGGAGGCATTTCCTCAAGGAAGCTCCATGCTGGCATGAGCCTGTGCCTGCCCCACCTGTACTGAGGGACGGTACAACGCCATTACTGTGCTGGGAAAAGTCCTTCCCTGTAAATCACCTGTGGGGTGACAACTCCACTGACCCACCACAAGGCAGGCAGTGCCTGGTGTACCTTCCCAGGAGATGTTGCCCCATCCTACTCACAGCCCCCAGGGAGCTCAGATCCACCACACCTCCTTGCTTGGCCACTCTGGGATCCACAGCCCCAACGGCACCACAGATTCCCCACATCCTGCCCAGTGAATGGTGCTTGTCACCTCAATTGTCCATGTCAGACCCATCTGGGGACAAGAAATAGGTTTGGTAACAGGTGTCTAAAATAATTTGCTGTTGGCCAGTCTTCTTTGTCAGACACACCTGTAAGTGTAACTCGGTGTCAAGAAGCTTAATATTTAATTTAACTTTTAAATCTTGGCTTGTTGACATACTTACTTAAAGCCAGACTGAAGAAACTCCATTGGAATTTGCTCCTGGTTCAGTATTCATAGCACCATAGCCTCTGTTGGACTTCTCAGCTTCAGAGTTGACAGTGCATTGCACCCCCTTCTCATCTCCTGGTTGCCAATAAACAAATCTGCTGGGAAAGCATTAAAAGTGCAGCAGAGACTCCCTAGGATCCTTTCAGGACCAATATAGAGACCTCCAGCAGCTGATAGTGAATATTTGGTTAAAGTGGATGTCCCAACATAGTCAAACATTAGGTAGAAGAACTTTCAACCCCTTGGCAGTGAAGGGAGAGGCAGCAGATGTGCCCCCAGACAGGACTTGAAGGAATCAGACCGTGGCAACCCTTCCACCAGAAAGGGAAAAGCAGGCCCTGTGGGGTGGGCAGTGTGGGCTCTGGGACCCTTCAAGCCAAGCAGATCTGTTTAGCCTCCCTGTGCCTGGTTTGTGGCCTCTCTTTCTTCCCAGGAGCCTGAACCACCAGCAACGGGCTGCCTATGGGCTGGTGAGCTGCTGTAGCAGCTGCAGCCCATCCCCACCACCACCACCTTCCTCAGGGACCCGTCCTGCCCTTCCTTTTCCAAGTACACAAAATGTAGGTGCCACCTTTGCATGATGGGGACAGATCAAGTGAGGACAGAAAGTTTATGGAGAACAAGGCAGGTGGGAACTGGTTGCTGCTGCATACGATAACTGCCTGATGTTTGACAGCTGATCCTCCAGAGCACTGTGTGCCACTGACATTTTCTACCCTTCAGGGAACAGTGGGTGCTTTAGTGATCCAGATCTGGACTTGTCCAACCAAAGATCTTCCCAAATGCCACACTCCACCAGTTGCTGAGCCCATGGGAGCTACAGCAAGCCAACAGCATGCAAGAGGAGCACTTCACCTGATGCCTGGCATCTTCTGGAAAAACAATACTTCAGGAATACTCTGTCATACAGCAGGGAGCTGCAAGGAGTTTAAGCTGATGTGGAGGTGAGTTATGCACATATGCCCATGGCAAGACCCAGGTACAGCAACGTCAGACAGTCATACCCAATGTCTCAGTCTAGGTCACACCTCTGCAGATTTCCAGCCTCCCACTGTGCATTTCTACTCTCTGTATTTGTCCCTCAATGTCCCCGTGAATGGGGACTGCAAAGGGGTTTCTGCTGGATATTTGTTCCTCAAAGCCAAGCTTCTCCCTTAACATGATATTTCAAATTGCTTTAGCATTTATCTGCACATCTCAATTGCTTTGAAACTGCAGGACCTCTGTAGGGCCAAGCATTGACTTAATTGTGCATCCAGAAGTCTTTGAATCATGGGGGTCCTCAGATGCTTCCATCTACACCCAAACGCATAGCTCACATCACTACTCAAATTCTTCTGCAATCTCCGTGCAAAGGTACCTCAAACCCCACAGCACTGGGTGCGTTGTAAACTGAAATGAATGAGGATCATTTGGTCTGAGATAGTTCCCAGAAAAATCTTTTACTCATCCCCCATTCATCAGTACATCTTGCATTCTAAAAAGCTCTTTATAAAAATGTTCTCTGTAGATCAGCAACAGGAATTAGCAAGAACCAGTTCTGATACATGCAAGACATTGCGAGATAAAAGTCTCTGCATCTCTGTTTACAAAAAGCATGCGCCTGCACCACTTCTCATCCCTGGGGGCTCGAGGGAAGGATTTTACCACCAGAATACCACTGGGGCTGTGCAGTCAATGCATGATGATCAGCAGTCAAACAGGAGGAGGGAACATCTCACATAAACAAAATCATAGGTAACACAGAGCTGTGCATCAGGCTGCCTCCTAAGAGGGAAAAGAGAAGGTCTGCAACGCGCTGGTGGTCAGATCCCTGTGCTGCTGTCCACCCCCATGGGACACAGAAACATAGGTAGTGCTGTCACATCCCCAGTCATGCCGAGCCAAACTGGTGCTACTGGAGCAACAATCTGGTTAATCCCCAGCCTGGGTAATCCACCCTTGATAACACAGGGCTGATGATACCAGCAGAGCCAGGCTGGGGAAGTCCCACGTCAGGAAGCCATGAATGACACACTGCTGGAGGTGGCTGATGTGGTGACTTCAGCTAGGGCTGACTGACCAACAGCCTCAGGGCTGGATCTGGCAGTTTATCTGCTTTCCCAGAAAGGCCAGTCTGTCTGGGGGCTGATGACAGATGGCAGGGCAGAGGGGAGAGGCACAAACGTGGGGTTAGATGGGTCATACACACTGCTTGGAAAAACGGCTGCAGCGGTTTGGGTCCTTCATCCTCAAGATCTCAGCACAACAAAGACCACTGCATGTTCTAGGCCAAAAAGAGCAATGAGAGAGATGCTACCAGAACTGGTCGACCCTTTCCCAGCTCTGCCCCCCCGCCACTGGCTGGGCAGCATGAAATGCAGCAGGCCACTCTATGCTGGTCCCTGTAAAATAAAATAATACTGGTTCAAGAACAGGGACCCCTCAGGAGACAGAGCACGGGAAGGCAGCACGCACATGGCAAACATGGATGCTGTGGATTTGTGGACATCTCTGCCCACTGCAATGCCTCCCATCCTCCCATCTCCCCTGCCCTTCCCTTCCTGCAGGCACTGGTTCTTCTCAAACATCCCAGGTCATGCTGGGGAAACATCGAGGGACGATGGCACAAGCTGGATGAGACAGTTGAACCCAGCCAACCCAGCTCTATTTCTGGTCAAACTATTTTCAGACTGGATGAGTAGCTGATCGATCTTACCCTCCCCAAAGGAGAAGGGGCATGAGTGAGGACAGAGACAGAGGGGACTTTCACACTTGTGTTCAGCAAGAGTACTCTCTCATCTGCTAATTTGTTTCCAGAATGAAGGGCCATTTACCACCTTCGGGGTCTTCTGTAATGCAAATGGCTGTGGAGAGCCCTTTTCCACCCATTACTCCTGTCCAAGAATTCCTGCCCCTGCGCGGGTCTTGCAGAACACACCACACCTCTCCTCCAAGTAAGAGATGTTTTCATGGCTGGATGTCTCTGAAAAGACGAGGGCAGACACTCCCCTTGCATTTATTCCTCACCTGGGTGTGCATCTGCATGTGAGCTTGTAGGCAGGCAGGTATATGTATGTGAGTGTGTGTTTATTAGTATTAAAAATGCATTTGTCAAAATCTTTAGAGTTAAAAAACAATCATTACATAATTATATTGAACAATTAACCAACTGATTCATCAGCTAGAGGCTCACCAACACCTGAAACCCATCCCAGCCACTTAACAAAGCAGAAGGTGACACAAACAAAAGCAGCTCCCAGAACGTCCTGGAGGTTTATGGCCCTGTGCTCTGTCCAGGTAAAAGAAGACACTTTCCATTCCTAGCTGCTGTCATCTGGAAGCTAAAGGCTCCTGGGTGTTACCTGCTCTGAGCTGGTCATTTAAAGTGTTTTGATACAGAGATATTCCTTATAAGTAACCCTTCACGTCAGTACCACGGCTCAGCACTCACTTAAGGTGCCCGTGCTGCCTGCCTTAGTCCCTTCATGGCAGTATGTACTTAGACTTTCCCTCTGCTCACTAGGGTCTGTCAGCACCATGAATATGCAGGAGACCTAAAACTCCATTAAACAACCTCCTCCAACCCTCCAGAAAAGATCTGTCTGTCACTACCAGAGCCATGGTCTCTAATGCTGTGGTTAAGGGCTGTCCAGGAGAGGACACAGACAAAGACGAAATAAAGTTGGGGAAGCAAGTTGAACTTTGTAATCCCCTGCCTTTCAAGCAGGTAACCATGCAACACTAATATCTTTAAAAAAGAAGTCGGTTGGTTCCTTCAAAAACACAAAGCAGACAGGGAAGATCACCACCGTTCATTCATAGGCTACTGGAAAACACCAGGTCCTGTAGAGAGTACCAGTGCTGCCATAGTCTAGGTCCATGGTAATACAATTTGGCTAGCACAGCTCAGTAAGTGTGTATGGCGGTTGCATTGGGACCCTGTAAGACCAAGGTCACCTCAGAGATGAAAAAGACACGGCTGCAGTTATACCACCAAACCTATGTGTGTAACAATCCCCTTGGTACCACCTGTGTTGGGGAGGTTGGTGCATCCTTGCTAGGAAGATGCTGCTGGCCGAGTAACCAGGCATCCAGCCGATGCCACCAACTATTCTCGGCCACGAAGCTCGACCCTGGGAGCACCTGACAAAGGTGCATAAACAAGGAGCTCAGCACATCCCCCGCAGCGGGACGCGAGGCCCAGCCAATGTTAGCAGGTACAAGCGCTTGGGCAGTTACGCTGTGAGGAGGAAGGCACCGGAGGGGTGACTCTCCAGAGGAGATCGTTTGCCCTTTGCAGTGTCAGGGGCACGAAGTGGCGGGATAGCCGAGCCGAGCCGAGCCGCGCCGCG